>CM071931.1:21193193-21793193 GCA_016081115.2 Rehmannia glutinosa | reverse complement strand
AACCACGTGAAAAACCCATAGTTGAGAAAATTAGATTAGTGATTTCAATCCTAATAGAAGTAAATGTCGAGGAAGATTTAGTATAGGAATAGGTTCTAGTGCAGAGGATAGTCAAGCGAGTGGACAAGAAGGTCCAACTCGAGTTTTTGATATGACAAACGAAGAAGCTAAAGCTACACCAACAGTAGTTTGGTAATCTATTTTTGGAATAAATGTTGATGTTTTATTTGATCCAGGAGCAATACATTCATTTGTGTTATAATCATTTGCATCACATTTGGGTAATAAACAAGAAATGTTAGGCTACGATTTACTTGTTCGAACCCTAGTAGGAATGTGGTTATTGTAAATATTGTATATGGTGATTGTAAAAATACTAATTTGGGATTTAAAATTACATGATATGTTGTCTGTTACGCCGTTAAGGCATTTCAATATAATTGTGGATGTGAATTGGTTGACTAAACACCATGCTAAACTTGATTATTTTAATAAATAGATAATGTTGGAGCTTTTTAATCTGACACATATAAAATTTAAAGGGGAAAGGAAAATTTTTTCTGCGTGTAGAATATTTGTATCTACAACATTCAGAATGATGAAGGGATGTTATGATTGTTACATAGATCATGTATAAACACCCGAATATGTGGTTTGAATTGTCTTTTAAGTTTTTTTAATGTGCATTGGTTGATTAGTGCCTTAATTGGTTTTAAACGGAATGAATAAGGATGCCGGAGGATCTTATATGGGTTTGTTTATGATGATATTCATAGATGATATCTAGTTGTAATCTGAATAACATTGGAAATTTAGTTGGTACATAAAAAGATGCCCAGAATTATGAGGACTGGAAAATAAGGATTATAAGTAGGATAAACTTGTGATCTTTTGGTTATATAGTACAATATGATTTGAGACAAGTAAATCGATAAAAGGTGTTAGTGTAAATATATTGGATTTTGAGGTTATATTGTAAAAGAAATGACCAAAAAGGTGATTGAAAGAAGAAACTTTCTTGGGTAAATGATAATATTGGATATTCCAAAAATTCTTTTAGGTTATTGTTCATAGTTATTTTACACAAAGTATATGGTAATGGTGTATTTAAATGAATAAAAATACTTGTAATTAATTATGGATAGTTTAGTATGAGCTTTGCGTGAATCTGACTTACATATTATTTATTAATTTCCTATAGTGGTGTTATCATTGGGTTTCGATCCATATCGATGTAAGATAATGGAATTACTCAAATTCTTCACACGAACTAGATCATTTTACAAGGTATTTCAATCGAGAATTAAAAAAAGGTTAAACAAGAATAAGAATTAATATTCATTATTGATATTTTGGTTTAACAGATCTTATTCAATCAAATTTCTAATACAAGGATAATATTGGGTTCAGTTGAGAATGTAGTCACATGGAAAAATTTACATAGGTTTTTGATAACTAACTAGAAAACCACATATAAATCTAGATAACATGATAGTGTATGATTGTGATTTGGATAATGATCATTCTGCTTCATACTTGGGTTTATCTAATGGTAAAAAAGTGTTACGATCTAAAGAAACTTTTATGTATCTGGTACTAGGATATTGCATCCAGACAACTTAAGGTTACAAGGGCACTAATGATATTGTGTTAAAGTTTTTAGAGATTATAATATAGTGGTTGCTCATTTTGTAGATTTACTTATTTATAGATTACCAGGCATATATATAGAGAGCTATATGAATCTAATGGGCTCATTTTGGAATATCATTTATATATTTTGATAGAGACCTAATGATCTTATCGAATTTTCTGAAGATCTTTTATTATTTTGAGGTTAATAAGACGAATAATTACATTTGTTGGGTTTTTGTAGAACGAAAGCTATGAGTCTACTATTGGGATAGTTCTATATAAGGTTTTATAAAATACCAAGGACATGTTATGAATTATTTACATGATGTTGGTTATTTCATCAATATAGAGGTCACTTATTTTAATATATAGGAAAATAAAAGTAGCTAAAAAATTTAGGGAATAAGCAAAAGTCAAACCCTGATATATGGTTGTTAAATATATTGAAAGTACTGAGGATAGTATTCTTGGACTTGATCAATTGTTATCAATTGTCGTGGTTAATTTACATGTCTCGGAATAAACAATGGGAAGATAAATCATATTCTAAAGGATGAATTATAACGCTAAAACATATCGAGTCATGGAAAATAATGCAGTTTGGGTTATTGTCGACCGACCAACAAAGTCAGCTCACGTTTTTACCATTTAGATGGGGTTCTAGTCTCAAAAATATGACAAAACGATATGTGAATGAGATTGTTAAACTACATGGTGTACTCTTGTCTATTTTTTAGATCGCGATCCTCGTTTTAAGTTTAAATTTTGGGATAGCTTACAATAAGCATTAGGTACTAAGTTACATTTTAGTACAACATTTCATCACAAACATATGGACAACTGGAGAGAACTACTCAAACTTTAGAGGATATGTTGCATGCTTGTGTTCTTGAATTTAAAGATTCTTGGAATGAATACATTGCATTGATGGAATTTGCATACAATAATCAACATCATAGTAACATTGGTATGGCACTTTATGAAGCGTTATATGGTAGGAAATGCAGGAGTCCAGTATGTTTGGATTAATAGGGAATACGATTATTGGATGGTCTATATTTGGTTCAAGATATAATTGAAAAAGTGAAAATAGTTCAAAGTCGATTAAAAGCAATTCAAGATAGGCAAAAGAGTTATTGAGCAATATAAATGGGAAATGAAATATGAAATTGGTGAGAAAATGTTTCTTCGAGTTCCCCTTGGAAGGGTATTCTCGGGTTTGGGAAGAAAAATAAACCGAGTCCTCGTTATATCGGCCCATATGAAATACTTAAAAGGGTGGGACCATTAGCTTATAGGCTTGCCTTGCCACCTGAATTGTCCCAGATTCATAATATGTTCCATCTTAGTATGCTTCGTCGATATAAATCAGACCCATCACATGTTATTCCTGATGACCAGTTGAAATTGCTGATAATTTGAGTTATTTGAAGAATCGGTTGAAATAGTGGGGTACAAAGAAAACAACTTAGAAATAGAGTGATTCCATTAGCCAAATTGTTATGAAAAAATAATTCTCGAGATGAATCTACATGGGAAATAGAACAATACATGAAAGGACAATATCAGTGGTTATTTACCAATACAGGTACAATTTCGAGGACGAAATTTTTAAGGGGGGAGAATTGTCATAATTCGCAACTTTTACAATCTTATTATCATAATTAAGTCATACATAAGCATAATTACATGCATGTTTATATTTTTTGGAAAATAACACCTAAATTAAATAAATAGAATGACTAAAATCATACATGTTAGAGTATCAAATATTAATAATTCTATATAAATATATAAAGAATAGATTCTAATTATTATCATAAGTCTATAAAGTTAATATTAGTGTTTTTGTACACATTATAAGATAAATTATGAGTAAACTATTTATCTATGTTAAATATACATATATAATATATACATATACACACGTAATATAAAATATAAATATATATATATATATAATGTTATGCTTATATGTAATGCCATGAACTAATAGGTGATAGATACCAAATTTATATGTCACCGTCTCATTTTACCAGCTAACTACAAATATATATAAATATGTATACATGTGTCAGTGCTTGGAAATAAGAAAACATGCAGATTATATATATATATATATATATATGTTTTATTATAATAAAACCGCCTCTAGTGGGATAAGTCATATATATCAACACCAATACATGTATGGAAAAAAACTAAAAAGAGAAACAGAAAGAAACAAAACACCACACTTAGACGTACAATATAGCACAAAAAAAAAGAAGCAAACGCGATGCGGACATGAAAGAGAAAGAGTAAAAGAAAGAAAATAGAATAAATAAAAAAATAGAACAAAGAAAGAATCACCACAATTAATACACACACTTGACTGCTCTTGGGTGCGCGGCTTCTTGTTCGAATTCTCGGGTGACTACTACTACTAGAGGTAATTATTTGCTTTGATGCAAGTCTCACTATTTGAATTTAGAATTAAGAAACTTATATGATGAACTATTGATAAATTCAAGGTTAACGACATCAATAGTTGTGGCTAAGCAGATTGAAATTAAGATTTTATGTCATCTACTAATTTAAGAGGTAACCTGCAGAAATTGACAAGTGAAAACGAAGTAATAGTTCATTCACCGATTTTAATTTCATATTAGGGAAAATAAATAAAGAAAATAAAATATGAAACAAAATATATATACGCTATTATTCTCACATACACACGGATGGAAACACATGACTTGATTATTCTTATAAGTGTTATATATATAGTTAGAGTTATAACAAGAAAAATGAATTCTTTTAATTTAGTTAAGAAGCATAACAATTAGAATCCCTTATACATACAACTTATAAATTGTATACACATGGAATCATTAGTGTTAAAATCTACGAGTTTAAATTTGGTTATACATTTTGAGACGTTAATAGGCCCTGATCCTGATAGAGGAGCAACACAAGGCCGACTAGGCGAAAATCATCGGGATAAGAACGCCATTTGTGAGTATAATCTTTTAACTTGTCATTTGACTTATGTGATTATATAATTGATGTGTTTGAATGAATTGCTTATACTTGTTTGGCTATAGTGATTAGAAGCTTATTTCACTCTAATATGAATTGTATGATTCTCTTTGGGGATATTGTGATGAAATCGAGATATATGATCTCTATGTGATGATATTGAAATAGAATTGAGATATGTGATCTCCACTGATGTTATTGATATGAAAATGAGATATGTGATCTCCATTGATGTTATTGATATGAAAATGAGATATGTGATTACAGAAAGTTCATTCATCAGAGATTAATGGATTCTGTTATGACCACTAATGACCTTGAATCATGTGTTACAGAATTACAGACATCCAGAAATTCTGGATTACATAGTACCGTACGACCACCCCGAGTTCACTGAACTCTACGTGAATTAAGAATTACAGCGTGCCATGGCCATCTTCGTGGTCACGATATATTATTAGTTGGCCCATAACAGTAAAAGAATATGATCAAACATATGCATTTATGTGTTTTAGGAATGATATGAATAGATGATGAGCAATAGTTATTGACAATATGCCTATGTGATATTAAATAACTCGTTATTGGATTATACTTGTTGAGCTTGCAACTCACAAAATTCAATGTTGTCAATTTTTAGTTGATGTAGATAAAATTTGATCTATAGAGTGTGACAGAAGCTTAAAGCATGGATCAAAGACCGGCTGGCTGGATTCCAATCTTTCTCCCTCAGCTCATCATTTGCATTTCATATAGGGAGTTTTGTCTTGATCTATATATAAAAGGGAACGATTGTTAATGACTTGTAATATGGATAAATGCACATGTGTGAATAAACATTGTTAACTCTTTTTGAATAAATGTTTCTACTCGTGCAAAAAGGTTATAATTCATGATTAATATGTTAATCTCATGTGAAATGCAGTTGTGTTGCCTATGAACTATTATTTTATGCTTTGTGAATATATATTACAAGAGTAAGGGTGTTACACATATCATCTCCTAAACAATTGAAGGCAAACTTAAAAAAGAAGAACAATGAAATTAGAGAGTCATTCATAGCAGCAGCAAAACCCTACACGAATGAAGAATTCGAAAAACAAACGTCTGCACTTGACAAAGTAAACAACAAAATTAGACCTTAATTGTCCATCATCGGCTACAAGAAATGGACACGACTCCTCTGTCATAACAAAATATACTTTGTCATGACTTCCAATATTCCAGAATCATTGAATGCAGCAACTGTAGCAACAATAGACTTACCCGTAACAACTTTGTTGGAGTATGTGAGATCTTTAGTTCAAGATTCATCATGCAAACATCAAAATAAAGCAAGATCAACATTTACAATGATGACAAAAACAGTTGAAGAGTATATGGGGAAAAACTACAACATTTCTCTAAATTTAAGAGTAATTTACTATAAATTTTCAATACATCACTTGTTTCACAAATGTTTCGTTTATGTTTTAGGTAAAGAGATCAAATGGTTTTATCTTTAAAGTCATAGAAGGTGAAAAAACATTTGTTGTGGACCTTGAAAAAAGGACTTGCACATTCAACAAGTTTCAAATGGATGAAATTCCTTGCCCACATGTTATAGCAATGCTAAAAGAATTAAATGAAGATCCGTACCAATACTGCTCAAAATACTACATGAAGAAAATAATGGAAGCGACTTATTTGGAAATAGTATATCCAATCCCACATGATGATACTTGGATCCTGACACATGAAATCGAAATAATGACAACTCTTCCTCTAGAAGGAAATGCAAAATCTGGAAGGCTAAAGGAAAGAAAACACAAGGCAACTTGGGAGAAAAAGGCCAAAACCAAATATGGAAGATGTGAAAATCTTTGTCATAATAGAAAAATATGCAGGAATCAACCAAAAACAAAATAGGACTCGTAGCAGAATATTACTATTACAAATATACGTGTAATTGATACAATTTCAATATATAAAAAAAAAAAAACAAATTGTTTCTATGTTGTTTCCAACATGTTTCTTACACTGATATGAATGTTTTCTTATACAATGTTAATGAATTAGTGAAAACAGGAGTTCTTTTATGTTGCATAGAATAGTTTTATTTTTCCTAAACATTAAACAATGCGAAAACCAAAAACATAACCAAACAAACATATTTCCGCACACACTAAACTTACAGATAGAACAAGAAACAAGATTTGAAAATAAACACTAAGTTGACAAAACAAATGTGTGTTGCGAACGCGTTTTAGATTTGTTCTCAAAAACAACAAACCATTTAGAGATAGAAACAAAGAGACATAAAACAAAACGCACAACATTTTGAATACCAGAGCAAGCAACAACAAACATTAACTGAATAAAATCACATAACTCAGTTCCAAATTGTTCCAACACCTACTACCAACAAATCTATAATAAATCAAAATAGCTAATAACAATCTAGACCCTAGAAAGCTAATCAAATACAAAATAGTTCCATACTACTAAAAATATCAAACTTAAACATATTGTTCAACTGATTACACCATCATTCAGATTTACGTAATAATAATTCCCTAGAATCATTAGGAAGTGGAGGCAAAATTTCAATGTCGATGTTATCATCATCACCATTTTGCTGATTCAACTTAGCATGATTATAAAGCAGGTGACTAAACCTTGCTCGTTCATTCTCTACATCAAACGCTTCAATGTTCATAGACTTCCCAGTAATAATGTACCCCGCATTCAAGCAACAAAAACCCCACAGTCACTACAAAAGAAATAAAAACACACACAGTCAGATAGATAACACAACAAATCAATAACAACAAAAAAGAACAAACAAATGGAAAATACATAGCAAAAACTTACTTTTTGGTTTGCAATGGAATGTCTTCCACAACAACTACTTTAATAGCTGAATTCAGATCAACAGGATAAGCACCCTCGCCAAGAACAATATTGGGATGGATATCATAAAAGGATACCATGGACATGAACCGAGGAAGGAGCAAGCTATAAGCTTTAATAGCTTCACTGGTTACTCTAACAAAATCATCATTCTTCAACGAATTATAGAGATATATAGTTCTCTCTTTCAAGCTCAACCGTCCCAGAACCCAATGTTCCATGTCAATGATGTGGATATGAGAGAAAATATGATCCACCTCAGACCATGGCCGTCCACACCCCTATACCATATCCCATGATATAGTCCACGACTGTAGTATTAACGGTAATCATTGACAGATCAAAATACTTCTTCTTCCTTTTGTTCACTTGAGAAAACTTCTTGTAAGTACTTTGAATGTATCGGTCGAATATCTAACAACATTATGGCCACATAAGAACTTCTTCCTCAAATATTAAAAAAAACACATCAATATGCTGTAAAATGAAGAAAAAACACAATTGAAAAACAGAAGAAACAATTGAAAAACAATATGAAAAACAATAATAACTTACATAAGAAGCCAAGTACTCGTCAATGTAGTATAGGCTGTGAAACCATGACTTAAGCTTCACTTCACAAACACCAAGTTTCAACGATGGATCAATTTTGTCATCTTACTCAGAGCAACATTTGAGACTGAAAGAGAATAACAAATAAAAAACAAAATAACAAATAAATCACTAATTTAAAAACATTTATGTAATTTGTTTCAGATATGTTTCAAAATTATTTCAGATAGTTATGAATTACAAATGTAAAAATAAAAGTTGTATACCCTTGAGAATTAAACCCTTCAGCAAGCCAATCATTCAAACCCTCATAAAGAGCCCTTATCCCTGGACCTTCACCCATATTGTCATCAAACGGACACCTTCATTTCACCAAGGCTTAGGAAGTTTTGCTTCAGCATCCAAATTCACATCTTTGTCACCACCTTCTTCCAATTCCGTGTTCACCACGTCCACACCTTCTCACAACAATGGAAGGTTTCGGAACCCTCTTTAAAGTAGGGGATCGATTAGAAGAATCACCAAGGGGACTTTCAAAGCAACCTGAACAAAAAAAATAAAAATAAAAAGAAAGAAAACAACAAGGAATAAATTAACAAAAGAAGAATTTAAAAACAAAAAAAAATAGAAACAATAATATAAACACACATTCTCCAAAACAGCTTGACTTGCAATGTTCAAAATATCCTCAATTTGACAAGGAGTGAGATTATCAAGTTCTTGAGAACTAAGAAATTGTTTCTCATCACCAGCATCCTTACTTGATTGACCAGACACCTTCTCAATACGCTCACCAAAGATTATCAAGCCAATAGCTGCAACTCCCTCAGCAGCAGTGACACCAACTTCACCAACAGAAGTATCAAACTCAACGAAATCACCAGTGTTTCTCTCCAAAACTACACTAGCGGCATCCTTCCCAAAAACATCAACATCTCCCAAATCAGTAGGCACAAAACTATCCCCAGCATCAACAAACTCAGCATCGCCAATAGGAACTTCTACATCGCCACCATGAACATCTCCATAACTACCAGCAACATCTCCATATTTTTCTCCATCTGAATCGTTTTCAGAACATGAAACTAATGATATTCCATTAGATTTAGTTTCACTGTTAGACTCAGTTTCATCATCCTTCTTAGCTTCATCCACACCAGACCAACCTACATGAAAAAACAAAAACGATGTCATGAAAAGAAGCAACCAAGAAACAATCTTGAAACATAACATAAACAAAAAGTAAAAAAAAATTCTAGAAACATAACAAAAAAAAAAAAAACAAAAAGTAAAAAAAAATTTAGAGAAACATAAATCAAGATTTTTGTAATGAAATTCTTAACAACATCAAATTCCTTGGATAACAACTCCTAATTTCCAACAATATCATCAATAGTGCACTTTGACCTAATATCAAGATCTGCCTCCTTCCGCTTGAAGTTTCCAATCACAAAGTCATTATCAACAGGACTAAAGGTGTACTTTGATTCATCATAAAATTTTCCAATATTCAACTGCATCTTCTCATCAACAGTCGGCCACAAATTATTCAACTTCAACTAAAAGAAAAAAGAAATAATAAAACAGAGTCAAAAACAATAAAGAAACTATTATGAAACATAAACGAAACAAAACATGAAAGAAAAAAAAGAATAATAGCATATTGCATGTTCAACAGAACGATTGAAAATCTTCATCTCCAAGTCATCAGACCTCATTTTATTGTCTTTCACGGACTTTAAGCAAGTCTATTTCAAAATCCGCGGGATATCACATCTAACACGTGCACAAATCTTCCCATTAACCTCCAGACCCTCATAGAACCAAATTTGGAATGCCAAAGGAAAACCTTGAATTTTGTAAAATTTGACCCGTTTCCCACCACGCTTCTCATCATCAATTTGAACTTTGTTTCTATCCAAAGTTTGTTGCCTCAATTCATGAATGGTCAAATCAAACAAATCCCTCCCCCCAAGGATATGTGTCAAACCCATCCTTATCAACTATCTCAAAAAAGGGCATCTCCACAGAACTCCCAGTAGACGTGAAAAGGAAAAAATGAAGAAAATACAATAAACACAACTTCAAAGCATCTTGATCATCATTACCCCAAACTCGCAGCAAAAAACTCTCTTCAATAGACTATCTATTAACTTACTTCTATTAGCAAAGTACTTCTGGAAAAAAAAAACAGAACTACTAACATCCCAAGAAAGTGAAGGCCTCTGACTAACACAAGTAAGACCAGTCACTAAAGCAAACTCACCAACCCCAAAACCTCAGTAACTTCCCATTGACAGAAACCATTATCTTGTCTTTCTTCGAGTGAACACCTTGATGTTTCAATAAAGAGTGAACAAGTTGATTCTAGAAATCAATCTCTAGCATGTCCAAAAAATACCCAAAATAGGTATTCCTGAAAGCCTCAAGTTGAGTTTCAATTAAATAGTTTTTTAAATTATTTATAACTTCAAAAGAGAACCCAATATGTATTCTAGCAGTATACCAGTCCTCAGGATTAATAACATACTTGAAACCCTAAAAACAACAAAGAAACAAAAAGAAACATGAAATCAACAAGCACTTCAACTAAAATACTTAAAACAACAAAAGAAACATAATAGAAGCAACTTTGAATCGACATGGAAACAAAAAAAACATCAAAAGTTCAAAACACAAAATAACAAAAGAACATAGAAAAGTCACACTTCAGCAACATCAAATTCTGCAAAAGAAATAGTCTTCTTTTTCGAAGCTTTTACACCAACCTTTGATTTTACTATTTTAGGAGGCGATTTAACCTCTGAAACTACTTCATAATCAATAACTTTTTCGACTTTCCTCTTCTTCGAACTCATTTTACCAGTAGTAAGCTTTGAACTTTTGTCTTTTTCGAAGTATCTGGTGCTTCCAACTTCGAAGAACTTCTAAAAATCCTCTTATAAGGAGAGTTCTTAGGCGCCATTAAAATAGAAAAACTTTAAACAACGATTTAAAGCAGTTACAATAAGAGAAGTTAATGAAAACGTGAGAGAAAGGGGGAACGACAAAAAACTAAAAGACCCAAAACCTAAGACGACATGCTCACGATCACAGTGAGAATAGCCAAAACCATGGGATTGATTCAAGGAGTTGGAAGAGAATTTAGGTGAAAAAAATTAACCCTAGATAAAAGCGTACAAGAAGGGACAGTACGGTAAGAAAACGTAAATAATGTGAACCGGTGCGTACAACGGTAATAGGGGCGTATTTTTGTCCATTTTCTAAAAAGAAGTGCATTTTATGTAATTTTCTCAATCTATAATATATTTATTGGACATCCAATAATACATCCTTAAGCCACACGAGCTACATCTGAGTCCCATGATAATGATAAATTTATTGGACATATTTGGACAATATTGTTTTATTGTGGATTTTAGGTCATTTTAGTGAATGTAGCCTAACCTAAATAACAAATATAAAATAATTGATTTTAATAAATAATATTTATAAATTATCGACAATGATCGTTATTTTGTTGTTGATTGTTATCAAATATAATGTTTGATACTACTTTTTAAGGCCGATCACTCCAAAGCTAAGGTTTATGATAAAGTTCTTTTTCCCAATGGGGAAGTCTTCAAGTCTTCTTCTCCGGAAGCTGGAAGTTTTTTAGACGGGAACTTGCCTGCACACACGCAAACATTAGAGGCCCCAAGGTTGTCCCAAGGAGGCCCCTCCGATGCTCAAGTCAACACAGTGATCGAGGGAGAATAAAACAGTAAAAGAATACTGAATAATGGAGTTATAAATGTTGGGAAATTTATTTGATAGATTTTGATGAATGCCATGTAAAACTTAAACTAGAAAGTTGGCACCCCATTTTCCTTGTAATTTGTATTGAAATAGATAGGGCTGGAAAAGCTGAGTCAAGTCAGCTATACCTAGAAATACATGAAGTCAACTGAAGACTGAAGTGAAGACTCCGTTGTGGAATAACTGAGTATGGCCAAGAAGGAAGATCAAGAACTTGACTGAAGATGTATCAGCTGAGGAACAACTGTGTGAAGTGTCAGTCTAAGTCATCTCAAGAAGCCAAGTCACAAGTTGGAAGTGACAGTTGAGTCTTCAAATGACTGAAGCAGACTCAAGTCACCTGGGGAAATAGGCAGTAGCCAAGAGAAGTCAACTGAAAGGAATCCGTTGCACAGAAGTCAAGAACATTACTTAAATAAGTAATACTTCCATGTTGCCAGGTCTTAAAGTGTTTGTCCCAGAAGTGTGCAAAAGGAATAAACCAATGGGAAGCACTGCACCTCGTGTCAGAACCTAAAAAATTGAACATTCATTTAATACGAGGAAATGTCTACATCTCAAGATTGAAGACCAAGAAAAGACAAGCCAACGAACACAAGTGTCTTTTGAAAATCAGCATATCTCTTCAACGGGCGATTTTTTAAGTTCACTATCAAAGGCTGAGGAAACTCATTGAGAAAAGGTTACCTGAACCACGAACAAGAAAGCAAATATTCAAACTGTAACCTGCAAATATTCTCAAGATATTCAAGCAAAATCCTCAAGCCTCAAACTCGAAGGAAATCAATCCAACACAAAGCTGTGAAGGAAAGACAACTTCAAACTGTTGAAGAGGAAACTTTTGAAGAATCAAAAGGGGTCTACTTTCCAAGGAGGATTGTAGGAAGGTTCAAGGTCAAACCAATCTCAAGTTATTGGAGGGCTTCATGATCAAATCCAAGAAGCTTGAGAAAGTGAGCTGAAGTAGCAAGGCAGCTGCCCTGTGAAGAAGTTAAGTCGGAAGAGAAGCCAGTTGTGTGACCAAGGCATCTCTAGATTGAGTCCAAGGAGCAAGTCAGCTGTGTGATCAAGACTTGTCTCTAGACTGATAACCACTTTGTGAACTGATCATTACTTAGTGGATTCCTCCAGGAGTTGGAGAAGAGAGGATTAGAAGAATTACCCCATCTTCGAACCTCTATAAAAATCATTTGTGTCATTTACATTTCAGCATTTTTATTTCTGCATACTTACTTATATATGCTGATAATTTGCTATCCAACTGATTAATAACTAAGTGCTAAACTCAAGTGTTAAAACAAGTTTAAAACAAATCAAAGGGTGTTAAATCTTTCGCTGATAAAACCAACACAGCCAAGTTAAGTTTCAGGTTAAACAGTTGAGTTATTCTATCAACAGCTCTATCGAGTCTGTTGAGTGGCTAACTCTGCTGAATAACCAACTTAGATGTCCCTCAAGGACTTAGCTTTTTGTGTTAACTCTGTAATTTCTTTAAAAGGACTAAATCAAAAAATTTGGTAAGGTTTATTCAATCCCCCTTTCTAAACCTTACTCACACCCCTTGGGACCTACAATAAATTATATAACTTACAAATGAAGAGGATGGACTTTTTTTATACCTGAGTAGTGGGCCTCGTGGGCTGCGTAGGAGAAATTGGCCTATGGGCCAGTCTCAGATTCTTTTGGGCCGAGTTATTCTATTAATAGTCCATTGGGAAATTATAATTAAATCAATATATGAATCGAATTATATATTTAATTATTAAATATCATTTTCCCCCCAACATAAGCCCGCCAACTCTGGTGCTGCGGAGATATGAAGCAGTGCAGGAGCTAAACCAGTATCGTGTCTAGCTTGTCTTGTTCTATATCTTGTCTTGTCGTTGGAGAATCTTTGACTACTCTTACACGAGGACACTTGGGAGGAGAGCTTTTGACCATGTCTTCCAAAGGTAATATTTCTCTCTCTGCTCTTTAACTTTGAATTTTTTGTTTGGTAGAACACATAGTAAACAATCCTTGAAAGTTGAGGAGAGTGCTCATGGAGATTTGGAGTGAAGAGTGGAGTGCATCAAGTGAGGAGACAGATGAGAGCCCGAGAGAGGGGCGAGTCCTCTAGGGGCACCCTCAAGGGCGCGCCCGCCCATTCGGGGAGGGCGCACCCTGGGGGATGGCCCATGCCCACCGGTTCATTATTTCTTATGTGTTTCTCTGTCTCCTCGGGAGTTTTCACACATTTTTGGGCTGAGATTTGGATTCCGGCCTTTCTTCAGTTTTGCTTGGGGGGATGAGTCTGAGGGATGAGTCTTCCGAGGAGCAGTCAGAGGGAGATAGTTCGGAAAAGGTCTGTCGACCTAAGTATCAGCATATACCTCCTCTCAGGTGTCGGGAAGTTGTTCTGGTAGAGTTGGTTAGCCGAGTTTCATCTCTTTGTCTTCGTAGGTTGAGGAAGCGGCTAGAGCTTCCTTTGGCATTTTGATGTTACTCGGGGCTCAAGCAATAGACTTATGAATCCTCTCGAGGGCTCATCACGGTGTATCATTATAGTTTCTCCATTGGTTTTGTTCTTCCTCCGGAAAATTTTCTTGTTATGATGATGATAAGGGAGCAGTTAGAGAGATAATTCCTCAATGTTATGATGATAGGGGGATACGAGTATGCTATGTAGAGAGACTCGGCCCCGACCCAACGGGCTTTGGTAATTTTCGGGTCGTAGGCGAGGCCAAAATGAGTCTTCCGATGGGAGTTGGGCCATCGGGCCAAAATGGGAAATGTATTTTTTTTTATATTTTATAAACAAGTTGTGAACAATTTGAGTCGACCCCAAAGTCACCAAATTATGACAAAAGCCATCTTCCCCAATGGAACTAGATTCTTCCTTACTTATTTTCAAGAAATGTCGGCAAAGAGCTTGCTTCAAACGCGGCCACAACCTCCGTCCTTCACGTTGTTAACATAAACAAAATTACCAGCCGTTTCTCTTCTTTGTCTTCGTAGGTTGACCCAGGTCTGCGAAGAAGAAAGGCTTTTGTGCAACAACCAAGAGATTCCTTTGGCATTTCACCAATGTTACTCAACCTTTGCCTCAATTGAAATTGTCATCGGATTTTTGGGCTTTTGGTGATGAATCCTCGTGAGGGCTGGAAAAGTTGAGAAGATTAACCTTTTTTTCTTCTAAAAGCAAGATTTACCTTTGTTTTAGTTTAATTTATTATATTATATTATATTAATATATAAATTTTCTTGTTATATATCTAAATATAAGAAAATAGAAAGTTGGGCCAAAAATGGGAGCATCCAGATTGGATCGGGCCAAATAAGGCCCGGTATTTTTCCTATAAATTTGAAGCCCAATGCTTAAATCCGGGTTGATCGGGCCGGCCCATTGGGTCGGGCCCAAATTGCCAGCTCTAATGCTATGTGAAGGTTGGAAATGTCTTCGACTATGGACGAGCTCCACTCTTTGTTTTACGCCAAGAAGTCTTCTGGTGATGTCTTATTCTACTTCTTCCTTCATCCCCAGTGCAAGTTTCTTACTGGATTTCCTTCTCCTGACGGGTTGTGTAAGGAGGACTACTTCTATGTGAGGGACAATGACTGGGACCTACCTCACAAATGGGTCTCGGAGGCCATGCCGGCCCGAGTCACTCCAGTTTCCCCCAAGGAGATGATGAAGGTTTATATGTCCAAAGGATTGTTTAAGAGTCTTCTAAATGTTAGGGATTTCATTTGCTTTCACTTGTATATTTGACTGCTTCCGTTATCTGATATTGCTTCTTGTTTTCTTTTCAGGTAAGGAGAGTTATAGCATTGTGGAGTTGATGATCTTCAAGAAGAAGGAGAATGAGAAGACCCGGGGCAAGTCTGCTGCTAGGGGAGCTCGAGCACCCCGCCTCGGAGTGTGGCTGAGAGAGGGTCTTGCCCTCTCCGGTCGGAGGGTTATTGGTGATAGAAGTCTCATTTCGAGGACCGTGCTAATGTTCCTTCTGCTCCCCATACTCCTTGTGTCTCTTCCGGGGGAAAGAGGCCGGTGATGGAGCCTAAAGATGCTGCTTATCGGACTATTGGTCCTCGGGTTATCTTTTCTGGCGGGGTGAACCGTCGTGAGGGGATCTAGTCCCATTTCAAGCATGGGATAATTCATATATCTTTGGGCTTTGATTATCAAGGAATAGAGACTTTACAAATAAAGTGTGAGGATTGGCATTCCATTGCTGTCATTTTATATGTATATGGTTACAATTATCTACGCTCCCAATGCGCTTATGATGTAGCACCCGGCGGACTGTTAGCTAGTGTGTATCATCTTACCAGAATAGAGTATGGTGTGGATCAAATAGAAGAAGTATGCATACAAGTATTTGCCTCCTAGGGACTAGACTAATTCTGGCATGGGATATGCTAGTATGAGAGGAGCTTTGTCTGCCGACAATCAATACCGACTTGGGTCTCTATCCTTCAAGGACATTAAGACACACCTTTGTGGAGATGTCGCCCGGGTAACCTTCGTGGTTATTTCATATCTTCGTTCTTCATTCTTGTTTTTTTTTTTCATTCAATTAAGACTTGTGCTTTCAATGTAGATTTTGAACCTTGCGGCGACTTCAAACCATCGGAGTGATGCAGTGGAGGTGGAGATTTGCCAACTTTGGAGTGAGGAGAAAACCCTTAAGGTAGGCACCAGTCAGCATGAGATCCAGATGTTGAATCTATCCAGTTATGAGAGGTCTGGCTCGTTGGAGGCTTATAAGGCTTCCTCGTATTACCGATGAGAATCGATGAGGAAGTCTTCTTCCTTCTTCGATAAGGCGGTGCGCCATTGCCGGAGGTTGATGCGATAGAGTGGGAAGGCCTCCCGCAAGGTGTGAGATATCTTGTATTGCAATGTTTCTGATGAGGAGGAGGATGAGGAGACCGAGGTCTTGTAGAACCTTCATGATGGACCTGACAGTGCGAGCGGCGACAATTGAGAGGAGACTAGCAGAGCCGATGCTGCTGAGAGAGACGGACCCCCCATGCTTGAGTAGTGATAGCTATATTCACAGATGACCTTTGATTCCTGCCCACCTGTTTAGGGCTTGTTTTTCGCACTTGGATATTTTTTGCTTTCTCTTTTTTGTATGAGATGTTTCTTTTCCCCAAGGGGCCGAATGATGATCCATTTTTTATGCTACATTGGTGTTTTTCTTTATGCATATTTCCATGTGATTTCTTGCTTTGGAAGACTTGTTCGTATTCTGTGTAGAAATGGATCCTTCCCTTCAGAAGGAAGCCTTAATTTCTATGGATTGGCTGGAGACACTTGTGTTTGATGTTAGGAGATGTCGTTCCATAGCCCAGCGAGGGTGCCATTTCAAAGCCCGAGTGGTGCACTTTCGGAGCCCAAGGGACGCCCTTACGGAACCCAAGGGGTGCCCATCCTAGGCACGGAGGGGGCGCCCTTCTGGAGCCTAGATGGGGCACCCTTCTGGAGCTTTCCCCAAGTTCGTGTTTCATTTATCGCTTTGATATTATATTGATCCCTTCCCCAAATGTGTTGGATTTTTTACCTTCTTTTTGTTGTACATTCTCGTCTAGGAAGAATAATTTACGGGAATACTTGTGAGGAGGCCTCCCCTCCGGGTCTTAGCCAGAGGAGGACAAATTTACTAGGACCCCCTTCCCTCCCTTCCCCTGTGAGGAGGCCCATCCAATCTGGGGTCTTAGCTGAATGGGGTCTTCCCATCCGAGGTTTTAGTCAAATGAGGTTAGTTACTAGGACCCCCGTGAGGAGGCCCCTTTCTCCGGGGTCTTAGCCGGAGAAGGTTATTTATGAGAACTCCCGTGAGGAGGCCCTTCCTCATCTGGGTCTTAGCTGGATGGGGTTTGCAGAGGAGAGCGCCCAAATCGTCATTAACCATGGCCATATTTGGCAATTAACTGCATGCACAAAATCAGAGTAGAAACGTGAAAGATATTTTTTCATTATTCAAATATGGAAAAGTTTTACATGCCACGGGGGAAATAATACTGAAATGACAATAAAAATATTTAACGCCTTTGGAGCGGAAATAAACTGAATGTAGATAAAAATACTAAGGCCTCCGGGAGGCAAAGGAGAACTGGCATAGACGGAAGCTAGGGAGATCCGCGACTCATATGGAGATGTGGCGCTCTCGCTATTTTGTTGGGGGAGTTCCTTTCATCTGTAGTGTCATTGCTTAGTGTCTCCGAATAACCTTGATGTCCTCGACGATCACGCCCATCGCATATTTTGTGGTGAGCCTCGTTAGAGGTGAACTGTAGAGTAGATGGACCGACATTGCTCCAAGAGGTGCTGCCTGAAGTCTGTGTTGCGGTGGTAAGAAATTCCCAGGGTGATGAATTGGATTATCTTCACGGTGTGATGAGGGGCATCCCTTGCTACTTCCTCCCCAAGTTTGATCATGATCTTGGTGCATATCGCGGTAATCCACGTACTCTTGTAGGTGACCTTTCCGAATTAGCCTTTCAATTGTGCTTCTTAGCTGAATGTAAGTTCCAGTCGTGTGTCCCCTATCATGGTGGAAGTAGCAATGGCGGTTGGACCGAAGTCGTGCGGGATTGTCTGTCATTTTCCAATGAGGCTCTGTGATTTCCTGCCTCCGAGCAGTGGCTAGTATCTTATTTAGTGGTGCATTTAAAGAAATTGTCGCTTGCCCACCATTCCTTCTATGGCTTCGAGGCTGGTTCTCATCACCCTCTCTGGTCTTGCGCTTGTTCTTTCGCGGGGACTCTATTGCTTTATCTGCCCGGACGGGTGCTTTAGCATGGTTTGTGACTCTCTCTGGGATAGTGAGAGCTCCTTCTTCCGATGGTCCCTCAAAATGTTACATGGGGAATGACACGTTGCTGAATCATAGTCAAGGTCTCCCGCTGGTTGCTAGTGACTTCATCTACGGCTTCCATGAGTTGTCCCATAAAATCGCGTAAAGGTTCCCCCACTTTACGTCGAAACAGGTGTGTGATAGTCTCGTAGTTTTCCTTGCTGATAGAGAATTGTTGATCCAAAGCCTCAAAAATTTATGCATCTTATTGATTGAGCCCTCTGGGAGCTGATTGAACTAAGTCAGGGCTTGCTTGGTTAGAGAGGTCAGGAACGCCTTGCAGTAAGTGGCATTCGTCAGATCGTAGAGATCTGCTTCATCGTAGAATTTATCTAAATGCTCTTGGGGGTCTTCAGTACCATCATACTCCGGGAGATTGAATGTCTTGATTCCTGAGGGTAGTGGCTCGGTTAGGATGGCAGGGGCCAATGGACTCTTCTTCCTCGAGGCAGCAGCTTGTGAGTGGGTATGACTCGCATGTACTGCTTATGACTCTTTAGCTGGCGCGGCTCTTCCCATTTCTTGTTGCAACCTTCTTCTCTTCCTCCCGGATCTCTCAAGTCATGGTCTTCAGCAAGCCCACATTGGTCTTCCTACGGCATCAGCCGCGGCCTGGTGCCTTAAAGCATTCCGGGCAGCTTCATCCAGTAGAGCCTGAAGGGCTTCCCGAGACAGGAGAACTTCTTCAACGGGCAGAGAGGGGGCGACGCCCCTTTTGCTTACAGAGGAGGGGGCGACACTCCTCCAGGGGGAGGAGGGTTGTCCCCTCGTCTTCCAGATGGTCATTCTTCTTGCTGGTCCCCGGCTCCATGGCCAGTGACTTGAGATCCGACTTCACACACTTGTGATCTATTTGCATCTTCGTGTGCTTTGGCTGATTCCCAAAGACGAACCAAAATGATTCTGTTTTTTAGGGGATATCACTCCAAAGCTAAGGTTTCTGACAAAGTTCTTCTTCCCAGGGGGGAGTCTTTAAGTCTTCTTCTCCGGGAGCTGGAAATTCTTCAGACGGGAACTTGCCTGCACACACGCAAACGTTAGAGGACCCCGGGGTTGTACCAGGGTGGCCCCTCCGATGCTCAAATCAGTAAAGTGTTCAAGAGAGAATAAAACATTAACTGAATACTGAATAATAGAGTTACGAATCAGATAACTTACAAATGAAGAGGAGAGACCTTTTCATACCTGAGTAGTGGGCCTCGTGGGTTGAGTAGGAGAAATTGGTCTATGGACCAGTCTTAGACTCCTTTGGGACATGTTGTTCCATTAATAGCCTATTGGGCAATTAATATTAAATCAATATATAAATCAAATTATATATTTAATTATTAAATGTCGTTTTTGCCCCCAACAATGTTGAATCATTTACTTCATTAGAAGAAAGAAACTTATTTTAGGCTAATTTATAAGTACTATATTAATTAATTCACCCATTATCAGAAATATTTAAAATCGTGCCCTCAACCTATATTGTCTATAGAGATGTCATTAAGCGCCCAGCCCTGAGGGCCGACCCTAATACGATCCTAAAATTTTAAGGGCTGAGCCTATATTTTATAGGCCCTTATAATATGATGATTTTTAGCCCGGTCCTACTTGGCCCTAGGGCCGGCTAGGTCTACGGACGGGTCAGGCCTTAGGGTTTTTTTCCAATAATTTTTTTGTACTTTATAGATCTATATTTAAATTTATACATATAATACTATTAAATCTAAATTTTGATCTCGATTATCAGTTATTTTTTAATCTTGGCAAATTATAATTGATGAATATGAAGAAACATGATATTAAAATCAAGGATTCAATTGTTAGAATATTAAATTATTGATATTATTTTATTAAATCATAAAATTATTTAGAAGAAATCTCATTGATTGTTACTTTTCTATTAGATTAGATTATATTAGAGTAGATTATATTAGTATTTGATATGATTAGAAATATTGAATTTAGAAGAATGTGACTTTATCAATAAGAATAAAAAAGAATAAAAAAATCTATAGGGTCAGCCCTAGCCCGACATTGAACCTGTAGGGCTAGGGGTGGGCCTAGATTTTTTAAGCCCTTATAACTTCGGGACTTTTTGGGCTAGGGCTTTTTAGGGCGAGGGCAGGGCCGAGAGGGGCCACCCTTATTGACATCTCTAATTGTCCAAAGGAATAAAATTAAACTTAACCCCAATACGCACGTTTCTATCAATGTTGTCATAAATTAATTACTTCAAAGAACGGTCTTCTAAATGCTAAATTTAGACATGTATATGACATCACTATGATATATATTTATTTATTTGAGAAATAATAATAACTAATAAGCCTTCCATTTCAGCACACTAGCTGTCGTATTTATCACATATCTCTATTGGTGGGTTTATTTATGGCGAATATTTTATAAATTTACAATTTATTTATTACTGTGTTATAAGTTTTTGATAATCCAGGCTCATCGATAGTCTTACTCACATTCGATAAATTTGTACGTTTATATTTCATATTTATTTCGATATCTTTTATGTGAACTATCAGTTAAGTTTTCCAAAACACAAGAAAAAGAATTTTAATGCACCCAGATAATTTATCTATACGTTTCAACGTTTGCAGGGTTTTCAATTTCCCTTTTAAGTATTTCTCGATAAAATATTTCACTGTAACTTAAACAATAATAAAAAAAATTATATACTTGATGGGTTTGAATTTTTTTCTCTCCATACCATATCGACATATTCATTGGAATTGAACTACTCTCAATTCCCTCAAAAAAAAAAAAAAAAAGAAAAATAAAACTACTCTCAATTAGTTTGCTTACCTCAACTTGCCACGTATACAACAAAATAAAGTCTTATTTCCACAATCTATCTAATTCCATTTCTATAATTAATCAACTCCAAACAAAACCTTCTATTATCAATATAATCATTGTTCCAACAAATCGATTCAAATTTTCTATTCCACTTCTTATTTCATCATCCACGTGGATAAGGCCGGAGCCAATAATAAAAATGGGGTGGGCCGATACACAAAAACGGGATGGGCCAATACACAAAAATCATATAATTTTAAACTTTTAAAAAAAAAAAAATTCTATTGGGGAAACTTTTTATTAAAAAATGGGGGGTCGGAGTGGCTCCCCTACCTCCGCCCTTGCATCTGGATGAATAACACTTGTAGATGCATTTAAACAATCAACAATTCATGTTATCTCAGTGACATGTGTTTATTCATACAACTAGGGTAATATGAAAGTGAAATAGAAAATGAATTTAAAGTGAAATCAGAAAATATCATGTTTGTTTATGTTTCATGGTGACATGAGTTGGAAATGAATTTTTGGTTTTCATGTGGAAATTGGGATTGTGTTTGGATGAATGAATTGAAATGTGTTTTATGTAGGGTTGGAAATGAGATTGTGTTTGGTTTAAGTAGTTTTGAAATATCATTTTATGTATATAATAATTGAAAAGTTGGTAGAATATTTTAATTTGAATATATAATATTATATTTGTAAATTAATATAGTCCCATTAGATAGTTATAATTTAAAAATAAAATTTTAAGTAGATAAAGTTGAGAATGGTGGGTCCCACATATATTTGAGTTAAAATATGATAATAGTGATTGATAAGTAATGAATTGATGTTTGAGAATAGAAATTATAGGTTTGAGAATAGAAATTATAGGTTTGAGATGTTGTTTTAATGAAAAATAGAAAATGAAAATGATGATTTCCATTGGAAATTTTATGAACAAACATGATTTTTTTTTGTATAGTTAATAGCCATTGGAAACATAAACAAACAAGGCCATAGTCCCTAGAAAAATGACCGACCATTTCGGCCAGCTCGGTTGCAAATTGATGGTCGATCCAATCTGATAAACCATTAATAACTGTTCTCACGGTCCATTGTTTTTTTTTTTTAAATAAGTAGCCCTGTTATTGCAAATACTCGAATCCGGACCTTGTCACTACGAGTAATACCCGTGGCTACTGGGCTAACCCCGGTGGTTACCAATGGGTAAAAACTGGGTTTATTACTGTTTCCATTTGAAAATTTTAATATTTTTTAAAATAGTTATTTATTTATATTTCCCAAAACATTAAACCCTTGAACTTGATACTTTGTTTATATATGTGATTATATCAACTTTCGATGCTGCTATGTATTTTTTCAGTTATTAATTTAATTTCACCTCAAAATGTAGGGTTATTGATATTTTAGTACCTGAACTATAGACATTTTGCTGGTTTGGTACCTGACGTTTGCGATTCACTAATTTAGTACACATACTTCACATTTTTTATAAATCGGTACCTATTCACTAGAAAGGACGAAAATGCCCCCAAGAATTTTTACTAAAAATTAATTAAATTTAAAAATGATTAGTTATTTTATTCAAAAGTTAACTTTTAATTAAATCATTGTAAAAAATAAATTTAATTAAGAAATAACTTGTCAATAAGCTAATTAAATTAAATTATTAAATTCTTAGTTGTAAAAAAATAATCAAATTAAATATTTTTAAGTTTAAAATTCAATTAAAAAATAATTGAAAATTAATATATTAATAAAAAGATTAATTTAATTTTCTTATTTACAATCATAATTTTAATTTTAATATTATTTAATTTTCATTCTAATTTTTAAATTTAGTTAACTAAAATTTTCTTTTCAATTAATTAATTTTAATTTACTTTTATTAAATTACTAATTTAATGTAATTAGTCTATGTCTTTAAAACTCATTAATATTTTTGGAATCTTCTTGTTTTTTATTAATTATTAACTAAATTAATTAATTGCCGTTATAATTTAATTTAATTTTCAAAAATTTATTTTAAGTTTAGTTATTTTTCTTGGGGGGCATTTTGGTCCTTCCAAGTTAATAGGTACCAATTTGTAAAAAAATGTGATATATGGGCACTAAATTGTTTAATTGCAAATGTTAGGTATCAAACCAGCAAAGTACTTATAGTTCAGGTATTAAATAATTAATAACTCTAAAATGTTTTGATAATAATTAGTTTATTATATTATTATTGTAAGTCCAAGCAGCTACGATAATCTAAAGGGGGGTGAATAGATTATCGACATCTTTTCGATTTTGTCCTCTTTTTCGAATCAAAAACGCCAACACAATAATAAAGGTACGGGAAGAAAACAACACGCGTCGATTTATAGAGGTTCAACCCACCTAGGGCCTAATCCTCTACCACCCCAGTATCTCCGGGATGGATTTCAAAAAGAAAAAAGATTTTATTAATTACCAAAATTAATACAACACCTTACAACATCACCTTGAAGAGCACCACACTCTTCTACAATACCACCTTTGAGATTACCACAATCTCTCTTGAAGATTACCACAATCTCCAACGGCACCTTGTGAAGATTACCACAATCTTCAACCTTGAAGAATACCAAATTCTTCAATACCTCAAGAGCACCACACTCTTGAAACACCTATCACCTAGATCACCCAAGTGTATTCTTTCCACAAGAATACTCACAAGGATGTCTTGTGTTGAATGATGACAAAAATCAAGATTACAACTCAATAATGAATATTACAATTTGAGTGCAAGTGTAATCAAGAAATAAAGCCTAGACCTCAAGATGTGAAAGTGAAAGAACTAGGCTATTACAACAAGAATGTAAAAATGAAAGCTTGAACAATGTGCAGATTTCTTGTTGTGTATTTTGCTTGTATGTATTGTGTCTTGTGTCTTCAATTCATCATCTATTTATAGGAAAGTCTTCACCAACATAGGATCCCAACATAGGCTCCTTCCTCTTCACTTTTGTCTACAAAAAGAGGATCACAAGATGTAGAAATATTGTACAAAAATGAAAAGTAAATCTTGCTGATAAGGATTGCAACGGTTGTAATTTTTTGTGTAAAAAATAACATAGGGCGACCGGTTGCCCTGTAATAAGATTTCGAACGTTTTGAAAAAATAGTGCGATCCAGGTACGAGTCGAAGAGGGGGTCGACCGGTCGACAGAGTGGTGCGACCGGTCGCCCTAGGGTGCGGCCGGTCAACCTCCATCTTGACCGGTCCCCCTCTTCAAATTTGTGTTCCAGAGTGTTCTGTTTCATATACGCACTCTTCAGGTACCGGTCGACCTCTTGTTCGACCGGTCGACCTTCAAATTGAAATGTTGTCCGATTTTTATCAAAAATAAACTTCAAGAAATACTCCAAAAAAATTAGTAAAAATATTTTAAATCACTTGGGAGTATTTGGACAACATTTATAAACATAGTAAACTCATTTAAACAAAACCATCAAAAGTGTTGTCCATTTTTATCAAATAATAAACTCTAAGAAATACTCCATGAAATTAGTAAAAACATTTTAAATCTTTTAGGAGTATTTGGACAACATTGTTTTGGTGTAAAAGTCAATTAACATAAAATCATCAAAAGTGTTGTCCAATTTTATCGAGTAATAAACTCTAAGAAATACTTCAAAAATTAGTAAGAATATTTTAAATCATTTAGGAGTATTTGGACAACATTTATAAACATTGTTTTGGTATAAAAACTCATTTAAACATAATCATCAAAATCTTGATAAAAACATTTATCTAACAATTATTTACATAATATAAAACAAATAATCAATTTTCATTAGACACTTGATATGACGATTGAATTGTTTCAACCCCTTGATTTGTTTGTTGACAATAAGACCGAATGCATGATTGATCCGATTTTAAAAACTCTAAAAGTATCTTATATAATGTTTTGAAGAACTTATAAGCTCAGACAAACATACCATTTGTAGCACCCTTTCAAGCTTACTTGATTTTAATGTGAAAATGGCAATAATTTATCAGAATGCTTAAAAATACGAAAAAATAAAAATCTTTCTTGTTTAGAAAACTTTGCATCGGAATTAAAAGCTTATAATTCAAATAATTACTTATCCAAAAACATCAATTCTGAAAATAAAACGACATTCGACATTTGATAAACCAAAAAGTCAAACTTTATAAATAAGAGAAACTGAAAGACATGAAATCATGAGAGACGTGGGTTTTCGAGTCATTGCGTTGTGCCATCTCCTTTCTCATTTGGGTTCTCATCTGAAAATATTCAACATTCGTGGAATGAGCTAAAAAAGCTCAACAAGTAATCTCATGCATGAATGCATGCCTAATGCAATATCTTACATTTATACCTTGAAAGACTTTACATTTTCTTTACTTAAAAACCTTTCACATTCATACTTAAAACATTGTCTTTCTTTTCGTAAAACGTTCTTAGGACGCGAGCTCACTTGGTAACATATTGTTCTAATCAGGGTCGCAGTGGGCCTTATTATTTGGAACCCGATTAACATTTTGCCCGAAGGCTCATTTCCATTCGTTTTGCCCGAAGGCTCATTTCCATTCGTTTTGCCGAAGGCCCTTTTTCTTGAACATTCACATTAGCCGCAAGCGGCACATTATCGGAACGCCGGTCCCCCGCGCCCATTTCTCACTCACTCCAGCATCATAGAACAATGTGCACCCATTTCTTTTTGAAAAACATTATTAATATAAACCCTAAGACTTGACTTGACTTGGCTTCATCTTATCATGCTCTTGAAATGATATGAACATACATTAACATGATGCATGAACCTAAGTGATGCAACTTTTCATTAAAAACGAGAATAAACATAAGCGCATATCATAATAATTTAATCACATTGATTAACAAACATATTAAAAGTAAATAGGACATCAAACATGTAAATGAGGATAATCATACATTCACATACTTTACATTTATTAGGAAAAACCTTACATTCAACTAGTTAGAGAAAAACCCTATTTTCAACTAATTAAGGGAGAGCCCTACATTCAATTAGTCAAGGGAAAATCCTATATTCATTTAGTCAAGGAGAAATTCTACATTAAATTAGTTAAGAGTAAACTCTACATTCAATTAGTCAATGGAAAATCTTAAATTTAATTACTCAAACCTATTTAGGAAAAAACCCCTACATTCAATAATTAAGGGAAAATCATATATCCAATTAGTTAAGAAAAAGTACATTTAGTTAATTAGGAATAACCCTATATTCAACTAATCATTGAAAATTCTATATTCAATTAATCAATGATAGACCATATGCTCAACTAATCAGGGAAATCTTACGTTCAATTAATTGAGGGACAACCCTACATTCAGTTAGTTAGGAAAACACTATATCCAATTAGTTAGAGAAAACTCTATATTCAATTAGTTAAGGGAAAACCCTATAGTTAATTAGTTAATAGAAGCGTGTGATTAACGTCGTGTTCGGGCCACCATAACCGTAATACAATAATCCTAGGATGAGAAGCCTATATTATATATTATAAAAATGCAACTACAGAAAACATATATTTCCACATTAGCTTGAAGTAATGTACAGAAGGCAATCAAGGCATAAACACATTAAATATGTAGGCCTAATCCACATGAGTCAATATATCATCACATCTCGAAAAGAAACGTCACTCAACAATTATTTACAAAGCTAAAATTTGATTATGCGTGTGTACTGTTCACGTGTTCGATGAATATGTATATCGTGATGAGTATTCATGAGGATTTTGGTGGGTTCAATCAGGGCCGGACCTGTGAAATATGGGGCCCTAAGCATGATAAAAAAAATGGGCCCTTATATCGACCAACCTCTTTTGTCTCAAAATATTAATATAAATCAAGGGCGAAAAATCAGTTGTAATATTAATCCCCTAAAAAACTTTGACAACAAGAAAAATAAAATTTGGTCACACAAATTACTATGTCACCCCAAGTTTTATATGACTAAGTAAATCATAAATAAATAAATAAAATTTTGCTCAGATCATAAATCACGTTGCTAACTAAATCAATTCAATAAAAGGGCAAAATTAAGCAAAAGCTAAAAAACTAAGCAAAATGAAAAGTATTAACACAATGGAAAAAATAAAACTATTGACTCAAAATTTGTAAATAGATTTTTTCTAAAAATTGTCATTATTTATAAGGATTTTAGGAAACTATTGAGAAGGATGTAATGTTCATTATCATCTAAAATTGTCAGTATGAGTTAGAGTTTATATGTACCTCACATTCGAGTGAATTATTTCTCTTTTTTCACAATTTTAGGCTTCATGTTGAATTTCATCTTTTTTTTAGTGGTGCGTGTGTGTGTGAAGAGTATGATTTATATACTTAGCCATTTAAAAAAATTGGGGCCCCCCAAAACCTTAAAGATTTGATTGTGTATTAAATTTAAATTTGTAATGTTTTCATAAAAGGAGGAGATTTTGAAATATTTTTGCATATGAACGAGGAAAAATATAAAACATCAAACTTAAAGGATTTTTTTTTATAATTTCCAAAAATTTCTTTTTTTTTGTAATTAGCCCAAACTTTAGGGCCTTTTTGTAATTACCCCTTACACATAAAAATGGGCCCCTAAAATATTGGGGCCCTAGGCACAAGCTTGTTGTGCCTACCCTCAAGTACGGGCAATTCAATAAGAATTCATGATCGTGGTAAGAACGAATCATAAAAGATATTTGAATTTCACGTAGGGATGTACGCCTAAAATTCTTTCGAAACTAAAACTGCAAAATAACCAAGCCTTATCGAGTGATAATTCGATCAATCCCACAGAACAGAGTCATTCCTATAATTTCGACGACAAGCCTAACAATTAACATGATCATAACTTAATTCTATATCAACATGAAATTAAAGAGATTACTTGCCTGACTAGCTTATGGATAATCAATTCTTCTTAGGCCTCTATCGAATCAATCGCGTTGGGCAAATCACTTGTATTCTATGTTCTCCGTGTGTGTTTTGCGTGTCTTATATCTGTATTTAACCTACTGCTAATTGGGCTAGGTTTAGAGTACATGGGCTTATTACTAACTTACTAACAATGTGGACCTGATTTAATACTAACTAATTAAAAGTCCAATTATTCATTATAAGGCCAAAATTAAATAATTAACCAATCCAATTAAAAAGACACTTTTATTATCCGAAATTTAATAAATTAACTATCTAGTAAAATCGTCATTACATTCTCCATTATTATTGCATAAAATAGACAAATAACATGATTAATAAAATTCTATAAATGCATAAAAATCTGGGTCGTTACACCATTAATCAGCAAAAATGGTAACATAATTATAATCAGACACCAAAATTGGATAAATATATTGTACCAAAATTAGAAGATGCTCATCGTCTCATTGGATGAAGGGCATAAACAACCTTTAGACCATGGCACTTTGTACAAAAAGTCAATTTATTCAAGATTAGCCACAAAATTAAGCACCTTTTCTCATCCAAATAAGGTAAATTTTTATTGCTGGATGCTGTAAATTATTTCCACAAAAGGGAAAATGGGGAATATCATTAGCATTCAAGTCCTAAATTATTACCAAGATTCTGATGACTGGATTGATCTATAGTAATTTAAGTCCAACCAAAAAGTCAAAGTACCCCCAAGTAAACAACCATTTTAATCAAAGTTCAAATCATTTAGGAGGGCAGGGAAGGGATTTTTAGAAACATCATTGATGAAGACCACCTTAATATTTCCAAATAACAAGCCTTTTGCCCTATATAAATCTTTAAATACAAAACGTGTGGAAAATCATTGATACAATATTTAGCTCAAATAAAGGGTCAAGATTTAGAAACTAACTATGGTGTATGAACTCTTGTTTTGGGTGGCACACATTGAATCATTCCCCAAAAGTCTCACACTTCCAAAATTGCATGCTTCTGAAAAAAGTTGCTAGAAGCAGACTATATACAAAAGCTCCATTATTTGACTCTAAAAAGCTCCATTATTCACATCCACTTCACACATCCATATACATACATTTTTGTATATGTATATTCATGTTCTTTAACCTTATACACCTTTAAGACAAAACAAATTTACACACACAGTCACACACAGTACTATTAGAAAAAAAAAAAAAAAGGAGAAAAGGGGAAAAACAGATACGATTTGGTGTTCCTGTTGGGTTGAAACCATTCACTATGCTCTGGCCATCACCATCATTGTCTACCCGTACATCTTTTGCTTACTCCAATCAAGTCTTTTTTTTCCCCCTCACTTTCTCTCTCTAAAAACACGCACTGACTGTGTACTTTGTGTTTCTTTGCTGATCTCTCACTATCTGAGTCAATTCTTCAGTTCTTGAAATTAGAAGAAGCTTTTTGCATCTGGGGTTTTTGTGGAGTGTTGAAGAAAGTGACTTTTTAGTATTAAAGACTCGATTTTTAGCCTCTGATTCCTGTTTTTTTCTGGGTCCCTTCATATTTTGGGTTTATTGAAGTTTTCGGCTGCAAAAAATAATGACTGTGGAGGAAATTAGGGGTGACTATGAAAATTTCCCAGTGGGGCTGCGTGTTCTTGCAGTTGATGATGACCCAATTTGCTTGAAGTTATTGGAGACTCTGCTCAGAAAATGCCAGTACCATGGTGTGTTTTTTTTCTTTTTTTTTCTTTTCCCAGTGGTTTCTTGATTAACCCTCAAGATTCGATTTTGAATAGTCTGCCTAAATTTTGTACGGAATTTTGTTTGATTTTCTGTTATTCGGTTGTGAAAGTAATTGCAAACTGTTTCATCGATGTGGGTTTGACTTTATGAGAATTGCTAATTTCTTTGGTTTGATTTTTTCAATTTTTTGACAAAATTCTTTGTTTTGATTTTCAATTCTTGTGTATGATTCCAGGAATTTTAGGTATTTTAATTTAGTTTCAAATATTGCACGCAAGGCTGTGGATTTGTTGATTCCAGTGCTCAAGTTTCCAATTTTACGTTTTTTTGGACATTTCACACATTCTGATTTTCAATTTTATTTTGGTCTCTCTGTTAGGTCTCCGTATTTGTACATAATAACAGTTCTTGGTTTAAGTTGTTTGCCAAATGCTGTGGAACACCATGAGGGTTTGTTGCTGTGTTGAGGATTAATTATGGATAAAGTTTTATTAATTTCATAAGGAAATCATGCTACTAATTTAAAGGCAGCCCTCATTATCATTAAGTTTGAAAAAATGCTGCATTTAATCTGATTTTCTTAAAAATAGCTCTATGATTTAAAATTATTTAGTACTTTTAGATTTTGATTCATACGGTACAACCTAAGGACTAGGCATTGCTTGTGTGGATTTTGGTAAAGTACTAAGTTCACTGTTTTTTCATGAAAATAAATTATGGTTTCCACAGTCACTACAACAAGTCAGGCGATAATGGCATTGAAGATGTTAAGGGAAAACAAAGACAGATTTGACTTGGTGATAAGTGATGTGCATATGCCCGACATGGATGGTTTTAAGCTTCTTGAGCTTGTTGGTCTAGAAATGGATCTACCCGTTATCAGTAAGTTCACGTTCTTTTACTTTCTCCTCTTTCGTTGTGAGTAGGAGCGTCAAGACAAACTAAATCTCGAATATAGTCGGGTTTTGAGTCTTTTATCATGCCCACAAGATATATATTAGGAATAATTACAAATACTACACTTGAGGTTTAGGCTGATTACAAAAAATAGCACCTTATTGAGGGGTAATTTGTAAAACAAAGACAAACCTTGAGGGGTTATTCTAATTTTAAAAGATAATTGGATTGTTTTGTAATTAAGCTAAACCTCAGGAGTAGTTTTTGGTAATTATCTTTGTGTTATACACACTGTGATATTCATCTTGCAATTTGTTTTGATGCTTTGTTGTTGCAGTGTTGTCAGCAAATGGTGATCCCAAACTTGTAATGAAAGGGGTAACACACGGTGCTTGCGATTATTTGGTGAAACCCGTTCGGATTGAGGAGCTAAGGAACATATGGCAACACGTAATCAGGAGAAAAAAGATTGATCCGAAGAACCAAAATAATTCTAGTGATCAAGCTAAAGCTCGTCAGGAAAGCTTAGAAGGTCATGGGTCTCCATTGACGGGAAATACGGATCACAACGGGAAATTTAATAGGAAGAGGAAAGACGAGGACGATGAGAGTGAAGACAATGGAAATGAAAGCGAAGACCCCGGGACACAGAAGAAGCCTCGAGTGGTTTGGTCTATAGAGCTTCACAGGAAGTTTGTTGGGGCTGTAAATCAGTTGGGAATTGAGAGTGAGTTTTCCTAAGTACTTTTAGGTATTTGCGTTATGGGATGATTACAAAACATACCCCTGAGGCTTTGAGTAATTACAAAAAACCCAGGAAAGTTTCAAAATTACAAAAGCTACCCCCTGGGGTTTGATTCTGCTTTAATTTTAAGGGGTTAACTGTAATATTTCTATAATTGTAAGGGAGAGCTTTTGAAAAAAATATCTTAGGCAGGGGAAAATTGTAAGAAGGAATCAAACCTCAAGGAGTTTTTTGTAATTTTGAAACTGTTTTTTTTTTGTTATTATCCCATACCTAAGGGGTAGTTTTTGTAAGTGTTATTTTCCTCTGATTATTGCACATTATGATATCAATTTTCTCTTTTGCTTTCTTGTTGCAGAGGCAGTTCCAAAGAGGATTCTTGACCTCATGAATGTCGACGGACTTACTCGGGAAAACGTGGCAAGCCATCTTCAGGCACTGAGTTCTCCTTCTCTGCCTGTTATTTTTCTTTGCTTAAATGAGAAGTTTATTTGTGTTGGAATTTGGATGGACTAGGAACATTTTAGGTTCCGTTAGCTCAAACTATGTGAAATTGTGAATGGAAAAGGATAAGAGAAATTTTGAAACAAGTTTGGGATAATTATAAAAACTACCCTTGAGGCTTAGCCTAGTTACAAAAATTCCAGCCATCTTTTAAAATTACAAACACCCTCTTGAGGAATTACAAATACCCCTTTAAAATTTGTGTTTGTTTTTACAAATATCCCCCTCAATTGGTGCAATTTGTAAAATAGAAATATATGTGAAGGAGGATTCGTAATTTTGAAAAATAATTGGGTTTCTTGACAGTTAGGCTAAATCTCAAGGGTAGTATTTGTAACTATCGCAAGTTTTAAATGGAATCTTCCTGCCCTTCAGTTTTGAAATTACCTATCAACCCAGGCATTCTCTGTAGCTATCTTTAAGGTATTAAATAAGGGATAAATAAATAAAAACGCTGAGGTTTGGGCTAATTATAAAAAAAAACCCACACATGTTTCAAAATTACAAAAAAAAATCTTTTTGTTTGATTATGTCTTAAAAATAAGGGGGGTAGCTGTAATATTTTTATAAATGGCAGGGGGTTTGTTTTTTAATTTTTTTTCTTATGAAGGGAGAAAATGTAAGACAGATCAAATCTCAAGGGAGATTTTGCAATTTTAAAAAACGTGTGTTTTTTCATAATTAGCCTGAACCTCAGGAGGGTTTTTGTAATTATTCATTAAATAATGAGAAACCTTACCAACAATTAGTGATGCTTTCTAATCCCCACCTGCTAGTTATGTAAGGCCCTTCTCTCCTCTATGTTAGGCCTTAAAACTGTTAGATTCTGCTGTATAGAGTTACACAGGATATTAGAGCAATGATTGATGAAAGTTATTATATCTTTTTGAGCTTAAAAACTAATTCTTGACTTAATGTACCATTGCAGAAGTATAGGCTTTACCTGAAAAGAATTAGTTCAGTTGCAACACAGCAAGCAAACATGGCAGCTGCACTCGGGGTTAAGGATTCCCCTTTCATGCATATGAGTTCACTCGACGGGCTCGGAGATTTTCGAACTTTGGCCGGACCAAGACTCGGAAATGTCGCTTTATCACCTTTTTCAACTAACGGCATGCTCGGCCGACTAAATAGTTCCGCTAATGTGAACCTTCGCAATCTCACTCCCTCTCCGCTCGTCCAGCCGAGCCAAGCTCAAAACTTGACCAACTCCATCACTTCGCTCGGGAAAATGCATCTTGTCCTTTCGCCTGGAAATCAAAACGCAAATTTATTCCAAGGAATTCCGTCGTCATTGGAACTCGATCAGTTGCAGCAGAATAAGGGCACAAATTTCAATTCTATCGACAATTCAAGATTGTTTACAAATGGCCAGCAAGCACTTAGTGTTGGAGGATTTGGAAATCAACCTACTCATGAAATGGCTTCGTTTAATTCAGAATCTTTTAATGCTTGTGTATCTGGCTCGTCCAATTTGCTCGATCCTGGAAAATGTAACGAGAATTGGCAGAATACAATTGAATCGTCTAAAATGCACCCAAATCCCTTGCTTTCTGCTGAGACGTTTCATAGTTTGCCTCTCAATGGCACGAGAGACAATAATTCTTCGAATGGCCCTTACTTTCAGAACAACTCTATTGATCTTTCTTCGGGCATGGCTTTAGGATCATCTGAACAAAGACAAAATTATGCTCAAAGCTTAAATAGTAATTTCGGCAACGGTGTCGTTTCTCCGTTGGGCCGCAGCTTGGACCAAAATAACGGAATCTTGAACCAGAAGATGGATATGTTCATGAATGGAAGATTTAGTGGAAGTGGTTCGACTCTTATGCAGCAGAATGAGAATGGAAGGTCGGCAAGTGAATTAAGACCAAGGTCCAATGAGGACTTCCTTTTGGAGCAACCAAAGTTGCAAGGTGGATTTGTTCGTCAAAGTTATGATTCGTTGGATGAATTGGTGAATGCTATGATCAAACGGGTATGACAATTATTCGTTGTGTTCCTGAGAGATTTATTTAGTTATGTTGTGCCCTATAACACAAACAACGGCGGAGCTAGGGGGCCAACCTGCCCCACCCCCCCTTTTTTTTTAAAAAAAAATAGTAAGACTTTTTCCCAAAAAGAATAGTTAGAATTTATATGATTTTTAATGGGTTTTCTATCCGGCCCACCCCATTACCGTGCCCTGGCTCCGCCATTGAACACAAACTTGCAAGTTGTGCGATCGGCACCGGCATAGAGAACTACACTTCCATCTTATCACCTTTGTGGTCGTATTGTTTATTTGTTATTAGGTCAAATTTCAAAAATTGACCTTTAGATCAGCTTAATTATAAAAAAATCCAGTTTTTTCCAATATTGCAAATACCCCCTTGAGATTTGTGCATATTTTCCAAATTGCATGTTTCAATGTGGGCATTTGTAAAACAAGCTCAAACCGCAAGCAGTATTTTTAATTTTTAAAGATAAACGGATCTTTTTGTAATTAGAATAAACCTCAGGGACAGCTTTTGTAATTTACCCTTATTATTCTCTTTTTTAGTAAATTCTAATTACTATTCAACTCTAAACTAAAGTCTCTTGTTGCCTCTTCTTTGAATGTTCATGTGGAGACTCTCTGGTCAGTTATAGTGCATTTGTGTACTTCTTGCAGTATATTATTACCCACGGCAGTCTAAACATCATTCGATTACTTCTTTCTGGTGCTCGATTTTACGTTAACATCTCGTGTTTAATTGATGTGTAGGAACAAGATGAAACCATATCAAATTGCGACTTTGGACTCGATGATTACTCTTTTGGACCCGGTATATAATGAAAAGTCATTGTTTCATCGTGAAGCAACAAGCAAGAAATTTGAACTCCTCATCAAGAGCCTGTATCTATATGTAATCTGTCTTTGTCTCTGGGAATCTTTGTAGTATTCTTGAATTTAGTCCTGTTAGTTTTTTTTTCCTTTTAAATCCCCTGTTTGCAATTGAGCAGTGCAGTTAATGTCGTGAGAAACTTTGAATTCTCTTGAGTGACAAGTTATGAATAAGATATTTCAGAAAGGGCCATGCATTCCTATTTTTGGTTGTGGGTCGTAATAGTATATATTCTTGTTATGTATATTGCAAAGAAAACAGGTCTATTAGATGGTATAAATCAAGAGCTAAGCTGCTTGACAATAACAAATATATACATATTAGTTAAGTTAAAAGGTAGGTAATCTTATGCCATACCTGTTGCTGTTTTGTAATAAGAGTAAAGTGGATTAAGTTTGACCTAAATTAATTATTTTCTATTATGTTTTTTTTTTAAATAAAAATATAGTTCAATTGAATGATCAAGCTCAAGTGCAGTGTTGTTTAGATCGAGTGTAATATTTTGAGCTTGAGCTGAAAGCATAATTCTTATGATTTTGGTTGAGGTTTATTATGCTCTTAAGTCCCATCAGCAGTAGGAAAGGAATAATTACAGATGATGCTCTTGAGATCTAACGTAAAATTAAAAAAAGATATATATTTTTAAATACGAAATATTCGTTGGCATTTGTTTCCATTTTACAAATTTCAGCTATTAAGAGCTATTTGTAAAACAAACACAAACATCAAGGGAGTATTTGTAATTTTAAAGGAAAATTCTTTCTTTTTTTCTTTTTTGTATTTAGGTTAAATTTCAGGGGTAATCTTTTTAATTTACAGCTACAGCAGGAAAGGGACTGGATTTGAGAGATTTCTGCAAAACTTTACTCCTCCTGCAATCTCTAACTTTCTACCGTTCGATCGGTTCACATTACACAACATCAAAAGATATGATTTCACGTTATAATTATTCCCAACCGAGCAGCTTAGCTCTTCGTTCCCACAACAAACTAATCCTCTTCTCCTTTATGAGCAGCGTCTCAGCTCGTTCTCTAGCTCCCTCACAAGTTTCTGTAGCAGCATTGCATTTCTCAGCTTCTCTCTGATATTGGGAAGCCAATTTTCTTGCTTCTCTCAAAGTGATGTTCATATGTTGGGAGTGTTCTTTACCTACAGTTTGTTGCAATCGTAGCTCTTCCGACAATAAGTCGACAAATTGCTTCTCCATCTCCTCCTTGAGATCAGGGTCATCTTTTCCACAATCTGTGGTTTGAATTTTTTTGAGAATATTGTTCATATTGATTTCGCAAGAAACTCGAAAACGTTCACTTAAAGTTCGTGAAAGCTGAGGTGAGATGTGTGATGTCTGAAATTAACTTCCGGGGTTTTCCAGATTATGTATAATTAAAAAGGTAAAATTACAAAAACTACCCCTGAGGTTTAGTCTAATTACGAAAAAGTCCAGTTATCTTTCAAAATTACAATTACCCCCTTATTGTATTACAAACAATAGCTTGAAGTTTGTATCTACTTAACAAATACCCCCCTCAAAAGGTGCAATTGTGAAATAGAAACATATAGCGAGGAGGTATTTGTAGTTTTTAAAGATTACTTAGATTGGCGTCCTTTTTTTTTTTTTTTTTTGTAATTTGACTGAACCTCAAGGGTAGTTTTTGTAATTAATTATAATTAAAAGTATATGCATTACCAGCCAACTGAAGGTAAGACTAGAGCTTCTAGACACTTCTAGATAATTTTAGCCAAATTTTGATCATCTTCGTCACTGCAAGGAATTTATAATGTGATGACATTACTTTTCAAACTTCTAGTGTCAGCCTGTGATGTTGCACGACAGTCGGCAATGAAGGAGAAAGATTTAAACGAGAACTTGAAAGCAGATAGCATAGATTGGCGTCCATTTTAGGAGTTTTTAGACAAATTGCCAGGTTATAAGCTATGAACTACAAAATCCAATTTTCACATCCTAAGAAATTGCTCCCAGGAAAAGAAGAGTGGGAAAGAGAGGAAGTGTTCTTACACAATATCCTTACCTGTGACAGTGAGATTAGCCAATCCTGCAGGGAAAAAATAAGAAAAATGTGTCAACAAAATTGAGTTTCCTAATTCACAACAAGATTAAATTGAACAGTGACTGACTTTTTAATTGTAAAAAACAATAACAGATTCAGAAAAGAAAACCATAACAAGTCTCAGTGAAAGAAGTCTATGGCTCACACAATTGCAACTGACACACCTATATTTAATGCCTCTGGACAAAATATTGAGAAATATAGTGGAATATGGAAGTTGTTCATAGTACCTAACACTGTTCCCAACAGCTTAAGTTTTTCATTTCGAGACAGTCAAAGAATGAGGTGCAAAACAAAGCGTTATTTACCAGTGATTGAGGTCTTACAAAATGATCTAAAGAATGCAGAAGAGTCTTTGAGACTTATGATTGTCCAATAATCTGAAGTATAATTTAGTTAAATCTAGATGTCTGGAGCTAGTGCTGATTGTCTAGAGATTGATAATGATACAGGTTAACAATTATTGCAACTGTCAATAGTTCATTTAAAAAGGACAAATTGCCTCTTTTGCACACTACACGATTTCAGGATAGCTAAAAATGCATAAACTAATTTAAGTTAGAGAAAAAAAAAATGATGCTTTAGATAACTTTGAGGACCATGTAAACTTAGAATTATGCATCTTTTGTGAGTTTTATGCATGAGTTTTTTAGGCAAGCCAAAACCACCATGCTTCTCTCAAGCTTTCTTAGTAGCAGGGCCAGTTAGGCAAGCCAAAACCAAGCAAAGTCTCTCCTTCTAACACTATAGTGAGATTAGAATAAAAACACCTGGATATCCTTCCCCCATTACATATCAGCATTTCAAAACAATTTAATTACTCTCTGGAATTTGAACTCGTACAACTAAAATTAACCCCGATAATTAGATGAAAGTTACCTCCATGTACCAGTGATAATGTTAACAGCAATGACTGACCAGCATTATCATTATTACAGGATATACATGGATACCTAAATACTTGTTTAGTGCTATAGAGTCGTGATCATGAACCTAAGAAGGAATCGGCATGGCAAAAGAGTGGGAAAATAGAGTGTGCTTTATTCATCTGAAAAATACCTTTTTCCATATTTCAACCCATGTATCAACAGTTTATGTAGCTAGGAAAATTTCCACAGTAGAATGCTTGATGGTGTATTATCATCTACATAAACGTTCACATAAAAACAATTAACAAATAATTCTAAGTTGCCTAGGCAGCTCAACTAATCAGCCTTTAGTACGAGAATAAGAAATGGTTATCATGTTGCCAATCCACCATATAATATTTTATCAGGCAACAGTAGAAGGAACTTAAGGAAGAGCTGCACAATTAGCATAAACAGATCTTGGTGGTGTAAACAGCAATGCCAGACAATAATTACGAGTTCTTACTAAATACAAAAGAAATTTCACTAGTACACTGAGACACAAGAACTGTAATGTGCTTTTATATCCATCAGCATCATGCCATTGTAGTTCCCAGAAAAAGAGTATGGTAACTTAAAAAAATATATATATTATGACAATCAGTCAAACGTTAACCTATATTACTGCAGCTTGGAATGATTGTCAAATATCATAACAATACAGGGGAAGAAACAAGAGAGGTGAGAAATCGAAAGCAGCAAATAAACTGATCCAATACATGTCGAAAACTTTAACATAAGGGAAAACATCATAGAAACTATCGAGACTTAACTTTATCTGTAAATCATGGATGCCCACTAACTTAAACCAGAAACAACAAATAAAAAAGAAAGTGCAGAAATCCCCAAGAACCCCAGAAGCTAAAACCACAAAAATATCGAAATTTGGACCAATGAAGAAAGAAAAGAAAAGAAAAAAAAAGCTGAGGAGGACACACCAGGAACAATCTGCAAAAGGGATTGAGGATGAGCACAATGACAACTGCATGGAGTACAAGAAGCTGAAACCCCTTCCAATTTCCAATCTTTCTTGAATTTGAAATACAAAGCAGGCCCAGATACGCAGAGTGCAGAAATCACTGCAAATATCACCAAGCAACACCGCAACCAAGTCACCGATCTCCCACTCATCTCTGTGCCCCCACTCTCTCTCTCAGACAAACACACAAACACTTTGTGGGTTTGAAGAAAAATGACATCTAAGAGATGCTCATTAAAAATGGAAGGGTTTTGGGGATCTATCTTGCTTTAGTAAACCATGATTTCACCCGGTGGAATTGTTTTTTTACTATGTGTGGGGAAATTTTTGGGAAAGGAATCGGACAGTGTTTTTTCACATTCTTGACACGACTTTCCTTGACTTGTGTCAAACTTGTCATTGCCATATTTTCTCTTTGTTAACGAGATAACTTTAAAAGGAAAAAAAGAAAAGTATATCTCAATTTGAGCGACATAATAGTATGTATATAAATGTACTTGTTTTTATTTTTTTCTCAAATTTTAATATTCAAATATAACGTGAAATTTCGTGTCCTTTGTTTTTTATAAACTTAGGAGTAGTGTTATGCACAGAAACCAACATCATGGTCTTTTGTAATGTTAGTGTATTTGGTGGTGGTGTTTCTTCTTGAAGGCGTACAATGGGAAAATGTGTTTTTGAAGAATATACATTATATGGTAGAATGTGTATACTAGTGATACGGGCTAGATTTGCCATATTAAATAGGATCAATATAATTTGGGAGATGTACGGTCCAAAATGAATAATTAACCTATGTCCATGTGTTAGTTAGAGTTTTAGCTTCGCTTGGTAAACACGCAACCCTAATTGTCAACCTATATATAGCTCACAAAAAGGACGCCTCAGGTAGAATTCCAATACATACATTTGATATACTGTTCAATTTTACATATATATCTCTCTCTAGAGCGATCCTGACTTGAGCGTCGGAGAGGGTACTCCGGAAAAACCCTCCAGCCCCATTCTCACTGTTGTTTTGCAGGCATCAAGGCGGAACGAACATTGGAGATCGGGTTTTCTCAGTGGGGTAAATTTCTTGCCCCAACAATTAGCGTCGTTTGTGGGAACATATCGAGTTAAGACGTGAGAAAACATTCATATTTTGTCAAGCATCTGGTGTACATTCATGTTTTTCAGTCACGGGGGCAGATTGTAAGGAGGTACGAATAATAGAAGTAATGCATATAGTTCGGGAAAGATTTGGTGAACACAATGTCGGTGTACCATTTGGATATCATTATGCGTATCTCAAGCGTATTTCCTTCTTGAAATTTATTCCGATGATTTAACTATTTGGATATTTGCATATTTCCTTCATATTTATTCTGATAATTTGACTATTTGACAATTGTGTGTCGCATAACTTATGAGTTCTATAACATAAAGTTTAAAGCTCTTTCGAGTTACCTGAGGATTGTTTCACTGGTGCATCCGCTGTGGCCTCTACTGTATGGTATGCCGCATCTGCAACCTCTGCTGCTGTGGAGAGGGAGAGGGATGGTGATACCAACCATTATCAGGCGAGACTTCAAAATATTTTATTTTTGTGTTTCGCCTGTAACTTTGGTGTGAATAATATGTTGCACTGTTGAATTGAAAGCATGATTTATTGAATTTGGTTGTTGCGTGCAACTCTTGAAATGTCTAAAAAAATATTGTGCTACAACTTGGAAAAGTTGTGTTCTGGCAAGTGAGGGTGCAGTCAGCTTGTTTGTACATCTGTTAACAAATTGTTTTTTTTTAATATGTTCAGGATCAAGATTGAAAAAAGTGGTTGAATCTTTGGCATTGCTTTCCACTAGAATTTTTTCCGTGTCCGCTTTCTTTCTTTGTGAATCAAGAGGAGCTAATTGTTACTATTAGTTGCATGCATGCATCTGTGGGATCTATGGAAAGTTGTAAACCCGCGATTTTTACAATTAGCTACTGGTAGCAGCACAGTAATTTTTTATTGCGCGTACCGGAAAAACCACGGCACTAGAGAAGGAAAATTGCACTCTAATTTTGATGGAACTTAAAACACCTTGAATGAACTATAAGAGTTGGGGCACTAATATTGATATAGCCTAAGATTTGGCTTATCAAATTAGATCAATGAAATTTGTCTTATTTTGACGAAAACCAAGACTGTTGAAAAGTTTCGACGAGAATTGTTTGTCCTCTTATGTCTCTTGTTTATGATTAATTTACATGGAACTATTTTAACTTGCTTGAGTTTGACTTATCAATTGAGTAATTGCATTGAATATGCACTGAATAGTTATCATTCGACAAGATTCTATTAATTTATTAGATCCACCTCAACATAAATTATATTTGTGCACTAAATCATACTCACATCTTGCTGGTGAGAAGGTTATTAGATTTAACATCTATTTTGGCAACTGTACCTAATCGTGTTTGCCAATTTGCTGGAGAAAAATATTTGCATTGAGATAGATTCGGAAGAGTTGGTGAACGAGCTCATTTCTCGATTATTCCCCAATCGATTAAGTGAAGACACTGTTTATGATAATATTGGAGATGAAGTGGATTTATTGACAAGATCATTGATCGATGTAGATTTCTTGACACATTCGTGATTGAAGCAAATTCACTTATTAGCTTGATTATGTCTTGGATTTCTTGAGTCTATTATGAGAAGACGTTATTTATGAGCTTATGGAGATGGATTGGATCTCTTTACAAATTTATGAACACGGTTGACATTATAATCCCATTGATCATGGGATGGATTTCTTGAAGACCTTGTCGATTATAAGCAGTTATCATCTTTCAGCACCATTTGGGTTTCTTGAAAAGCTCACTGATTGCAACTATATCATTTATCAACCTGATTATGGCCTGGATTTCTTGAATCTCATAAAAGACTATGATTTATGAGTTTGTTGGATTTCTTTATATATATTTAACAATGATCAGGATTATCTATGAGGTCATTGAACATTTCTTGGACTTCTTTACACCTATGGATTTCTTGAAGAACTCGTCTGGTTTGAACGGCTTCGAAGCTGGGCCAGACGAGCTATTTCCTGGTTTGAACAGCTTCCGAGCTGGACCAGAAGAACTTATTTACGGGTAATGGAACAGTCCCGAACTCGTCTAGTTTGAATGGCTTTGAAGCTGGGCCAAACGAGCTATTTCCTAGTTTGTACAGCTTCCGAGCTGGACTAAAAGAACATATTTACGGGCGATGGAACTATCCCAAACTCATCTGGTTTGAATGGCTTCAAAGCTGGGCCAGACGAGCTATTTCCTGGTTTGAACAGCTTCCCAGCTGGACCAGATAAACTTATTTACGGGCGATGGAACTGTCCGAACTCGTCTTGTTTGAACGGCTTCGAAGCTGGGCCAGACGAGCCATTTCCTAGTTTGAACAGCATCCCAGCTAGACCAGATGAACTTTGATGGGCGGATGCCCCTGACGAGAAGTACGTGGCTCGAGCTGACCTTCAAACATTGATGGGCAGATGCCTTTGATTCATTATACGCGCGGCTGCCCTTGACGAGAAGTGCTCAGCTCGAGCCAATCTTCAAACATGATGGGTGGATGCCCTTGATTCATTTTATGGGCGGTTGCCCTTGATAAATTTGGTGACAGATAATTGCTTATTAACCAACCATTCGATGTTAGGAACTTCAGTCGAGATAGATCATGATTTGGAAAAGATGAGAATGATTCTACTCTTATAGTTCATGATATTATAAACTACAAGAGTGGGGGGACCAATTGATACGGGCTAGATTTGTCATATTAAATAGGATCAATATAATTTGGGATGTGTGCGGCCCAAAATGAATAATTAATGTAAGCCCATGTGTTAGCTAGGGTTTTAGCCTTGCTTGGTAAACACGCAACCATAATTCCCAACCTATAAATAGCTCACAAGAAAGGTGCCTCAGGTTAGAATTCCAATACACACATTTGATATATTGTTCTATTTTACATATATTCTCTCTCTAGAGCGATCCTGACTTGAGCTTCGGAGAGGGTACGCCAGAAAAACCCTCTGGCCCCCTTCTCACTGTTGTTTTGCAGGCATCAAGGCAGAACGAACATTGGAGATCGGGTTTTCTCAGTGGGGTAAATTTCTCGCCCCAACAACTAGAGAAAAGTATTGACATATATAATTTATATTTGATTTTACTTCAAAATAATAAATAGAGAATGGAGATGAGGACATTAAATGATAGCAAACATATGGTAAATGAAATGTTTTCCAGAATAAAGTTTTTTTTTTTTTGTGAAAGGATATAATTTAAATTCTTGAAAAAACATAAGTACAAGCCTGAGGTCAAGAGTCTCCTTTGCTACACTATTCAATCCAAGGAGGAAAGTGAGAAATGAGAATGTCATCCAATATTGGCATATACATTAGAATGCAAAAAAAAAAAAAAAAAAAAACAAGTTTCAAACAAGCATTAAGCAAAATTGTCAAATGAATAAAAAGAGCAGCTATTAAAGCGATTACAAAGAAGAAAGATGTATTCGGCTATTTTCATACAAGCAACTTCAAGTGGGAGTTTTCTTTTCAATTTGGTAACGATATCCTAGACATCTGATCTAACAATAATCCTTTTCTAGCCACGGTGAAAAGCGCGAACCAACGAGAATCCAACGAGAATCTAATAGCAAGCAAGTTAGCATCACTGGATTATTAACATAAGCCTTATAACAATTCTAAGCTCGCCACAAATGACCTGAATCACCCAAGATCACACCTTCCAACACAGATTAACCTGCATGAGCAAAGTGAAAAAAGAAACAGAGATAGTAAAATGGATTATTTGCATTCATGTTGAGTTCTAATCGGAAAATACAAAGAGTATAAATAGGGATGATATCCTTAATTAACTCCAAAACATATGTCTATCCAATCCCTAAAAATCTGTCAATTCATCCTTAATTATTTGCACAATGATCTGCACACACCTAAGCATATCTTCTAAATAAGGAAAACATCAATTTCCAATAGCAAATCATTGACTATCTCAACACTCCCCCTCAAGTTGGTGCATATATGTCACACATGCCCAACTTGTCTAATAACATCGAGAACATGCGATTGGAAACTCCTTTGGTAAGAATATTTGCCAATTGATCTTCTGATCGAATCTTTAGTAGCTCCACAATCTTTTCATCCAATATTTCCTTAATGAAGAACTTGTCTACCTCAACATGTTTCGTGCGATCATGTTGAACCGGGTTATGAGCTATATCGCATGCAGTTGTTGTCACAATATAGTTGAATTGGTTGCTCTTGAGCATAGCCTAAATCATGTAGAAGAAACCTCAACTACAATGCTTCACAAATTCCTAATGCAACCCCTTTGTATTCAGCTTCTGCACTAGAACGTGCAACAACATTTTGTTTCTTGCTTCTCTATGTAACTAAGTTCCGACCTACAAATGTAAAGCATCGTGAAGTTGATCGCCTATCTTCAACATCTCCAGCCCAATCAGCGTCTGTATATACCTCTATGTTTTGGGTGTTTGTGTTTAGAGAATAGAATTCCCTTTCCTGGAGTTAGATTTCAGATACTTTAAAATATGGATAACCGTATTCATATGTTGCTCACCAGGATTATTCATGAACTAGCTGACAATACTCACAGCATAGGCAAGGTCTGGTCTTGTGTGGGCTAATTATATCAATTTTCCAACAAGTCTCTGGTATCTCCCCAACTGGTACTTGGTTTGTTTTAATGCACAACTTCAGACCTTCTTCTACTGGAGTATCAACTAGTTGACAAGCTGACATGCCCGTTTCATGTAGTAAATCTAAGATATACTTTCTTTAAGATAGAAAGATTACTTTACTACATCGAGATACTTCAATTCCCAAAAAATATTTTAAGGGGCCTAAGTCTTTCATTTCAAATTCTCTGGACAAGTACTTTTGTAAGGCTTTCATTCTTCCGGGTCGTTACCTATGACAATCATGTCATCCACATATACAATTAGTGCAGTAATTCTTCCATGATGTCTTTTTAAAAATAACGTGTGGTCCGAATTACTTTGTTTGTAGCCAAAGGTTGTCATGGATTTGGTAAATCGCCTGAACCAAGCTCTAGGGGACTGTTTTAACCCATATAAAGACCTTTTCAACATACACACTTTCTAATTTTGTCTTTCTGTTATCATGCACCCTGGTGGGAGATCCATGTACACTTCTTCGGATAGTTCGCCATGTAGAAATGCGTTCTTCACATCAAACTGTTCTAATGGCCAGTTAAAGTTTGCAGCTAAAGACAATAAGACCCGAATTGTATTGATTTTAGCCACAGGTGCAAATGTCTTTGTATAGTCGATCCCATAAGTCTGGGTATATCCTTTCGCCACCAATCTTACCTTCAAACGCTCGATTGTACCATCAGCTTTATACTTCACCGTAAAAATCCATCGACACCCAACTGTTTTTTTTCCTATGGGACGGTCAACGAGCTCAAAAGTTTGATTCTTTTGTAAGGAGGACATCTCTTCATTCGTCGCAGCTTTCCATCTTGGGTCAATAAAAACTTCCTGCACACTGTTAGGTATAGATACAATAGATAATTGATTGACGAATGACTAATTTGTTTTTGACAATCGATGTGTTGACATATAATTGCTCATGGGGTATCTTACTTTACTAGACAATTGTGGTTCATATGTGAGTTTCAGAATACCTCTAATGAGACGTTGTGGTAATTGTCTCCTCGATGATTCCAAGAATGTATAAGGAATATCCTCGGGAAATGATTGGTTTGGTGCATCGAGTGGGAAAGACTCGGGCTGGTGGAGTTCGGGTGTATCATGGACTTCTGTGTGTTCATTCTGACTTTGATCCAAGTTTTTGCCACTATGTTCGGAATTACCCACTTCTATGCTTATTTTGTCAGCGTGCAAGGCATCACCACTTAAATCCAAATTTTGACTTCTAGGATCATCATCACTTTCATTTTGACTAGTAACTTCAACCATATCATCCTCAAAGTTATATATAAGAGTTTGATTTTTCTCAAGATTACCCCCATGGGAGTCAGACTTTGAAAAATACATTGTATCTTCATGAAAGACAACGTCCATAGTGATAAACATTCATTGAGTAGGAGGATGATAGCATATGTACCCTTTTTTTGAAGTAGCATATCCAACAAAGACACATTTCAAGGTTCGAAGCATTAACTTACTGTGTTGGTGTTTATGAAGATGAACATAAGCAATGCATCTGAAGACGTGAGGGGGTAAGTTTGGGATTGTTGGAGCAACAACAGCTTCTGTAAGAGCCTGGAAAGGTGTTTTAAAGTTGATAGAGCAAGAAGGAACACAATTGATGAGATATGTTGCAGAGAGAAGAGCTTCACCCCAATAACATAATGGCATGTGGGCTTCGATTAGTGAAGCTCGAACAACCTCCAACAAATGTCTATTCTTACGTTCTACCACACCATTTTGCTGAGGCGTATTTGAACAACTTGTTTGATGAATAGAGCCATGGGATTCCAAAAATTGCTTAAGTTCAAAACAATTGTATTCCCCTCCATTGTCACTCCGTATAACTTAAATTTGGGCATTATACTGTGTATGATTTGTTTTATAAAACTTTTGAAACAACAAATTGACCTCTGATTTGGATTCATCAAACACAACCAAGTCATTCTGGTACAATCATCTATGAAAGTGACAAACCAATGTAATCCCCCTAATGTAGGAATTTTGGATGGTCCCCAAACATGAGAATGAATAACCATAAAAGGAACACGACTTTTATTAAACTTAAATGAAATGAAGCACGATGACTTTTTGCAAGTTCACGCACATCACACTTAAAGACAGAGGCATCCAAATTCAAAAATAAACTAGGAAATAGCTTATTTAAGTAACCAAATGAGTCATGTCCCAAACGCCAGTGCCACAGCCAAATCTCATATTTCTTTTTTTGTGAACCACAACTTTCTACTATTAAAGCTTGTTGTAATCTGCTGGAAGTTTTTGACTCCAAGCCTAGGTAGTACAATTTCCCCTTTTTTAACATCATAACCAATCGTTCGCCGAGTCTGAATGTCCTTAAACATACAATGGTTAGGCCAAAAAATAACAATACATGATAAGGAGGCAGTTATTTGAGAGACGGAAAAAAGATTATAATCTAAGGAGGGAACAACTAAAACAGAATTAAGATGTGAAGTATCAGAAAGATTTGTTGACCCTTCCCCAATAACTGAGATTGTATTACCATTGGCAGTGGACACACAATTTTGTAAGGATGGATTAAGATTTGAGACTTGCCTAACATCAAATGTCATATGATCAGTAGAACCAGAATCAATTATCCATGCATTACTCAAAATAGGTGTAGAAATATTTAAAACCTTACCATCAGTGCTTGCAGTTGTTACAAAAACAGATGATGTATGAATGGCATCCTCATCCTTTTTCTGAGCAATTGAGGCAGTAGAAGGCCTTGGAATTCCTGTGTCGAGTGGGGTCCCACCAATCTGGATATCCAATCAGTTCAAAATAGTGACTTTTTGAATGTCATGTTTGATTACAATGTGTGCATTTGTATGATTTGTCTGAATTGTTGGAACTATTTGAATTGGTGGATTTTAGTCGGTCATGTGACGTCTGACTAGGTCGGTGTTGAGTAACCATAGCGGAAGCTTCAGATTTGTCCACATCCTCATTCAAGGTAGCCGAACGTATGTACTCACGATGAACCAATGAATAACACTCTTCCAAACATGGGAGAGGTTCTTGACGTAAAATCTCTCTACGAATTTGATCAAATTTTTTATCCAAACCAGCAAGAAATATGTGTACTCATATGCATTCAGTGGACTACCTGTATGTTATAATATCATCAGGATCTTTCATGACCACTTTACCACGATGGTCTAGTTCCCGAAAGATTTCTGTTAATTCCCCATAAAAGATTGAGAGAGATTTGGCATCTTGTTTGGCTGAGAATGCTCTCTGATGCAAAGAATATACATGCATTTCATCACTACCATCATAAAAGGCTTTGGAGAGAGCACTCCAGATTTCACAGGCAACGGGAAGTTGCTCAACGATACTTGTGCCCGTGATGTGCCCGGTGGAGTCGATTCTGCTGCAGCTTGGGGAGCCTGCGCAGTTGACTCTGTTTCAACTGTGGTCTATTGGGGTATCGACCCAGCTGGCTGAGCCTCAGCTGTCTCAACAGCTTCGTTGGTCTCAACTGGTTTTTCCATGTGAGTTGACTGGTCCTCGGCCGTATCAGTAGCGTCATCGGACGATGATGAGATTTGCATGTGTGGCTCATCATCAAAATTAAAGGTTTGGCGAGTAGCCTTGAGGTCGATCTTACACGTGCTTGGGAGAACATCCTCAGCTGAGTCTTTTGTGACAACTTGTTGTGTTTCATTTTCTTTTTCCTTCTCCACTTCGCCTCCTAGATTCATTGTGGAGTCATCTGCAGCAACCTCCGACCTAGCCTAGCTGCGGTGGAGGGAGTTTTCTCCTCGGTGGCACAGTTTGAGTGACTTGGATTGGGGTCACTCGTCTCTAAACTCCCGGTTGTTCCCTTTGAGTATTCAGCCGTTGGGGCAGGTGGTAAGACACCTTCATTAGGGGTTGGCTCGACTGGGGTCCCCACAATCCCAGTTTCATCACCAGTTCCCTTAACACCTTCTTCTAAGTGAGCTGGGGAAGTGGTGGCAGCAACAACTGTGGCAATATGCTGCACCACTCCCATCGGATCAATCTCCGGTTTGTGATGTGGAAGACTCCTGGTCCTTCCAATAACCGTTGCTCATGTAGGACCCTAGATTCCCGCATGGCTTGCTGCATCTCCAATTTTCAGAGAAGCAGCAGCAGGTCGAGATCCTCATCACTCCCGAGAGAGAATGTCAAGATGAGGATGTGTATGATCGATGGTTCGAGTAAAGGGACAAATACTAGCCTTTTCACGAGCTTGACTTCCTCCTCCGATCTCTGCTTCTCCTTGTCTTTGAAGATCCGCAAGATATCTCGTGTGCTTTTCTTCATCGAGTGCTTGGACCACAATGGTCAATCCGAGAAAGTTCAATAGTTCGTCTTCTTCTTCTTCAATAAATTCGGTCTTTGGAATGTTCCTGGATCGACTCGGCTTCCACTTCCTCCATTCTCGCAGAGGCGATTTTGGATGTCGGATATGGTGGGGATAGGATCATCACATCATCATCATCTTTATCATCATCTCCTCCCTGCTTGTCTCGTTCTCGGGGATTGAAGGTAGCAAATTTTGGTGCTTCACACCTCAGCAGCGTCTATTGCAGGAGGGGATACAACCCTGTCAACAGGAGAGTTTGCTTTCTCAGTTACTTCTTGTGTCTCAGTTGTTCTGACTACAATTGTGTCTTCAATTTGCCTTTGCTGATTGGCTTCAGCAGACTTGGCTGTTTCATCAATGATTTCAGGAGACTCTACTTCTCCAGTTGTCTCCGCGATCTGTTCCAGCTGAGTGGCAGACTCAGATGTTTTCTCAAGCTCTGATCGCTTGAAGATTCTTCTTCTTCTTTTGGTTTTTACCAGAGGAATATCTGGTTCCACTTTCTCTGGTTCGTCGAAGGTAAATGCCTTCGCAGTTGTCTTAGAGGCAGCTGCCTTCCTTGTTGTGACAGTCCTCTTCTTTTTAATCACTGGAGAAGGGATTAACGGTTCCTTCTCCATTCCGGCGCAGGGGGGAGACACGGCTGCGGGGGCAGGTGACTTGGCTGCAGGGGCAGCAATCTTCTTTGCAGTTGTAGGGGCAGCCTTCTTCTTGAAAGGGGAGGAGACAGTTGTTTCGTCAGGGTTAGCTGATTCCCCCTCACTTGTGTTCGCTCTCTTGGCATAAGCTCTCCTCTGTGCTCCGGAGAGATTTGATCGGAACATCTTTTTGTTAACATGGAACGTATTTCCATGTCGAAGAGGGACTCCTTTAACTTCCATCATCCGGCCAATCACCAGTCCGTACCCCAGGGAACCTCCAATCGAACCATCCTCCTTGAAGGATTTATTCCCAATATTCTGGCAGAGTCTGCTGTATACAAACTCAGTCCAGTTCACCTTCTTTTCTTCAATGATCGCAGCCATTACGATCAGCTTAGTTTTGGACAACTGGTTAAAGCTTCCAAATTTGATGTCTATGCATTTGGCAACAATGTCTAGCAGTTTGTGGTAGTCCTCCTTCTTCAATGACTTCTTCTCGGTTTGTGTAGACAACCTTCGCAAAGATCGGGTTTGGCTACTTCCTTCCAAGCAAAGACAACCAGGTTAACATCGCCTTCATAAATCTCCTAAGACTCCTTCCGCCGCAGCGAAGCGATGTTCGCGGATCTTGGCGGTGATGGTGAACTCTTTCAAGTGAACAGAGGACTTGATGCCCTCATCGTGAACTTCAGCGTTCACATAGAACTGTGCGACCTCCTCTACGTAGGTCATTTGAAACTCCATCGACAAAAAGGGTTTCAGTCCTGATTTCTCCAACTTCTCTGCTATTTTCTTCACAAGGGTTTCGTTTGATCATGCCCTCGAAGTCCACAGTAGATCCCGTGTGGATTTGCTTTCCCAACTTGACGAAGTCGTAAGTAGATGCCATTTCTCGAAGATTCCCCGAATGAAACATTGAAGATAAGTTTTGGAGATTTGTAGGGTTTTGAGAGTAAAAATGCTTTCTTTGCTTGAGAGAGATGAACAGTTTTGGTAAAGTGATAGAAAATCGGACGAAATGGTATATGTATAGGTTATGAAAGGACGTGCGGGTGGTTTTTGAAATTTGATCGAGATCAACGGCTTAGATTTTGCACGCCGATTAACATTTAATTTCTCGCATTTAATGCGATAGCATTTATATCCAATCATAAGCTTGGTGTGCAGCTTTTGACTGTACACGTCATAATTATGCTGACGTCATTCTTAAAAACATTCCCGCTTAGTAAAAACAACTGCGTTTTTGTCACTTTGCTCATAAATGACTCAGCTTATTCCTTAGCTGATTTAACCCTTCTCTCTTTGCACATAGGTACTCAACTGTCAGTTGACTTGATGCAGCTGATTCTCCGATACGGCTGATCCACTTAGCTGATTCAAGAGTTCAGCTCTTTTTCATCTTTTCATGTTCCATCTGTAGGTCCCAAGGGGTGGGAGTGTAAGGTTTAGAAGGGGGGGTTGAATAAACCTTACCAACTTTTCGATTTAGTCCTTTTAAATATTCAGAGTTAATACTTCACAGTTGTGTCCTAGATGGACAGACTAAGTTAGTTAATCAGCAGAGTTAGTCACTCAACAGGCTCGACGGAGCTGTTGATAGAATAACTCAGCTGTTTTGACTAAAGACTTAAGTTGATTGTGATTTGTTTTCAGCGGAAGACTTAACACCCTTGAATTTGGTTAAGTTTGTTTTAATGCTAGGTTTTTGTACTCAGTTGATTATCAATTGGATAACAAGTTTATCAGCAGATATAAAAATAAGATGCAAAAATTAAAGTGTTGAAATGTAAATGACACAATAAGTTTTTATAGAGGTTCGAAGATGGGGGTTCTTCTTCTACTCTCTCTTCTCCAACTCTGGAGGAATCCACTAAGTATTGATCAATATACGAGTGGTTAACGGTACCCAGATACAAGTCTTGATCACACACGGTGACTTGATCCTTTGGGACTCGATCGGAGATGCCTTGGTCACTCGGTGGCTTCTCGTGCGACTCGCCTTCTTCTTCACAGGGTGCGCTTTGCTACTACTGACCAACTTGCTCAAGCTTCTTGGATTTGATCACGAAGCCCTCCAATAACTTGAGACTGGTTCGACCTTGAACCTTCCTACAATCCTCCGTGGAATGTAGACCCCTTGATTCTTCAAAAGCTTCCTCTTCAACTGATTGAAGTTATCTTTCCTTCACAGGTGAGTGTTGGATTGATTTCCTTCGTAATGTAGGCTTGAGGATTAATCTTGAATGACTTGAGAGTATTTTAGGTTACAGTTCAAATGTTTGCTTGAATGTTCGTGGTTTAGGTCACCTTCTCTCAGAGTTATTCCTCAGCCTTTTATAGTGATCTTTCAAAAATCTGCCCGTTGAAGAGATATGCTTATTTTTGAAAGTCACTTGTGGTCGTTGGCTTGTCTTGTTGCAGTCCTTGGAATTTCCATTTCCTCGTATGAATGATTCTTCAGCTTTTCAGAGTTCTGACATGGTGCAGTGCTTCCCATTGGTTTATTCCTTTTGCACGCTTCTGGAACTGAGCACTTCAAGAAACGTAGTATGGAGGTATTACTTCCCAGTGGTTTGCTGCCTGTCAGCTTCTTCACATAGTGTGAGACCTTTTTCCCAGTACAAATCCCAGGCTTGAGCCATGGACATGTTTGCGAAATAACCTTCAGATGCGAGCATCTTGAATTCATCAACAGATCTTGGCTCAGTTCCGACATCTGAAATGGCATAGGTGTCTCTGTCTATTGGAATGCCTCCATGTTGTTTCAGAATATCCATAACTCGGGCATTCATCCTTCCTTCCACTTCCTTCATCCCTCGCTTCAATTTGTCTTTCCTTTTCACCGACCATTGGTACAGTGCAGAGTGTTGGAGTGGCGAGTCATTGGGAGTTTGCTAATAATATCAATTTGTGACAAGACCTTGTTGGGGGTTTTAGCAATCATCAAGGTCACATCTTTCGAACCTTTCCCCTCAACAGATTTCCCTTTCTTCTCTCTTATTACTTCCTCAGCTGTCTTTCCCTTCACAGTTGATTCCTCCTTCTCAGCTTTAGATCCCTTCAGCGCTTTTAGGTATTCCTCTTCCCCCTTTTTGGCATCATCAAAGAGAGGAACCCCGAAACAAGCTAGCAAGCAAGAAGTCTAGTCTGGCGATAGCCGGAGTTTGCCGAATTTGCTGCAGAGTATCTTGACACGGAACTCGGAGCGGGTGGCATTGGATTCAGTTGCTACCAACTTCATCTCAGCCATGAGGAGACTGAATTTTCGATCCATATTCTCTTCCACACGCAGGAGCTCGTTCTTATTATGTTCACGCAGCAGTTTTATCTCTGAAGTATGAGATTCATGCATTTGTTCAATGTGCTCTTGCAATTTTGTCTTTGCATCAGCATTCTCAGCCCGCCAGACTAACAACTTGTTGAACAATGTCTGAAATATCGAGCTTGTTCCACACGCATTGTTTCTTCTTTGTTGCCACCACTCCCGGATCCTGACTATGATGCCTCTCAAATCAGCAGTAAGGTTGGCGCCCCTGTTATCCAGCCTCATGTCCAGTGAGGCCTGGTGCCTCTCCATTTTTTCTATTTCAGCAAATAAGGCTTTGAACACCTCCCGAACTTGTTTGTCTACTGCTTTGGTGATGGCCAAGCAAAAGCGTCAAAGTCATAGTGGGTTGGAACAATGGTGTACGATGGAATAACAGGATCAGTGCGGGAAGCGCTCACGATCTTTAGCTCGATTCTTCGGGAGGTCGGTACCTCAGAGAGAAGGAAATGATTCTACGAAAGGATCATCACGGGCAAATGGAATCTGTTCAATGATAAGTGGTGCTCGTGAAGTCCCTTGTGGAGTCGAACTGCTGCTGACTTGGGAGCTGCGCGATGGACTCTGTTTGTTGGGGTGTTGTGAAGTCGACCCGACTTGCCGAGCCTCATTTGTCTCAACGGACTTCGTTGGTCTCGGTGTTTTTCTAAATGAGTTGGTGGTCCTCGGCCTTATCGAGCGTCATCGGACGATGATGAGATTTCCATGGGTGGCTCATCATCAAAGGTGAATGATGGGCGAGTAGTCTTGAGGTTAGACTTACTCGAGGTTGGAATATCCTCGGTGAGTCTTTGGGATCGATCACGAGGGGATGACTCAACTTCATCGTCTCCTTCCGATCCCGAGAAAGGTTACATCAGATTATCCGGGAATCGTGAAGAGCACTTATCTCCTTTTCTCGATGAATCAATGATAGCGGGAGGGATGTTCGGCTTCGGTTTCTCTACCCGGGAAGTCTCAACCTCCCGTTGGCCTTCATTACCTCCTCGCAGTCTCAAGCTGCGGCGAGGCTGGACATCCCTTTCGATAGTGTCATTTGTCTTGGGGTCTTCGACGTGGCATCCATTGGAGTCTCAACTCCATGGATTGCACTTTCATCGCCAGTGTTAACTCCCAGGGTAGTTCCGTCCCGTGCCTCATCGCATCGCCGGCGTCATTAGCTGCAGAAGCGGTTGGCACTTCACCGAGAGAGAGTCACAATTGTGCGAGCCTCGTCGTGACAACTTGCGTGTGTATCTCGTGATTGTTCCTTCTCCACTTCGCCTCCTAAATTGATTGTGGAGTCGGTGCAAGCATCCTCCGACCTTGCCGCTGCGGTGGAGGGAGTTTCCCCCTCGGTGGCACACCACGGTGAGTGACTTGGAATGGGGTCACTCGTCTCGGACTCTCGGCTATTTCCACCGAGTATTCAACCGTTGGGGCGGGTGGTAAGACACCTTCATTAGGGGTTGGCTCGATTGGGGTCCCCACTATCCGGTTTCATCGCCATTTCGTTAACACCTTCCTCCGAATGGGGGGAAGTGGTGGCGGCGACAATAGTGGCAATATCTCGCACCACTCCCATAGGGTCTATCTCATTTGTGATTTGGAGGACTCTCTGGTCCCTCCATCATTCTTTGCTCATGAAGGATTCTGGATTCTTGCATTGCTTGCTGCATTTGCAAATTTTCCGTGGCAAAGAACAGGTCAGATCCTCATCACTTTCTACGATAGGGCGTCAAGGTGAGGGTGTGTATGATCGGTGGTGCGGTGAGAGGCGAGATTTGGCCTTCTCTGTGCTTCTGCGTCCTCAATCGCTTTAGCTTTGTTCGTTTTTTTTCGAATCTGCAGTATATTGATACAATTATCTCGTCAAGGGCTTGCAAAGACTATGTCAACCTCAAGAAACCGAAGAGTTCTTCTTCAAAGAATGAACTGGTCTTTCAAAGCGCACTGGATAGGTTCAACTTCCATTTTCTCCACTCTCGCAGACGATTTTGGATGTCGGATACAATGGAGAGGACATGATTACATCGTCTTCATCATTCTCTTGTTGGCCCTCGTTTCGGGGATTAAGGGTAGCGGACTTTTTGCTCAACTTCCTCAAGAACCTCTGTTATAGGAGGAGAAACAACCCCGTCAACAGTGATTCGGTTGTCTCGGCCATTCCTTGTTCCTCCGTTGTTCTGTCTACATTTGGGTCTTGAGTTGCCTCTGGCGATCGGCCTCGGCCAGAGACTTGGTCGTTTCATCGATCACGTCGGAGACTACTTCTCCAGCGAGTCTCGGGTATCTTCTCCACCGGTGAGTGGCGACTCAAAGGTTTCTCAAGCTCGGAATGCTTGAAAATTCTTCTTCTTCTTTTTGTTTGTACCAGAGGGATTTCTGGTTCGGATAAGGTTTCTTCTGAGTCCTGGGCGGCGGGGACCGGTGTTGTTGTCTTCTTCTGAGGAGCTGGTCATCTTGGCTTATCAGTTCTCCTTTTCTTGACGACCGGAGAATGTATTTGAGATTCCTTCTCCGCTGCGGTGCCAGGGCGGGGAGCGATTTCTTTTTTTTTTCTTTTAGGGCAACTTGATCTTCTTCTTAGCAAATTGCGAGTAGGGGCGCCTTCTTCTTTGGTGGAGAGGAGACAACTGTATCTTCAGGGTCAGCTGATTCCCCCTCACTCTTATCAACTCTCTTAGCATAGGCTCTCTTCTATGCGCCAGAGAGGTTTGATCGGAACATTCTCTTGTTTACATGGAACGCCTTTCCATGTCGAAGAGGGACTTTCTTTGCTTCCATTATTCGACCAATCACCAGGCCGTATCCCAGGGAACCTCCAAACGTTCCATCCTCATTGAAGGATTTGTTCCCAACATTCTGGCAGAGTCTGCTATAGACAAACTCAGCCCAGTTCACTTTCTGTTCTTCAATGATCGCAGCCATTACGATCAACTTTGCTTTGATACCGGTGGTCAAAGCCGCCAAATTTGATGTCTATGCATTTGGCAACGATGTCCAAGCAATTTGTGGTAGTCCTCCTTCGCCTGACCTCTTATGGTGTGTAGACTACTTTCTCAAAGATAGTCGGACTTGGCTACTTCCTTCCAAGCGGCGATCGGTCAACATCACTTCATTAATTTCCGACACTCCTTCCGCCGGTAACAAGCGTGTGTTCGCTAAATCTTGGCGATAATGATGAACTCCTTTCCATGAACAGAGGACTTGATGCCCTCATCGTGAACTTCAAGCGTTCACGAAAGCGTGCGACCTCTTCCATATAGGTCATCGGAAACTCCAACGTTAGAAACGGTTTTTTGACATTTCCAATTTCTCAGCAATCTTCTTCACTAGGGTGTCGTCGGACCCCTGTTTCACCATACCATCGAAATCCACAGTAGACCCGGTGTCGATTTGCTTCCTAGCTTGACAAAATCATGAGTGGATGCCATTTCTCAGTATTTTACCGAACGAAACTTAGAAAATGATCTGAGGATTGAAAGGGTTTTGAGAGAAAATTTTGCTTTTGCTTTCGAGAGAGAGATGAATAGTTTTTGGTAAAGTGAGAGAGAAACGGACAAAATGGTTTAAGTATGGTTCATGAAAGGACGTGCGGGTGGTTTTTGAAATGTGATCAAAATCAACGACTTAGATCTTGCGGGTGGTTTAATGTCTCGTATTTAATGCGGCAGCATTTATATCCAATCATAAGCTTGATGTGCAGCTTTTGCCTGTACACGTCATAATTATGCTGACGTCATTCTTAAAAACATTCCCGCTTAGTAAAAACGACTGTCACTTTGCTCATAAATGACTCAGCTTGTCCCTTAGCTGATTTAACTCTTCTTCTCACTGTTCTCCTAGAGACTCATTTGTCGACTAACTCGTCTGGTGATTTTCGATCTGGTGATTCACTTATTTGAATTACTTAATTCAACTCTTTTTCCTCTTTTCATGTTTCATCTCTTTTCTTTGAGTCTTCTTAGTGTCAACTCAACTCAATTAACCCTAACTCATGCTTGAGTTCTTCAAATCTTGACTCACATAATGGTTTTGTGAATATGTCAGCCAACTGCTTATCAGTTGAAATATATTCCAAGGTGATGTCCTTCTTTTCAACATGATCTCTTATGAAGTGATATCTGACATCGATATGCTTTGTTCTTGAGTGCAACACAGGATTTTGAGTGATTGCAATTGCACTTGTGTTATCACACATGATTGAAATTTTCTTTTCTTCAACTTCATAGTCTCTCAGTTGCTGTCTCATCCATAGGACTTGGGCACAACAAGCTGCCAGCAGCTATGTATTCTGCTTCAGCTGTGGAGGTGGCTATTGAATTTTGCTTTTTGCTAAACCAGGAAATTAGCCTATTTCCAAGCATTTCACATGTGCCTGAGGTGCTCTTCCTGTCAACTCTACATCCAGCGTAGTCAGAGTCTGAATAACCAATTAGCTTGAATCCATCTTCTTTTGGATACCATAAGCCAACTTCTTGGCTTCCTTTCAAATATCTCAAGATCCTCTTGGCTGCAGTCATGTGGCTTTCTTTTGGAGCAGATTGAAATCTTGCACATACACCTACAGCAAAGGTGATGTCTGGCCTGCTTGTTGTGAGATAAAGCAATGATCCAATAAGTGCTCTGTATCTTGTTTGATCTACAGGCTTGCCATCTGCATCCAAGTCCATTTTGATTGATGTATTCATTGGTATTTTCACAAAAGACTTCTCTTCCATACCAAATTTCTTCTTTAAATCTCTGGTGTATTTTTGTCGACTTATGAAGGTTCCATCCTTTTTGTTTCACTTGGAGTCCAAGGAAGAATGTCAGCTCTCCCATCATGCTCATTTCGAATTTGCTTTGCATAAGATTTGAAAATTTATCACACAGCTCTTTGTTTGTGGATCCAAAGATGATATCATCCACATATATTTGAACAAGCAGTATACTCTTCTTATCTTGAATTCTGAAGAGTGTTTTGTCCACTTTGCCTTTTGTGAATCCGTTCCCAGTTAAGAATTGTGACAATGTATCATACCATGCTCTAGGTGCTTGTTTCAACCCATATAGAGCTTTCTTGAGTTTGTATATTTTATCTCCAAGAGTCTTCTGCTCAAATCCTGGAGGTTGTTCAACATACACTTCTTCTTCCAGTAAACCATTAAGAAATGCACTCTTTACATCCTTATGGCTTCCAATCTTGCCACAGGAGCAAATGTTTCATCAAAATCTATTCCTTCTTCTTGGCAATATCCTTTGGCTACCAATCTTGCTTTGTTTCTTACCACAGAACCTTCCTCATTCATCTTGTTTCTGAATACCCATTTAGTGCCAATAACATTTTGATGGGTGGGTCTTTGAACCAATTCCCATACTTTATTTCTTTCAAACTGATTCAGCTCTTCTTGCATAGCTTGAATCCAATGTGTGTCATCCAATACCTGTGACACATCTTTAGGCTCTATTTGTGAGATGAAGCATGTGAACATTGCTTCTTGTTGAGTTCTGGATCTCATTTTGACACCTTCTCTTACATCTCCAATGACTAGTTCTGGTGGATGCTCTCTCCACCATCTTACATCGGGTTGGAGTAAGTTAGTGGATTGATCGTCTTGCGGTTGTGTTGCTTTGATCAGCTCTCTCATCATCACTTATTGCAGATTTTCCAACTGTTTTTGAGACTCGGCTATCTCATCTTCATACGGGTTTATAATTCCGGCTTGACTTGACTTCAAAGATAGGGACTCTTCGCATGGTTGGTTGATTGACTTATCGGTGACTCTTCAATGTCTTCTCCATTTACATTTGGCTCATCAAACACCACATGAATGGATTCCTCTGTAACCATAGTCCTCTTGTTGAGTACTCTGTGAGGCTTTGCTTTCGGTGAGTATCCCAAGAAGATACCTACATCGACTTTAGCATCAAAAGCCTTCAAATTATCTTTGCCATTGTTATGGATGAAGCATTTGCATCCAAATATTTTAAAATATGCAACATTTGGCTTTCTCCCTGTCCAAATCTCATAGGAGTCTTTGTCATTTGTCTGTTTATCATGCATCTATTTTGCGTATAGCATCTTTGTGTTTATTGCTTGACCCAAAATCTTTTAGGTAGCCCCTTGACTAACATGGTCCTTGCCGCTTCTTTGAGAGTTCTATTCCTTCTTTTCGCAACTCCATTCTCTTTGTGGAGTCCTTGCTATGAGATAATTCATGACCAATACCATTTTCAATACAATATCGAGTTAGTATACCATTGACAAACTCGGTTCTCTGTCGATCTTATTTTGATAATGGTTTGACTTTTCTCATTTTGAATCCTCTTCATCGGTGTGGTAGTTTTGCAGAGTTTCTTTCTTCTTACACATGAATATTGTCCATGTATATCTTGAGTAGTCATCTACTACCACCAAGGTGTATTTCTTTCCACTTATGCTATTTGGTTCAATGGACCAAATAGATCCATATGTAGCGGTCAATATTCTTGTTGAAGATGGACATGTCTTTTCTTTGAATGATGATTTGATTTGCTTTCCCATCTGGCATGCATCACATACACTTTCCTTCTTGTATACTGAGCCTGGAAGTCCTTCTACAAGACTGCTTCTAGCAAGCTTGTTAATTGTTTTGAAATTCAAGTGACTCAACTTTTTGTGCCACAGCCAACTTGATTCAGCTGTGCTCTTTGCTAGTAGACAAGTGCTTGGTGTTGCAGTTGACCAATCTACCACATACATGTTGTTTTGTCTGCATCCTTGCAACACCACCTCATTGGATTCAGTGTCCTTGATTTGGCATATACCCATGTTGAATCCAACATTGTAGCCTTTATCACAGAGTTGACTTATGCTTAGCAGGTTGAATTTGAGTCCTTCAACATATGCAACATATGTGATTTCTAATCCATTTTTCTTGATGGATCCAATGCCTCTTATTTCTCCTGGAGCTTCATTTTCTCCAAATATGACTTTTGCACCTCTGACTTCCTTGAATTTTGATAGATTTTTCTTGTTTCCTGTCATGTGCCTGGAACAGCCACTATCCATGTACCAGGTTCCTCGGCACTCAGCTATTCCTTGAACCTGCAATCAAGGAAATTAAGTTTTAGGTACCCATACTTGCCTGGGTCCCGAGGGGTTAGTATTATAAGATGATCCAACCAACTTATAGCCAAATGATTTGACTCTAAGAGGTTGCCATCTATCAGTGACATAATCATAATTAAATTTGGCAAATTGCTTGGGGGTTCTAGGTTCATACAGCTGTCTCTTTTGTCTGTATGTCTGCGTAGGTGTTTTAGCAATTGCCTTCTTTGGGTAGTTGTGATATTTCTGAGTGTAGTGCCTAGGTGCATATGTGTGTTGATGAAAGCTCTTATACCTTTGGAATGGCCTTTGTTGAGTTCTAGGCCTTTGCCATTTGGGCTTATATTCCATAGGTCTTTGCTGATAGTTCACATTATTCCAATCAGCTTGGCTTGGGTACTTTCTACCATTCCCTTCATATGTGTTTCTTTTATAGAACTTCTGGGGTTTTTGGTAGCTCTGTTTCTTCTTTTTTTCTGAGTATCTCTGTTTGGAGTTTTTGAGGAACTCGGTTGGATTTCTTCTCGTTGTTCTCTCAAAGACACTCAATCGGTCATTTGTTTTCCTTTTCCTTTATAGCCAAGGCCAGTTTGCTTGTGATTGTGATTTGGAATAAATGTGTGTGCACCATTTGGAGTTTTGGATTTTAGAGATACTTCATTGCTTGAAGATCCTTTTTCCAAAATTACTTTTGGAGCTTGACATATGAGAGGAATTAAATCTAAGCTGTCTTGTCTCCACATTCTCTTTGGCTCATAATAAGATCGTCCAATGATTTAGATGCCTTAGTGAATGAGGCAATCACATTTTTGAGGTCATTCTCCCTCTTTTCTATAGCAGTTATCTCTGCTATTAGCTTAGCATTTTCAGTTGGTTAGGTTGGTCTTGTTCCTTGGCCATTAAACAGATCAAGGCTTCTTCTTCATAGTCACTTGAGTAGTCAGCTTCACTACTCTCTGAATCAGCTGTGTCTCTTGACTTGACTTTTGTCTCGGATCTCGATCTCTGCGACCAACATTGCCTTTTTCTTTTCTTGTCTTCTTTCTCTGAAGACCTTTCTTTCTTCTTCATTCCTGTATTTGTTGACTACAGGATATGGGCAATCAATGGCATAGTGACCAGGTTGCCTGCAGTTCTAGCATAAATTTTCAACCTTTTGATCAGTTCTTTCCATCCTTGGATTGTCAGCTCTTTGATATTCAACCTTTTGATGCTCTGTTCTTTTGGGTGGCCAATCTTCCCTTGACTTGGAGGGAGCTGAGTGTCTTCTGGAGGATTCACCTTTGCCTCTTTTGTAATTCTTGTTGAAGAATTTGTTAAACCTTTTAACCATCAGGGCAATCTCCTCTTGGTCAATGACTTCCTTGACCTCAGCTCTTTTACCATCCTTAACTATTAGAGCAGCTGTTTTGGGCATAGCTGTCTCCTCTAGGTCTTTTCTTCTCAGCTCAAATTCGTAGGCTTTGAGATCTGAGAATAGCTCATGGTTGGATGTTTTTGATAGGTCCATGGAGTGTCTCAGGGCCATGACTTTCAGTTCCCACTCAGCTGGGAGACTTCTTAGAATCTTCATACACATTTCCTTTTGTGTCTATTCTTTTCCAAGTGCAGATAGCTCGTTGGTAATTTCTGTGAACCGAGCATCCAGTTGATCCAAGGTTTCTCCTGCAAGCATCATAAAATTTTCAAATTTCTGTACAGCAACATATAGTTTATTTTCCTTGATTTGCTCAGAGCCTTCACAAATCAAGGTTAGCTTATCCCAGATTTCTTTTGCACTCTTGCACGATTTGACTTTGTTGAACATGGCTTTGTCCAGAGTTTTGTAATGAATGTCCTTAGCCACGTTATCCAAGTTGTATCTTCTTCTGTCATCATTTGTCCATTCAACTCTTGGTTTTTCAACCATAGCTGGTCTGGGAGCAACATCCTCTTCTCCTTCTTGCGCCGTAAATCCCTTGCCCTTGGTGTGTTCACTTTCAAGATTTACAGTGGCCCATCTTCTATTACTATCCACATTTCATCGTGTAATGCTGATAGATGAGCCTGCATTGGAATTTTCCAATCATCAAATTCCTCAATTGTGAACATAGGGATGCGTGTTAAATTTGCTTCCATGATAATAACTTTGTTGAATAAAAGAGTTTTGAGAGATCAAGTGCTAAAGCAGGCTTTGAGAGATTGGAGATCTAGTTCAGTAACCAGTGCGGAAGGCTCAATGAACCAACCGCTCTGATACCACTTGTAGGTCCCAAGGGGTGTGAGTGTAAGATTTAGAGGGGGGGTTGAATAAACCTTACCAATTTTTCGATTTAGTCCTTTTAAAACGTTCAGAGTTAATACTTCACAGCTAAGTCCTTGATGGACAGCTAAGTTAGTTAACCAACAGAGTTAGGCACTCAACAGACTCGACTGAGCTGTTGATAGAATAACTCAGCTGCTTACTCTAAAACTTAACTTGACTGTGATATAATTTCAGCGGAAGACTTAACACCCTTGAATTTGGTTTAAGTTTGTTTTAATACTTGGTTTTAGCACTTTGTTGATTATCAATTGGATAGCAAATTTATCAGCAAATATCAAAATAATATGCAGTAATTAAAGTGTTGAAATGTAAATGACACAATAAATTTTTATAGAGATCCGAAGATGGGGTAATTCTTCTACTCCTCTCTTCTCCAACTCCTGGAGGAATCCACTAAGTATTGATCAATGTACAAAGTGGTTATTAGTCCAGATGCAAGTCTTGATCACACAGCTGACTTGATCCTTTGGGACTCGATCGGAGATGCCTTGGTCACACGGTGGCTTCTCGTGCGACTCGGCTTCTTCACAGGCAATTTGCGCTTGCTACTACAGCCCACTTGCTCAAGCTTCTTGGATTTGATCACGAAGCCCTCCAAAAACTTGAGACTGATTCGACCTTGAACCTTTCTACAATCTTTTGTGGAATGTAGACCCCTTAATTCTTCAAATGTTTCCTCTTCAACTGATTGAAGTCGTCTTTCCTTCACAGGTGAGTGTTGGATTGATTTCCTTCGTAATGTAGACTTGAGGATTATGCTTGAATGACTTGAGTAGGTTATAGTTTGAATAAGAGCTTGAAAGTTCCAGGTAACAAGGTTCTCTTTTTCTCAAATAGATTCCTCAGCCTTTTATAGTGTTCTTTTGAAAATTTGCCCGTTGAAGAGATAGGTTAATTTTCAAAAGACACTTATGGTCGTTGGTTTGTCTTGTTGCAGTTCTTGGAATTGACATTTCCTCGTATGAATGAGTCTTCAGCTTTTCAGAATTCTGACACAGGTGCAGAGCTTCCCATTGGTTCATTCCTTTTGCACGCTCCTGGGACTGAGCACTTTAAGAAAGACAGTATGGAAGTATTACTTGTTTAAGTAATTTTCTTGACTTTTGTGCAACGGATCTCTTTCAGTTATCTCGACTTGACTGCATTTCCTTGACTTCCCCAGGTGACTTTGAGTCAGCTTTCAATCATTGGATGACTCATCTGTCACTTCAACTTGAGACTTGGCTATCTTGAGTTGACTTGACCGACACTTCACTGTTGCATCTCAATTGTACCTTGATCGAGTTCTGTCTTCTCTTCTTTGCCACACTCAGCTGCCTCTCAGCGGAGTCTTCCTTCTAGTCTCCAGTTGACTTCTTGTATATTCAGGCATAGCTGACTTAACTCAGCTTGACCAGCCCTATCTATTACAATGCAATTTACAACAAAAATGGGGTGCCAACTTTCTATTCTAAGTTTTACATGGCATTCATCAAAATCTAAAAATTAATTTCCCAACAACTATCTCAACACAAAGTTTCCTCCAACTTGTTGCATTATGGAATTAGACACAACTAGCTTTTCGGCATCAGCTGAAAGCATTTTATTATAAATAGCATTAGAATATGCAGATTTCACAGAAGACATCTGTAACATCCCAATTTCGTATAAACAACAATATGCGATTTTATAAAGTGCTAAAAACAAGCCAAAGCTTGGAAACACATTTTAAAGGAAAAATCATATTATGACTTGTCCAAAAACTCGAAATACTCATAAAAAATTTCTTAAAATTTAAAACAAGAATTACAAAGAAAAACAATGTCAAGTCTCATGCATCATTAAACAATTTAAAATAAGTAACCTTCAAAATTCCATGATCGACTTCGACCGTCCCCTCTGCGCATTCTCCGACTCCTTCATTCATCTGTGGAAATTATATATGTGGTGAGCATTCAACAGCCCAGTAGGGACCCATTGTATAAATTAAATACACAAGCATAATCATCACTGTATACACACCTATGATTTTTATGGTTTGATCAAATAAGCCCAGAGGCTAACTGTAGATGTACAATTAAGTACGTTTATATTTGTACAATTAAGTACCTTCACGTTTGTACAATTAAGTACCTTCATGTCATATTATATTTATCGTGCCCATACATATAACAATCATAACAAGACATTTCAAATAGACAATAAAACCTTGAATGCACTAGCTTCGTGAAAATAAATGCAAGTGTGAAAGCCTAGAATTCAGGTTTTCCTCCTCTCCTCCAATGAAATTAATTTTTTAATTAATAAACTATTGGAGAAGGGTAAAAGAAAAGGAATTTGAATTTTTGAAATAAAATAGGGTTCTAGAAAAATTAGTTTGGTAGATGGTTTGTTGGGTAAATATTGGGTTTGGTCAAATCAAGGGTTTTTTGCTTAATTCCCTTCCCTCCATCTTTTTTTTCTTTTTCTCTTTTTTCTCCCTCATTTTCTTTTTCTTTTTCTCTCTTTTTATTTTGTTTCTCTCCTTTTTTCTTGTTTTCTTTTTCTTTCCTCTCCTTTTCTTGCATTTCTCTTTATCATGTTTCAGTCCCCCTCAACTCTTTTCTCCCACTTTTTCTTCTTCTGCAATCTCACGCCAGCCGCCCCCCCTTAATCTCTCTCTCTCTCTCTCTCTCTCTCTCTCTCTATCTCTCTCTCTTCTTTCTTCTTGGTGTTTAACTTTGGGTTTTGGCTTTGGGGCTTAGGATTTGAGAAGGGGTGGTCATGGTGAAGATGTCGTCGGTGGCGATGGAGCATAGTGGTGATGGTGGCGGTGGTTTTGGAGGAAGAAGGAGGAGAAGAATTTACCTTCTTGTTTGGTGTAGAAATTGTGAAGAATAACCCTAGGAGTTTTCAATTTATAGTCCAAGGATTCAAGGAATATTTGGTAAGATTATTTGCTGAAATTTTCATGTCATATATGATTGATTTTCATACCTTAATGCATAATTTGATTTCTTTCTATTATTAACATGATTTTCCTTTATTCTGCAAATAAAATCAGAAATTAAAATCCCTAAATTAGGAAATTTAGGGTTTTGAAAATTCTAAGTCATTCCCAAAATTGGTTCTAGTCAATCCTTAATTTAGCCCTAATTCACGTGTATTACATTCTACCCCCCTTAAAAATAATTTTGTCCTCAAAATCCAATTTCTTACCTCCGGATTTTTACTGACTCTTGTCGATTGGTGCTCCTTTATACATAGCACATTCCCAAGTTTTGTGTCCTTCCTGCTTGCATCAAAAACAAGTGTCCTTTCCGAACAGACTCAGAGCCACACTCAGAGCAGCGTGGTTTCTCCTCTTGTTATTGTGGTGTAGAGTTTGCTTCAATCTTTGTCTGTTTGTCCTGATTCCCATTGTCACTTATGTTAGGGTCTTCCCATTTTCTTTTGGGTACCTCATTTGCCTTACGGGGGTTCCCATCCACATTCATATTTACAACCACTAGTCGAGCCCGGTCTACTGCTTGAGCATACATCACCTCCCCAAGGACACTTATCATGCCACTTAGTTCTGGGCGTAGGCCTGCAACGAATCTCTTCGCCTTTTTCTGATCTGTGTCGACCAAATGCGTATCATAACGAGATAATTGGTTGAACTTATGCTCGTAGCCGAGTATATACATATTCCCTTGCGTCAAATCTAGGATTTCCCGTTCCTTTTGGTCTCTGTAGGTCTGTGGAAAGAACTGTTAGGTCACAAGATTTTTGAAGTCATTCCATGTCATCGCCTCTCTTTACTCATTGGTTATGGTGCACCGATGTGAATCCCACCAATGTCTAGCATCTTGCTTGATCTGGAAGATGGCACAGGATACCCGATGTGCATTAGTGCATGCAATCAATTCAAAAATACCTTCTAATTCCCCAATCCATTCTTCCACATCAAAAGGGTCCTCAGGCCCAGTAAGGGTGGGCGGCCTCTAGCGCCAAAATTTCTACACAACTGTGATGCGTCATCAACTGTTGCTGGTTGATTATGTCCATTCTGAGCATTTGTCGTATTCTGTTGAACCAGTCTTTGCACGATTGTACTCAGGATGGCCACTAGGTTCTCCAAGTTTTCTTGAGCGCTTTGCCTTGGAAGGTCTCTTCTAGGTGGTGACATCATATAATCAATGAAATAAATCATCGCTTACATTCCATAAAATTCTATAACTTAAGCAAAAGAAGTATCTAATCTCAAGTCAACGTATTCATGTCATGAACAATAATAGGTTCCTATCGCATAAAATCATCTCTCCTTTTATTTTTTCTTGAGATTGATTTTTGAAAGTTGCGTACATGTACATAAATATTTTTTCGAATTTGTTTTTCGAATTTTTTTTGAATCCTTTTCCTTTTTCTTTTGTTTTTTCAGCGAAATTTATAAACATTTGAATGCATAGAGAATAGACTTTAAAGAAAATTTCAGTTTTATTCATAAACTTCATAATATAACAACAAAACTTTGAAATAAATAAAAAAATTCGAGAAAAATAAACAATCTACTAGAATTGGGCAACATCCATATTATTCATGCATAGCTGTCTAATCTAAGTCAGGGATAACTCTATCCATCCATGTAGTCATCTTCTTCCTCAGGGTCCTCTTCCTCTTCGGAGTCTTCTTTCTCCTTATCTTCTTCTAGCAACGAATCCATCCACTAGCCATTTCCCACTCATCTAGGAGCGATCTTAATATCTTCATACACATCTCCTTCTGTGTGTATTCATTGCCCAGAGCTAAGAGCTCATTTGTAATTTCTGTAAATCTGGCATCTAGTTGATTTAAAGTTTCACCTGCAAGCATTTTCAACATTTTCAAATTTTTGTACAGCAACAGTTAATTTATTTTCTTTAATTTGCTCTGATCCTTCACGAATTAAAGTTAGCTTATCCCAAATCTCTTTAGTCGTTTTGCATGACTTAACTTTGTTAAACAAAACTTTATCAAGAGTCTTGTACAAAATATCTTTGGCAACGCTTTCCAAGTTGTATCTCTTTCGATCATCATTTGTCCACTCACATCGAGGCTTTTCGACCATGGCGACTCTTGGTGAAACAGCCTCTCCTTCAGCAGCAGGAGCAACAACCCTTGCAATTGTGTTCACTTTCAATATCTATAGTGGTCCATCCTCAATGACAAACCATATCTCATCGTGTAAGGCTAAAATATGTGTCTGCATACGAATATTCCAGTCATCAAATTCCTCAACAGTGAACATGGGAATGGAAGATAGATTTGTTTCCATGATAATAACTTGTTTTAAAAGAAAATTTTAAAAACAGCAAGTGTTGTATCTTTGAAAATGATTGAGATCTAGTTCAGTAACCAGTGCGGAAGGTCTTTTGAACCAACCACTCTGATACCACTTGTAGATCCCAAAGGGTGTTTAAGTTAAGTCTAGAAAGGGGGGGTTAAATAGACTTAACCAATTTTCAATTTTTGTCCTTGAAATCAGAGTTTCAATTCACAAGTCAGTTTAGTCCTTGAGGGATAGTTTAGTTCAACCTCAACAGTAGAGTTAGCCACTCAACAAACTCGAGAGAGCTATTGACAAGATAACTCAACTAAGTGAAGTGACCTTTTTGTAAAAACAACAGACTTGGTTTTCCAGCGGAAGTCTTACACCCTTTGTTTAAAATATGTTTTCAACACTTGTTTTAGGTTAAGCTATTATCAATAGACTTAGCATATTTATTTAACAACATATATAATAATCAAGTAATAAATGTACTAAAACATAAATGACACAGAATAATTTATAGTGGTTAAAGGATGGGGTAATTCCTCTACTCCACTCTTCTCCAACTCCTGGAGGTAATCACTAAAGTAACAGTGACTTCGAGTTACAATAGTACAATAGTCCAAGCTTAGCCTTGATCACACAGTTGGCTTCATTTCTGGGACTCAGCTCTTCACAAGACGGTTGTCCTACTACTTCAGCTCCTTTAGATTCTTGGATTTGATCATGTAGCCCTCCAACGAGTCCAAAGCCTTGGTTCGAATTAGAACCTTACTGCATTTCCTTCAACCTTGGTTGTGTAGACCCATTTGTCTTTCAACAATGTTCCTCTTCAACAGTTTGAAGTTTTATTTCCTTCACTGAGTGTGTTGGATCGATATACTTTGAGTTTTAGGCTTGAGGATAGAATGTATGCTTGAGAGTATTTTTCACTTTGCTCAGATAGCTTGAATGCTCTTGTGTCATTAATTGCATCAGTATACTCTCTCTCTCTCTCTCTCTCTCTCTCTCTCTCTCTCTCTTAAATTCCTCAGTCTTTTATAGTGGCAGTTCGAAAATGTATCCATTGAAGAGATAGATGCATTTTCAAACTCCACTTCTTGGCCATTGGCTTGTCTTGTTCTGCAGCAAGTGATTGGGACATTTCCTAGTTTAATTGAACTCTACAGTTTTTTAGGTTCTGACACTGTTCAGTCTTCCCATTGGTTTATTCTATTTGCCGCTTCTGGGTTGAATACTTTATGCACTGTAATATAGAATTATTACTAAATTAAGTAATTTCCTCGACTTGAGTGCAACGGATCCATCACAATCAACTTTGACTTCAATAGTTGTTTTACCCCTTAACTTGAGTCAGCTCCAATCATTTTGTAATGACTTGACTGTCTATCAACTGACAGAAACGGCCTTCTAGTACTTGACTGAGACTTGTCTTCAATCACTCAGTTGCAATTCAGCTAATTCTTCATCTTGGTCTCCAGTCGATTTCTGCAATCTTCAACTTGGTTGCTTTGACTCAGCTCACATATCATATCTATTACATAGTTGAATTTACAGCAGAATTGGGGTACCAACTTCCTAATCTAAGATTTACATAGCATCATCAAAATCTATACACTAAAGTTACCCAACACGCCTTCATCGCCAGGAGAGTGATGTGTGTCTGGGCTCGCTCTCCAGTGATCGTGATGATTTTTTTCTGGCTTCTCGTCCTCTTTTCAGGCCCTCTTGGAGGGAAAAGGCCGATGATGAAGCCTGGGGTTGCTGCTTCTGAGAGATTTGATCCCCGAGCTATCTTCTCTGGTGAAGTGAGCCATCGTGAGGGGATCCAATCCCATTGGGACTATACGGATTCTAGCTTGGGATGTGCTAGTATCCAAGGAGCTTTATTGGCTGATGACCAGTACCGCCTTGGGTCTTTGTCCTTCAAGGACATTAAGACTCGCCTTTGCGGGGATGTCGCTCAGGTAAGATTCCACGGTTTCTTTGCATTCCCATTCTTCATTCCTTGTCTCTTCATTTGGATAAGACTTGTACGAATTTTCTTGTAGATTTTGAACCTCGCAGCAACTTTGAACCATCTAAGCGAGGTGACCGAGGCAGAGAATCGTCGGTTTCGGGGTGAGATGAAGGCGTTTAAGGCTGTAGCTAGCCATCATAAGTGTGAGATGTCAGATGTTGTCTAAGTAGTGTGCCCGAGCAAAGAGTCAGCTTGCCCATGAGGCTGAGACGGGTGAGTTATTTTTCCAGTCTCCCGTTGGTGTTGAGTTGTTGGCCTAGGAGAGGTCTAGTTTAGTTGAGGCCTACAAATGTTTCTTGTCCTATCGCTCCAACATGATGAGAGAGTCATGCTCCTACTATGATACGGCGATGCGCCATTATTAGAAACTTCTACGGTAGAGCTGATTGATGTCCTGGATTGTGGCGTTTCTGACGAGGATGATGGATAGGTCAAGGCCTTAGTGGATCTTCCCGATGATGTTGGTGGCGATGGAAATGCTACTAATGTAGATGAGGCGCCTCCTGCTTGAGTTGTGATTGTTATTTTTTGGTATGATGGCTATGGACTCCTGCCCACCTGTTTCGTGCTTGCTTTACGCATTCAGATATTTCTCTTTATGCACTTGGATATTTCATCTTACGCACTTGGATATTTGTCCATCTCCTTTAGTCTTGAGATATTATGTTTTCTCTATGGGGCTGAATGACTCTCCATTTTCTTTACGCATATTTGCTTTGTCTCACCATGCTCTTGTCATGCTTTATGTAGTGCTTTGACATAACTTCTTTCTTGTTCATTTTTCATGTTGAGGTGGATCTTCCCTTCGGAGGGAAGTCTTGAGTTTTTCAGAATAGCCGAGAATACTTGTGTTCAAGGTTACTGTGTGTCATCCCGTGAGTCCTTGAGGGCGGCTCCCGGGGCCCAAGGGCGCCCTTTCGGGGCTCGGAAGAAGCTCCCTTCTGGAACTCTTCTCTAGCTTTACTTTATCGCTTTTGATGTCTTTCTCAAAGTGTTAGAGCTTTCGCCTTCTTCTTTCGCCGTGCAGTAATATTTTCCAAGATGCCCTTCCGGAGCTCGGAGTGGGCGCCCTCATGGAGTTCATGAGGCGCCTTTCCAAAGCTTGGATGGGGGGACCCTTCTGGAGCTTTCCCATAATTTTCACTTTAGGCCTTTGATCTCTTATCTACATGTGTTGGTGTTTTTGCCTTCTTTTTTTTGCACTTTTCTCCATGGAGAAGATTTCATTAGGACTCTTGTAGAACCCCATATTTAACCTACCTAAATATAACCCCATATTTAACCTTCCTAAATATTTTATAGTATACTGAATATTTTCCTATGTGAATAATGAGTGAAGTTTTTTTATTATTTAAATCTTATATTATTCCACGATTTTTCTGTAAACTTAAACGTGTATTGTGATACATTGTAGTAATCTATAAAACTTTATATATAATTAATATTATACTAATTGTATGTATATAATTATCATATTGAGTGTCTTGTAGTTAGTCAGACGACTTGTGTATATACATGTACATGTATGTGTAAATAATATAGCGTAGTGATTACATGTACACATTATATATATATATATCTATATATATACATGTGTGTGTGATGATATGTGATTAAAATATATATACACACACGTGTGTGTGTGTGTGTGCATGTTATACAACAAATGTCTACTTTCCTTGAGAATAGGATTTGTTTTTGGATAAATATATATATTATATTAGGTTCTACTAACCCCATTTTCATATAAGATATTATTTTTTTTTTTTTTTGAGAAAATATAAGATATTATATTAGGTTCTACTAACCGCCTTGTTTATGTGTTATTTGACTAGCAAAAACTTCCAGTGAGTGAAAATAAAAGGAAAACAGAGGGAAAGAAAAAAAAGGTGGCCAGGAAGAAAGGGGAAAAAAACAAAAACAGGGAAATGATATATGAAGGAAAAACGTAGGTAAGTATTTTTTATAAGATCTTCAATTTTCTAGTTTAAAAAAGTTCTTTTACTATAGTATTAAAAAAGAAAATTTTCACCAGTAAGATTCGAATTAGCCAAACAAATTGAGGTTATAAACTTCTTGCAAAAAAAACATTACAATATTAATATTGGATTAATTTGATAACATAATAATGATTGATTAATTATTAACTCAAGGAGACTAATGAAATTCCGGATATGATTCTAGCATATATATGTGTGGGTGTATGGCTTGTAATTAGTATTTAATTCATGAATATGTCGATGTAGTTTTGATTTGTATAATTTAATTTAATTGATGAAGCTTTAATATTGAGCTTTCAATATTTGTTAATATTTAAGGATTAACATGTGAATTGTATTGAACTGAAATAGGCTTCATAAGTCAAGACTAAACTGTGAAAATCCATATGCCTAAGTTTTGGAGGGCTAAATGATAGATCCCAAAAACTGCAGGGTAATTGTCATACTTCATTAATTATAGTAGATGTATAATTTGAGGACTCAACAAACTAGATGACTTAGCTAGACATTGGATAAAAAATTCATATGTGAATATTTTGAATAATATGAATTTTTAGGAGTAATCCATAGGTTGAGATAATTTAAAGTCTTAATCTGTTATAAAATACCATTTTTAGTGTAATAGGTATTAAGGAGCAGTTTCTTGTTAACAATATAATGGACTAAATAATAAGTAGTTAAAAAAATAAGGATTGATTTCGTATTAATTACTTGGACTATTTATATTTCCTTAATTAGAAAAAAATATTTGTTAAGCTTCTAAATTAATCTGTATTTTAATAAAATAGAAATCGTACATAAACAATATGTTATTTTATGTAGAAGACGAGATCGAACCCGATAAGTAGGATTTTGCGTCTTGCACATCATTAAAGTGACATTTGAGTCAAATGTGGCAAATTATCATTTCACTAAAATAAATTATGTTTGCTTGTTATTTCATAAATTTCACGACATTAGATTTTTTCATGATCTTCACGACAATAAGCAATGGCATAATTTCATGATATACATCATTTTCACGAATTTCAAAATATAAGATTGTCCTATAATTATATGTTTTGTTTCTTTCAAGATAATTTCGTTTATTAAAGAAAACAAAAATTAAATCATTCATGATTTCAATTTACATACCCACTTGCATTAGAACTCTAGTAATTGTTTGACTTGGCCTTTGGGCAAATAAATGTCACTTTGACAAAAAATTTACTGTTTGAGTCTATTGCGGTGTGGTAGGTTAGACAATAGATCGAACAGGTTGCTTGTGGTCTTTGTTTGACTACCCATGTGCCTAATCCCATTTTTGGGTCGGGCCGAAGACGGCGACAGAATTGGGACGTAGAATGGTATATTCATGAATATGACTATCTCTGGGCAAAAGCCCAGACCAAAGAGATGTCGAGCCTACAGGGAGGGATAAGGTGATAGGGCTTCGGCCAACATAGTTGGAATCAATAAGGAGAACGGACATGGTTAGTGTTCGATCAACACTGATCCTACGTTTCTTATTTTGGGATGACGAACTAATTGATTAATTATTTATATTAAAACAACTTTATTTTTAAAATGAGATATCCACTATTTATTTTAAAAATTGGGATATCTATTGTGTTCTTGAAAAACAAAACTTTTACTGTACTTGACTAATTGTTGTGCAATGTTCCTTGCATCACTGCTAGCATAAAACAATAATATGTCGTTATTGAATTGCAATATATTCTTGATCATTGTGACAAATAAATATTATGCGCACCATTATCATGTATACATGAAATATCTCTTGGCACGCTATGTACTTTTCAAGCAAAAAGAAATATGTTAATTTTTAAATAAACAAATATTACATTCCTCTACCCCAACTCGCTGAACTCGTTTAGCTCATCACATGGTTTCATAAACATTTCAGAGATAAAATATATTGAGATCGATGAGACTGGCATCAAGCTTCCAGATCAGGATTAACCCAGCCTAGCAGTTTCCTTTTGACAGACTTATTTGTCATCATTTGAACAATGTAACTATTTTATTTTGTAGATATAGGTTAGCTGAAATTCTATTTTGATTTGTTTTGATTTTGTGGACTTTCGTTGTATTTATTGTTTAAGTTGTTTGTACTTTGGTAATAGCTCTTGATGAGCCTACGTTTTTGAATATTTGAGTTGTACCCTATTGGATGCTATTCTATTTTATTGGGTATGTAAAATGGGGCGTGACAACTCTTGCGAGGAGGTACCTTCCTCCGGGGTCTTAGCTGGAGGAGGAGGAATTTTTACTAGGACCTCCTTGTGAGGAGGCCCCTCCCATTCGGGGTCTTAGCCGGAAGGGGTCATCCCACTTGGGGTCTTAGCCGGGTGAGGTTAATTACTAGGACCTCCATAAAGAGGCCCCTCCCATCCGGGGTCTTAGCCGGAAGGGGTAATCCCACCCGGGGTCTTAGCCGGGTGATGTTAATTACTAGGACCTCCATGAGGAGGCCCCTCCCATACGAGGTCATAGCCGGAAAGATGGGGTTTGTTGAGGAGAGCATCTGACTGGTCATTGATCATGGCCATATGTCGCCATTAATTGCACCCTGGCCATGTGTGACCATTAACTATATTCACAACATTAAAGTAGAAATGTGAAAATACTTTTATTCATTATAATGAAAAGTTTTACACCCTGCGGGCGGAAACAAGAGTGGAATATAAATAAATATTTAACGCCTCTTGGGCAGAAACAAACTGAAAATGATAAACAAAAAATACTAAAGCATTCGGAATGCCAAGACGTCCCGGTGTAGACGGAGGCTAAGGAGATCTGCGACTTTCGCGGAGGTGTGATGTCTTTGTTGGTTGACTGGGAGAATTTACTTCGTCTTCAGTGTCGTCGGTCAATGTTTTCGGATAGTCCTTATGTCCAAGTAGTGTTGCGTGTCTCTTACTTCTTGACGAGTTTTGGCAAAAGAGAAAATGCTGGTAAAGTGATCCGAAGCTAATCCAGGAGGTGCTGTCTGGAGTTCACGTCGCGGAGGCAAGGTATCTTCAAAGTCGTGAGTCGGACTATCCTTCTTGTGTGATGCAGGACGTCCCCATCTGATGTGTTCCTGAGTTCGATCATGGTCTGGGTAATCCACGTATTCTTGTAGGTGGTCTTTCCGTATTAACTTTTTGTTAGCGGCTCTCAACTGGATGCAAGTCTCGGTTGTGTGCCCCTTGTCATAAGGGAAGTAACAAGAATGTTTGGACTTACGTCGTCCAAAACTGTCTCTCATCTCCCGTGGGGGATTTATGATTTTTGCCTCCGCGCGAAGGCTAATATCTCCAATAGCGGTGCATTCAAAGGGACTATCACTTGTCTTGAATTCTTTTCGCGGCTTTGAGGCTAACTCTTGACATTGTCTTCGGTCTTACGGTTGTTTCTTCATGGTGGCTTTAATACTTCATCTCCCTCGTCGGGCGCTCTGTTAGAGTGGGCGATTTGTCCTGGAGTGGGGGGAGCTCCTTCTTTTGATATGCCATGAGCACGCTGTTGGAGGGCGACACTTTGTTGAATCCTTGTCAGAGTCTCTTGTTGGATGTTGGTTACTTGATTTACAGCCTCCACGAGTTGTCCCATGAGATTGTGTAACGGCGCTCCCACCTTGCGCTGGAATAGGTTGGCGATGGTCTCGTGGTTCTCAATTTGACAAAAAACTATTGTACGAAAGCCTCCGTGAATTTTTGCATCATAGTGATGGAGTCCTCCGGTAGCTGATTGAACTAAGCTCGGGGTTGCTTAGTCAGGATACTTACAAAGTCTTTGCAGTAGGCATCATTTGTCATCTCATAGAGGTCTGCCTCTGTATCGTACTTGTTCAAATGCTCCTGAGGATCTCCAGTTCCATTATACTTCGGGAGGTTAGATGTCATAATTCCCGCGGGTAGCTGTTACGTCAGATAATAGGAGGGATCTTTTTATACCTGTGAGATGGGCCCCGAGGGCTGTGTAGGAGAATTTGGCATATCGGTCAGTCTGCGTAGGAGAAAACGACCGATGGGCCAAACCCAGACTCCTTTGGGCTGGTTTAATTATTAAGAGCTCATTGGATAATTAATATTAAATAAGTATATATACAATGAATTATTTTTTTAATTTCGTAAATACCATTTTTTGTCCTAACAATATGAGTAGGAGGGGAGATAAATAAATAATATGATTGAATATTGAGAAGTGTGAGAGAGAAAGATAAATCATAAGAGTAAGTTAATTTTGGAATGAAATCAGATTTTGTTTTTCATAAATAATTACAAATTTCACAATTTTTATGAAAATTTGAAAAAATAAAATGACACGCAATCGCAGCCAAAAATTTCCATTTTGGACTATTTTCTTTCATAATTTAAAATCTTAAGAATTGTTAAGATTAAAAAGTATCCTATATAAAGTTCTATGGGTCCTGTCTATTTATAAAGTAAGCTGTAAAATGTAGACCACAACACCGTACCTGTATTCCACCTCCAAAATGATGGATGAGTATATTTATGTTGTCGGCCTATTTGTATGATTCTAAATTTGACCTCCTGATAAGATTATTCTCAGCTTTTTAGATTTTTGATAAAAGATAAGACATATTAAAAGATTCTCAACCTTTTTGACTCAAAAAGTTTTAAAATTCCCATTACTAACTAACGAGAATTAATTCAAGTAGATTTGATTTGAGTTCAAAAAGTATTATATTTCATCTTTTCATATTGGCAAAAATTTGCGTGAGACGGTCTCACGGATCCAAATCCGTGAGACGGATCTCCGCCAAATTTTGCTGTGCAAAATTTTGAAACAATTACACTGTGGCAAATTTGTGAATTTACTATTTCATTGGATCTCTCGTCATCCGGGCCTTATCAAGCTATTAGCCAAAAAGCCCAAAACCCATGCTTTACGCTAATACTTTCCTCCAGTGACTTATTAACATCTAATTTAATTGACATGAAATATGGGGCTAGAAAAATAATACTACTTAGTTCTCCATCATAATTCATATCCCTGTCAAAATAGATTTATTTTCAATAACAAGCTCAATACAAATATTAAATTAAATATATTAACTAAGATATATATTTATCATGAACTCCGAAATAAAATTTAATTTTTTAAAAAATTATTTATTATTTCCTTCAAAATTGCTACTTTTTACTTTATAATTATTAATTATTATTTATTTTTTGAAATATGACTTTTACTCAAAAAAATAATGATTAGTTTGTATTCAAAAGTATTACTTTATATTCAAAAAAATATTATTTTTTACTAGATAAGTATTAATTACTATATACTTTAAAATTATATATTATTCCTTAAAAAATGTTTATATTTACTTAAAAATTATTTTTTATTAATCCCTTGAGGAGTTTTTTTTATTGAAAAGCATCATTTTTTACTCAAAAAGTATTAATTTTTATTGTAAAAGTATTACTTATTACATATTTTAAAATTATACTACTTCCTTTAAAATTGTTACTTTTTAGTTAAAAATTATTTCTTATTAATAGAGTAACAATGTTTACTTGAAAAGTGTCATTTTTTACTCAAAAAGTATTACTTTTTATTGTAAAAGTATTACTTATTACATCTTTTAAAATTATATACTATTTTCTTTAAAAATATTACGTTTTACTTGAAATGCAATACTTTTTCATTAAAAATTATTTCTTATTTATCCCATTAGGAGTACTAATGTTTACTTGAAAAGTATCATTTTTTAATCGAAAAGTATTACTGTTTATTGTAAAAGTATAACTCATTAAATCTTTTAAAATTATCTAATATCTCCTTTAAAATTGTTACCTTTAACTGAAAATTGATATTTTTTACTTTAAAATTATTTCTTATTAATCCCATTAGGAATATTAATCTTTACTTGAAAAGTATCATTTTTTACTCGAAAAGTATTGCTTTTTATTGTAAAAGTATTATTTATACATCTTTTAAAATTATATACTATCCATAAAACAATATTTTTTACTTGAAAAATAATACTTTTTATTTTAAGATTTTTACTTACTCTGTTTAATTGCAAAGTTACAAGTTTGTTTAAAAGTATCACTTTTATTAAAAATATATCACTTTTATCCTAAAAAGTATATGTTTTTAAATTAATAAAATTGATATTCGTAGTTGCCTGAAAAATATTAGTTTTTCCCTTGAAAAGTATTAGCAGTTATCTAGAAAAGTATTAATTTTTCACTTGCAAAATATAAGTGATCCCCTAAAAAGTTTATTAGTTTTTGTACATTCTTTCTTTGTAGAGGAGGTGGAGGGCGGGTTTTTGGGTGTTATTGCATAAAAAATTGAGTATATAACTATCAAATAGGTGCAATAAAAATACATAAAAGGATCAGTGCAACCATTTTCGCATGTCATTATGAGGTTAGCTACTTGCAAGGTACTGGTAATGAATTATTTAACATTATTCTTCATTTTTCTGTATGGGAATCTAGTTCACAAGTAGGTTATTGGTTGCAAATGGAAAAAGGTAATGCCTTGGCTTTTTTTTTTTTTTCCGATGCAGAATTCGAGATGGTAATGTTGGACAATCATGCAATATTGGATTCTTTGCTCTTGAAAGCGGTTTGTTTGTGTTGAGTTTTGGTTTTGATTTTTGACAGTAGAAGGAAAATAAACCGGTATTGGGCTTGTGGGTTTGGGTATTGTTTATGGATCTGTCTCACGGATTTAGAACCGTGAGACGGTCTCATAAGAGACCTACTCTTTCAAATTTATCATTCCGGTTCCTATATTAGAATGTTTTGTATTAGACTTATTTTAAAAACTTTATATTAATTGATGGAACGATGCAACATCAATATTTTTTAGCTGTTTTTTTAAAATGCATTTTAAAATATAGTGATTATTTAATTTTAAAAAAATATGCGCGTAAAACTCCATACTAAATAAATATATATTTTTTATTTGGGACATAAATATATTATTTTAGTGCTTTTACTTAGGGATGAAAGGTGTAGCGTACTCACCAACTTAAGTGTATTCATGTCTGAATCTTATAATATTGATGCTACTCATAACCATCTCAAACCCATATAAGAAATTACACACATTTTTCGTACTCGTCCATATATATTTTCAGATAACTGCATATTATCAGTACATGCTCAATAAATGTTATATAAAACTTATAACTATATGAATATTGAAATGATTATTTAAATGGACACCCTATAAAAAATTAGTTATTACATAAAAAAATGTCAAATATATTAAATTATTAATAATAGTAACAATTTATCATGTTAAATTTGCAAGTGAGTACAAACTACATTCATTTATCAACTGAATCAAAAGCAACAAATAAATACAAATGAAAATTCAGGTTGGGTTTCTAAGAAGAAATGTATCCTGCTAAGTGAAAGAGGTGAAAATTACTTATTAATTATTATATGAAATGTATTATTATATATTATATATATATATATATCAATATGCATTTATGTTGTTAACGAGTTTGAGTAGTGAGTAGCTAGTAGCCAGTGCGGGCGAAGCGTGGCAGTATGAGCCTCTGATAGCCTAATGGTTGTTGGGTGAGCATGTCAATGTGTGTTGCTTATAAGGGTGTCTTATTGGCGTGGCCAGCTAGTTTTATTTGCCGAAACCATGCCGAGGCGTGCCCGGTAGGAGCCTGTGGTGCTTGGGTAAGTCAACATCACTTTGGGCGAGGAACGAGCAAGATATTCCGATGGGTAGCTTGAGGGGGTGATGTATGGCCATGTGAGCCTTTGATGGCCTAATGGGCCTTGAGCGAGTATGGCAAGGTGTGTTGCTTGCAAGGACGAATTGTTGGTGTGGCGAGCTAGTTTTGAGCTACAAGGCAAGGCCGACAAAAGCTTCGTGGGTTCCTACCAACCCTCGTGCCTTTTGAGGTATGCTTGGTCGTGCTTATTATTGTTTGTTGTCGGCGATGCTTAAATGTGTCGTTGGGTGGAGGACGATGGCTTGCGTGTCCCATGTATGTGTATGTATGGTGCGCGAGTGGTGATTGACTTGTATGGGCATGTCAAATTCCTGCTCGGGCAGCGACGACGTCTCATGCACGCCTCTTCAGTTTTTGGTTCAAGCATATTTATCTCTTGGCCGATGCCAGTTTCCTATGTTATATACCTACCGTGTGTTAGTCCAAGTGACTACGATAATCTAGAGGGGGGGTGAATAGATTATCTCGGTTTTTCAGATTTTACCCTCTTTTTCAAAAATCTTAAGAAAAGACGAAATGCTAAGTGCGGAAAATAAATAGCACACGTCGATTTATAGTAGTTCAACCCACCTAGGGCCTAATCTACTACCACCCCAGTATATCCGGGATGGATTTCAAAAAGAAAAAAAGATTTTATTAATTTACCAAAAATTAATACAACACCTTGAGGATTACCACAACCCTCTTACACCACCTTGAGGATTACCACAACCCTCTTACAACACCTTTGAAGATTACCACAACCTTCAAACACCTATCACCTAGATCACCCAAGTGTATTCTTACCACAAGAATACTCACAAGGATGTCTTGTGTTGAATGATGACCAAAAATCAAGATTACAACTCAATAATGATTGATACAATATGAGTACAAGTGTAATCAAGAATTGAAAGCCTAGACCTCAAATAAGTGCAAGTGAAAGTGCTTAGGCTAATACAACAAGATATATGAAAGTGTTTGCTTAATTGCTCTTTGCTTGTATAGAGTGTTGTGTCTTGTTACTTGAATGAAGCCTCTACTTATAGGAGAGGACTTGGCTTTCATTTCCAGACATAGGCTCCTCCCTGGGGATTGATTTGCTGCAAAAGAAACCATTTAAAATCATCAATAGAGCTGTTAGAAATCAATCCCACAAAATAGGGAAAAGTTGTCTGAAAATGCAACGGATAGTTTTTGATAAACAAAAGGGTGCAACCGGTTTGCGAGAGATAAGATTGAAATTGAATTTCGCAATTTTTACGGGGGACCCGGTCGGAGGGTGCGACCGGTCGCCATTGATCGTGACGGTTGGGGTTGATAAAAATACGAAACAGAGAGAGAAGATCGGGCCAAATGAGAAACTCCGTGTGCCGGTCGCCGGTCTGGGGGTCGGTCGACCGGTCGCCCTCACCGGTCGACCACACAGTCGGCCGGCCGCTCTCCCCCATTTTTCTTACACCCCATTTTTTCTGTTTCAAAACTCAACTCAGTACGGGTTGCCCTATAGGGCGACCGGTCGAGCCTGAAACAAATGTGTTGTCCAATTTTTTATCGAAAATAAACTCCAAAAAATACTCCGAAAAATAGTAAAAACATTTTAAGTCGATCGGAAATATTTAGACAACATTTAGGGACATTGTTTTGGTTTAAAAACTCATTTGAACAAAATCGAACAAAATCATCAAAATCATGATAAAAACATTTATCTAACAAACTCCCCCTTTTTGATGATTACAAACCAAAACAATTTTCTCGAGGATGACTTTGAAAACAAATCAGTTTTCCGGTTTTACGAGTGAACTATCCGTTAAAAACATTCCATACAAAGCTCCCCCTATCTATGAGCATATCAACAAGAGATATTGCAAAAGCTAGAAGCACAAGCTATAACAAGCTTATATAAGATGCCTATAAACGTCATAGGCTAAGAAACTCCCCATGTCTCAATACTTATAATCTTTTGCAATTGAGTCCATAATACAAGCCATGGACTAGGTATTCTTGGCTTTACGAAGCCATAGCTTATAGCTTTTATTGCGAGCTTTTATTAGCTTCTTTTGGCTAACGAGCCAATTTCCTGTTTCTCCCCCTTTGGAATCATCAAAAAGAATGTTAGGATGATAAAAACATCATACAATTATATCAAAGTGCGCCAAAGAAACGGTTTATAAAACCGTTGAACAATTTAGGCTTAAAAAATCCAAGGAAAATGGGGGAAATGTATCATGAAGAGTTCATACGCTCGTTTTATTTGCCGAAACATGATCTCAATAAGTATTGAAGACTTTTGGAAGCAAGAGAATCATGTAGAAGTTAAAATTTTCATTGCGACATTTCATAGAACACTTTGTGGGCGTGAAAATTCAAAGAGGTTGTATATAACCCTTGTAAATGATTCAAGCCAAAAATTTTCATCACCAATTTACATCAAACATCATACAATACAATATAATAACTAAGCTCATCAAGATCATATGCAAAATATATCAAGAAATATACAAGAAAGCCATAAACTCAAGGGTTCAACCCAATTGAGCAAGGGAAGGAAAATTTTTACCATTTGATCGGAAAAGATGAGCTATGATGATGATAATCATGCTATATAATGTCCAAGTTTTGAATAGAATGCATGAAAACAAATTTTGAATGAAATTTGTGTGAATTTGGCAAAGGGGACGAAGAATGGCCAAAATAAGTTAAAATGAATAATGCTGAAGACAGAACGGTTTTAATCCAAACTTGGGCTTAGGGCGACCGGTCGTGGTTGAGGGCGACCGGTTGCCCTCAACCTGTTTAGCCCACTGTCTTGTCATTTTTAATAGAATCCGAATTTTCAACCAAAAATCCGATTTTTCGCCCCTAAGTTTCAAAAATATGCAAAGTGCAAACGTAAGCCTCATTCAATATGCATTATGCCTAACCGAGCTCGTATCGACGCAAAAGTCTCGAAAGATAGCGGTTTTGTAAAAATGTCCGCTAATTGATCTTGAGATGGTACAAAAGATATCTCAATTTTTCGTTTTGAAACACAATCCCTTAGAAAATGATGTCGAATCTCAATATGTTTGGTACGGTTATGATGAACCGGGTTTTGAGCAATATTGATAGCGGATATATTATCACAAAAGATAGGTACGTTTTCAAAGAAGCATTTGTAATCCGCTAAGGTTTGTTTCATCCAAAGAAGTTGAGTACAACAAAAAGCGGCGGAAATATATTCGGCTTCGGCCGTTGAAAAAGAAACACAGTTTTGCTTCTTTGAAAACCAAGAAACTAGGCAATCGCCTAAAAATTGACATGATCCGGAAGTACTTTTTCGATCATCAATATTTCCCGCATAATCCGAATCACTATAACCTTTAAGAGAAAAATTTTCATTCTTTGGATAAAATAGACCATATTGAATAGTGCCTTTCAAATATTGAAAAATCCTTTTAACGGCACTCATATGAGATTCTTTGGGATTGCTTTGAAAACGAGCACATAGGCATACGGCATGAAGAATGTCTGGTCTACTAGCGGTTAAATAAAGTAAACTACCAATCATACCTCGATACTTTGATTCATCCACGAACTTGCCTTTTTCATCTTTGTCAATTTTGACATTTGTTGCCATGGGAGTAGATACGGTTCTTCCTTCTTCAATGCCGAACTTTTTCAAAAGTTCTTTTGTATACTTTGATTGCGAAATGTAAATACCTTCTTGACATTGCTTAATTTGAAGTCCAAGAAAGAAGTTAAGCTCTCCCATTATACTCATCTCGAATTCACCTTGCATCAACTTAGAAAATTTCTTGCACAAAGAATCATTAGTAGCACCAAAGATAATATCATCAACATATATTTGTACAAGTAAACAATCTTGCCCTTTTTCAAAAACAAAGAGAGTTGTATCAACTTTACCTCTTATAAAACCATTTTGCAAAAGAAAAGAGCTAAGTCTATCATACCATGCACGGGGTGCTTGTTTTAAACCATACAAGGCTTTTTTTAGTTTATAAACATCATTATGCCTAGAAAAATTTTCAAACCCCGGAGGTTGTTTTACATAGACTTCTTCTTAAATAAAACCATTTAAGAAAGCGGATTTAACATCCATTTGGTAAAGTTTAAAATTTTTAAAACAAGAATAGGCAAGTAAAATACAAATAGCTTCTAAACGTGCTACGGGTGCAAAAGTTTCATCATAGTCAATACCTTCTTCTTGACAATACCCTTGAACTACTAACCTTGCCTTATTTCGAACAATATTGCCTTGATCATCAAGTTTATTCCGGAATACCCATTTTGTACCAATAATAGTTTGAGATGGAGGACAATGTACCAATTCCCATACATCATTTCTTTCAAATTGATTTAACTCCTCTTGCATTTCCAAAACCCAATCCTCATCCTCAATAGCCTCCTTAGCATTCTTAGGCTCTTTTTGAGATATAAGAGCTTTCTCGGCAAATTTTCTTCGGGTCATCACTTTATCAAGGGGATCACCAATAATAAGATCTTTTGGGTGATCTCCCTTAAATTTCAATGCCACGAGAAGATCCGAAGTATCACCTTTGTCTTCTTGAGGAACATTTGAGGTAGACGGTTGATCATTTGATGTAGAAGTTTGAACATATTGAGCGTCAAGTTGAACAATGGGTTCAGTAATGTCCTCTTCATCACTTTCATCATTGGGTATTCTTTCAACACCCGAAGCTTCATTGAATTTGATATGGATGGATTCTTCAACAACTCCACTAGTTTTATTGTAAACCCCATATGCTTTGCTTTTTGTTGAATACCCCATAAATATTCCTTCATCGGCCTTAGGATCAAGTTTGTCTAATTGATCCTTGGTATTCAAAATAAAACACTTACAACCAAATATCTTGAAATAACTAATATTTGGAGTTCTACCTTTCCAAAGCTCATATGGAGTTTTATTCATTTTAGGACGAATATAAACTCGATTAATGACATAGCAAGCGGTACTTACGGCTTCGGCCCAAAAATATTTTGGAAGAGAAAATTCATTGAGCATTGACCGACTCATCTCTTGGAGTGTTCGATTTTTCCTTTCGGCTACTCCATTTTGTTGAGGTGTCCTTGGAGCCGAAAAATTATGAGCATATCCTTTGGTTTCACAAAAGACTCGGAATTCACCATCAAATTCTCCACCTCGATCACTTCGAATAGACTTAATAGTATCTTCTTTTTCATTTTCAATAAGTCTACACAACTTAACAAACTCATTAACGGCATCACTTTTATTGGTAAGAAAAAGAGCCCAAGTATATGTAGAAAAATCATCGACAATAACGAAAGTATAATATTTTCCACTTAGACTACCCGTACCAATATCCCCATACAAATCAAGGTGAAGCAATTTTAGGGGCTTGGTTGTGGAAATTTCATTTTTGGGCTTAAAACTACTTTTAACTAATTTGTTCTTTTGACAAGTGTCACATAAGCCAAGATTTTCAAAATTCAATTTGGGTAGTCCTTTTACATGTTGATTTTTGTAAATATTTTTCAAACTTTTATATCCAACATGTCCAAGTCGCCTATGCCATAGACTCGTTAAATCATTATTGGCGACTAAACAAGAAACATTTTGACTAACCAAATCACTTGTACAAATTTTGTAAAGATTGCCTTTTCTATTAGCTTCACAAATAATTTCACCATTTTTAAGTATAAGGCATTTTTCTTTATTAAAAGAAACATCATAATTTGAATCACAAAGTTGGCTAACACTTATCAAATTAAACTTAAGCCCTTCTACCAAAAGAACATTACTAAGAGTAAAAGAAGAGTTACAAATTTCTCCATTTCCAAGAATTCTTCCTTTGCCATTGCCGAACATGACCATACCCTCTTCTTGGAGCTTGATGTTGGTAAAAAGTTCTCTCCTTCCGGTCATATGGCGCGAACACCCGCTGTCCACGAGCCATTTTGAATCTTCCATTGTTGTTATAGCCCCTATTACCTACAAAGGAATTATTTTTAGGTACCCTATAGTTTTGGGGTCCATGGGGGTTAGCCTTGAGACCTTTGGGTCTCCAAACAAAGCTAAAATTGTTCTTCAATTTACAATTACTCACATAGTGACCAACTTTACCACAATAAAAGCAAATAATATCATGGGCACTATTAGCACGAATAAAAGTAGGACCTTGGTCATTTTTCTTTGAAAGAGGTTGAAAAGGTTTATAGCCAAGTCCTAGTTTGGAATGCTCACCTCTTTGTGCATCTAAAATTTTTGTAACTTTATCCGTGCATATGTTAAAGCGATGAACATCCTTTTTTAAACACTCAAGGTCTTTAGTGAGCGATTCATTTTCAGTTTCATGATTATGAACTCTAGTACGAGTAATAGCATGAGCTTTATCAAGAGATTCATAAGAGGTAAATAATTTATCTTTTTCAATTTTAAGCTCTTTATGCTCCTTTTTCAAATTCTTGTATTTAATAATCAACTTTTGAAATTCATTTTGCAATTCATCAAAATCACATTGCAATTCATCAACTAAAGAGGAAGTAGAGGAGTTAGAGCGTACCTCATTATTTTCATCGTCTATGGCCATAAGACCGTGTTCGGTCTCTCCTTCCTCATCGGTTGTTTCGAGTAGTTCATCCCCTGTTTTGACCTCCGCATTTAGAGCCTTCTTTTTCGTGAAAGGCTTCTTTTTCTTTTGCTCCTCTTCATCGAGCTTTGGGCAATCGGCAATGAAGTGCCCGTGTTTTCCGCATTTAAAGCAAGCATTATCTCTTGGCTTTCTTGCTTTATTTTTATTCACAAATTTTGCAAATTTTCGAACAAGTGCGGCCATCTCCTCATCATCATCATTATCATAGTATGCATTATTAGAAGAAGAAGCAAGACCTTTAGGAATAATTTGCATACCCGATTGATTTGTGGATGGTTTGGAGTTTTTCCTCTCCTTGAGATAGACTTCATAGATGAGGAGGTTTCCGATGAGCTCGTCAAACTTGAGTGTCTCAAGATTTTGTGTCTCCGTGATTGCCGTCACTTTTTTGGACCATGAACCAGGAAGAGCATTAAGTACCTTAGTCACCTTATCTTCTTCGGAGATGACTTTACCAAGGGCCACAAGTGGATTGACAATGTTGTCAAGCCTTTCCACCATCTTAGAGATGCTTTCACCATCATACATGTTAAAGTTTTCGAAATCTTTAACAAGCATGGTCTTTCTTGCTTGCTTGACCTTCTTAGTTCCTTCATAAATTGTCTCCAATTTTTCCCAAACCTCATGTGCCGACCTTATGCCTCTTATACGATTGTACTCAGTGGCAGTAAGAGAACAATGCAAAATATTTAAGGCCTTACCATTTAGAGAAAAAGCCTTCTTATCGTTTTCATCGAACTCCTTGAACGGTTTTGGAGCCAAGGTGCCATCCTCCAATTTCTTGGTTGGTTGATCAACTCCTTCAACAACTACATTCCAAATGTCAAACCCGCACCCTTGTAAGAAGCACTCCATACGGTCTATCCAAAATGCGTAGTTGTTGGCGTTGAATAGTGGTGGCTTGTTGGTTGAGGCACCGGTGGTGAGATAAACTTCATTCGTAGCCATGGATCTTTCCTCTTTACTCAGAACAAGCTAGCCAAAGAGTTTGGCTTTGATACCACTTGTTAGTCCAAGTGACTACGATAATCTAGAGGGGGGTGAATAGATTATCTCGGTTTTTCAGATTTTACCCTCTTTTTCAAAAATCTTAAGAAAAGACGAAATGCTAAGTGCGGAAAATAAATAGCACACGTCGATTTATAGTAGTTCAACCCACCTAGGGCCTAATCTACTACTACCCAAAGATATCCAGGGATGGATTTCAAAAAAAAAAAAGATTTTATTAATTTACCAAAAATTAATACAACACCTTGAGGATTACCACAACCCTCTTACACCACCTTGAGGATTACCACAACCCTCTTACAACACCTTTGAAGATTACCACAACCTTCAAACACCTATCACCTAGATCACCCAAGTGTATTCTTACCACAAGAATACTCACAAGGATGTCTTGTGTTGAATGATGACCAAAAATCAAGATTACAACTCAATAATGATTGATACAATATGAGTACAAGTGTAATCAAGAATTGAAAGCCTAGACCTCAAATAAGTGCAAGTGAAAGTGCTTAGGCTAATACAACAAGATATATGAAAGTGTTTGCTTAATTGCTCTTTGCTTGTATAAAGTGTTGTGTCTTGTTGCTTGAATGAAGCCTCTACTTATAGGAGAGGACTTGGCTTTCATTTCCAGACATAGGCTCCTCCTTGGGGAGTGATTTGCTGCAAAAGAAATCATTTAAAATCATCAATAGAATTTGTTAGAAATCAATCCCACAAAATAGGGAAAAGTCATCGAAAATGCAACGGATAGTTTGCTGATAAACAAGGGGTGCGACCGGTTGCGCAGAGATAAGATTGAAATTGAATTTCTGCGATTTTTACACAGGGGGACCGGTCGGAGGGGGGTGCGACCGGTCGCCATTGACTGTGACCGGTTGGGGTTGATAAAAATACGAAACAGAGAAGACTGAGCCAAATGAGAAACTCCCAGGTACCGGTCGCCCAGGGGGTCGATCGGTCGCCCTCACCGGTCGATGGTCGGCCGTCTCCCCATTTTTTTCTTACCCCATTTTTGTTTCAAAACTCAACTCAGTGCGGGTTGCCCTATAGGCGGCGACCGGTCGAGACTGAAACAAATGTGTTGTCCAATTTTTTATCAAAAATAAACTCTAAAAAATACTCCGAAAAATAGTAAAAACATTTTAAGTCGATCGGAAGTATTTAGACAACATTTAGGGACATTGTTTTGGTTTAAAAACTCATTTGAACAAAATCGAACAAAATCATCAAAATCATGATAAAAACATTTATCTAACACCGTGAAGGCAATTTATTCGGTCTAAACGTCCCATTTCCGTCTGGTGTTGCGCCCTATGAGGATGCGGTGCGCGGTGTACCTCGAAGCACCCACCGTGTTCCACGTCTCATGCATCTGTATGCATGCTTAGGTTATTAGCCCACAATAACGTTCTCGATCTCTTGGATATGGAAAACCTTGCGGGTATGAGGCCCTCGACCTCTACGTACCCTACCCATTTATTAATGGAGTATTAATTTTTTATCTCGTTCAAAACCCACAAAGAATTACACATACCCATCTCATTAGAGTCTTGGCGGGTAGGTATCCTCCTATACCCTCCCCGCGGTCATCTCTACTTTCACTAGTTGACATATTTATGGATATTGTTGATGTACAATGAGTTAGTCTCCTGTCAGACTGTCTAATGGATCTAATTCATTAGACGGTTCCAAATACCCGACCCACGGTCAATCCGTCTATTGACCCACATAACTACTAACACCACAGCAACAACTCTGCTAACCGCTGCTAATACTTCTGAGGAGGAATACTAATACTTTTTCATGGGAAATACTAAAATACATTTAACCGAAAAACCTAATACTTTTCAATAAGATTATTAATACGTTTAAGGGAGAAACTAATACTTTTGCGGGAAAACCAATACTTTTCATGAGGATTACTAAAAAACTGCTCAAGGGGTTACTAATACTTTTCCAAGGAATTTCTAATACTTTTCAAGGGGAAAAACTAATACTTTCGAGGGTTGTCTAATATCACTTCACTGTCTAATATTGTTCAAGGGGGAATACTAATACTTTTCAAATGTACTACTAATACTTTACAGAGAAAAAACTAATACTTTTAAAAGCCTAATATTACAAAAATGCCACCGATCCGAGAAATCCTATGGTACCGCCCTAGAATATTACGAAAATGCCACCGGTGCATAAAATTACGAAAAAATCCAGTTCTGGTTGGATCCGTCTAATGTAAAATACCCGCTAGACGGTCTAACCCAAGTCTTTGTCATGACTGAAAAACTAAAGGCTATTTTAGTAATTTACTATTTTCTGTTGCAAATGTTTTCTAAATTGGTCCTAATTGCAGAAGTTTTGAAGAACCCAACGCAGAGCATCAGATCCATCAATCCACACTTTCCCCCTTTGAAAGCATAAACAATAAAGAAATCGAACAGAGTATATATACATATATATATATATATATATATATATACATAAATAGATTTCACCCGTTGCTGGGTTTTTTGCTTTTCTTTACCAGAAAAGGCAGAGAAATTTTGGTACAAGAAGAGAAGTTTCTGTTTGTTGTTGGTAATTTTGTGGGTCAAAAACAAGAAGGAAGAAAAAGAGAGAAAAGGGGGAAAGGATGGTGAAGATCACAGCGTTGATGGTACTGAAATGCACTCCGGAGGGTTCGGATCCGGTTATATTGGTGAACGCATCGGATCTAAGCGGTTTCGGGTTTTTTCAAAGGCCCAGCGTTAAGGAGTTCATTGTTTTCGTGGGTCGGACCGTAGCCAAACGGACGCCGCCTGGCCAAAGGCAGTCGGTACAGCATGAAGGTCCGGTCTGATGTGATTATTTTAATTTTCTTGTTTTATTTGCTCTTTGGTTTCTTTTTTGTTTGGTTGGAGTGGCGATTATGGGGGATTTGGTGCTCTCTCTCTCTCTCTCTCTCTCTCTCTCTCTCTCTCTTTTGGGGGGTGGGGGTATGATTGTTTTGATTTATGTGGGTTAGGGTTTTCATTAACTAGTTGTAATTTGATTTGATCATTTGGTTCTGTTGGGATTTCATTATTGATGTTTTTTAATTTTTAAGGGAGAAAGGAGTTAGGAATTTGTTTTCGTATTCTGGATTCTGTTCTTTTTTAATTTTGCTCCTTGAGCTGTTTTTGATTTGATAATTCAGTTTATCTGTGTTAAATTGATATGTCAATGACAATGATTTTGCTTCTTCATTTGTTTGTTTCTTATTCGAGTTATGGCAACGAAATTGCTTGTTGATTTACTTGGTCTGTTTGATGATTAACGTTCGAGTGATTTGACCTCTCAACCAAATCACTCATGCATATTCAACTCTAATTTGGGTTTCTTCAGATATATTCTCAAGTCCTCAATCTGACTTATATTCGGAATTTGGTGTTTTTAGATTCTTTGAGCATTTCATTTGATGGAAATTGTGATAATTTACTTGAAGCATATGAGTAACAAATGATGTAAACTGTATTCGCTGAACAGTTCATTATGTTCAAATTGTATGCAATTCCTCTGCTAGTCATTCGATGAATTTGCCAAAAATATAACATTTTCTTTGGTCCATTTTTAAATCAGAATACAAGGTTCATTCATACAATCGAAATGGCTTGTGTGCGTTGGGTTTTATGGATGACCACTATCCTGTCCGGAGTGCATTTTCTTTGCTCAACCAGGTAAGCAGGCTCTATTTGATGCTTACTGCAGTGAGAACTGTTTTGAATATTTTTTGGGAAATCAATTCCCTTTCTACTGATTAATAAGTTGCAATAACTGTGATCTTTGGCAGGTTTTGGATGAGTATCAAAAGAACTTTGGTGATTCATGGAAAACTGTGCAAGCTGATAATGCTCAACAATGGCCCTATCTAAGTGAGGCACTGACCAAGTTTCAGGTATTTAAGTCTTTCTCCACCCTGTTATGAAAATGATGGCATGTCTTGTATATCATTAAGAATGATCGGTGGTTCGTTCCCTCAGTAGGCACTCTGTCTTGCCATTTATCTTATGGTTTATTAACTTCTTGCCTTCAAACTGCTTAGGATCCTGCTGAGGCTGACAAGCTGTTGCGAATTCAGCGGGAGTTGGATGAAACCAAAATTATTCTTGTAAGTTCTCGTATGCAACTTCGTACAAAGTCTTCACTACTCATGGAGTTGTTTCCCATCTTATTGACCATTTTGACTGTGATTGTTTGCTGATATTTCTTAAGTGGTATTTTAGATAAAATGCCTCTTCTTTGAACTATTTAATTTGGTAAGATATTTATATAATTTTAAATGTAAGACAAAAACGAAATGTACAGAGACAGGAGAGGAGGACTGAGGTCTATTCTAAAATTTGTTCTATTGGCTTCCTTCCTTATTTTCTCCTATCTTATGGAGGTTTTAGGTCATTTTTGTTTACTATTTCATGAATTTGGTGTAGTTTACTTGTTTTCAAGTTGTTGACATTTAAACTAGCACGAGATGGCCACGTTGATTCTCATTGTGGACATGACATAAAGCTGAATTTGTTTCATCAGCTACTCACAATCCTTTTTTTATGAGTTATATCAAGCCATCATATGAGCAAATTAGTTCAAGTTTCGGGAGTACTTGAATTGAATTTGCAATTTTCTCTAATTGTTTCATTCAGTGATTCCCCTCCTTCTTGGATTAGTGCGTATTTTATGGTTACCCTATTATCCTTAGTTATGTTGTAATCTAATGGTTACCCTTCATCCTGTTCTATTAGATGAAGAGAAGACCCTAGGTCAGAGGTCAGTGAACCCTTCCCCTTTCAGAAAGATGTATTGATGTAGTCATGTAGCAACTACTTGCTTAGTCATTGAAAATGTGGGCTGGGGATCCAGGAAGAGACAATATAATGAAGTTTCTCTTTTACAAACATAATTCATATGCATTATAAACCTGAAGAAAAGGATTTTTTAAATGAATAAGGATCAATGTATCTGAAAGTACAGGATTTCATAGAAATCAAGAACCAGGAGACTGTCAATGCATTGACAGGCTGTTTATACCTGGTGTTGCGGCTCGATTTTTGGTGAACAGGAAAACAGCTTTTGGGTTCTGGATCAAAAGCTAACTAAACTGCCTTCAACGCGGTGAACCTTTTGTAGTATGAGTGAGTTGTTAAACAGAAAATTTGATAGGAAAATTGAGCGCTTTACTTCTTTTACTTATTTGTTCAACTACTATTTGTGTTGATATAATCTTCTTTGCATATTCCCCCATTTCATGTGTTATATTGAAGATTTACACGTACGGAATACCTTAATATATAATAGCTGAAAGTCGTGATTACGTGGTTGAAATGGATATAACGACATCATAAATTGTCTGTCGCTGTGTTTTTTGTGCCATTCATATTTATATAGTGCATATAAGCATTGATATATGTCATTGTGCATGCTGCTACTAATAAATATCAGCCCTTAGCTGATATATTATAAAAGCTTCGCATGTTGTCATTATAAAAGTTTAGATTGCAGTTCCTAAATATTCAGCCCCTATCTGTTTCCAAAATGTTTAGAACCTTATTAAGTTGAGAAAGTTTAAAGTAGTTCCTCCAAGTAGATGTTTCTTAATAGTGGCGTTTGGATATTATAAGCAGCTGCAAATTGCATCAAATTGTATGAGCAATGACCACTTAGTAATCTAATTCTCCATGATTGTAAATGGGCTAATAACTTAAGATTTTCAGTATCAAAATGTTGGATTAAGAAATGCATCCAATTGATATGTTAATCTCTCTCCCTTTTTACATTTCCCCTTTTATCATGATATAAAAATAAATTTGGTCTTTGTCTCAGCACAAGACTATCGACAGTGTCCTAGCACGAGGTGAGAAGTTAGACAGTTTGGTTGAAAAGAGTTCAGATCTCAGCGCAGCTTCTCAGGTTTGTTTTTAATTCGGAATGTATCTGTTGTAAATTCAGTTTATATGCAGAGAATGCCTAATTGATTTTTTCAATTTTTCAATATTCACTTGAAAGGATGAATCATATAAACTTGATTTTACCTTTGTTCTAATATGAATATGATTCACAAACTATACTGGGCACACACATGCATTTCAGCTGTGGTGTTTGGATTAGTGATTCCTTTGAAATCTCTTTAATGATTTGTTAAAGATGTATTTATTTATGATGACCACAGTAGATATCATAATTTTATATCATTTGAGTGCTAGCTGCTGATGAGTTGGTTGCAGGTATATATATAATATATTTGTGTCCCCTGTCTTGTGTTTTGATAGTTTGGCTTCTACTAGGAGGATTGTTTTGTTGGTTTTACACTCTAATGTTTTTTAAAGCGTGAATATTTTTGAAAGTCCAAGCTAGATTCCTTTGAACACCTAGTTGAAAGGTTTTGAGTTTTCTGAATCTGGATTCGGGTCCATGAATTAGTTGAAAATTCTTGTGTTATGGATGTTACTTTTAACTAGAAGACATTCTAATTTGTTCATGATATACTTCAATCTTTTGCTTGTATTATAGAATGATATAGCATACATTTGGTTGGTACAGATTTTTCATAGCAACGATATAGCATACAGTCGGTGATTTACTACCCGATTGCTTGCAATTGTTTAAGGGTTTTCAAATTCAACAACATGCTTTTTTGATCATTTCTGATGCTAGAAGTTTCTTGAAACTTTTGGAACAGATGTTTTACAAGCAGGCTAAGAAAACCAATCAATGTTGTACGATCTTGTAGATGCTTCAGAAGGAAGGGGATTTCTATCGATAAATATGAAGTTTGACACAGTTGTTTATATCATTTATATAATGTTGTGAAGTTGAAGTCTTTGGTTCCTCTCTTGTATCTTTGTTTCACATTGAGTAAAGGAGAACCTTGTTGGCAATATGTTTATCACAATGTAATTTCAGTATATGCTTTTTGGAGCTTCAATCGGCTTACTACACGTTGGTTGTTATTGCAATATGAAGTGTATTTTTTTTCCTTCTTTACCATGTGTGCGACACAGATACTCGGTAGGCTTTGCAGTTTAAATTTAGAATCGAGCTTAGAGGCTGTTCAATTTCTTTTATTGTGCAATGTAGTATTTCTTTTATTGTGGTATTAATTGAAATTAAATTTTAGTTAATTAGATGTAGCTTTATACTTATTTAGTTAAATTAAGGGCAATAAATATAAATCATGAAACAAATATACATAAATGGGTAAGTCTCCTGTTAGACCGTCCAACGGATCCAAATACCCGACCCGTAGTCAATCTGTCCATTGACCCGCATAATCACTAACACCACAACAACAACATTTCGCTGGCCGCTGCTAATACTTCTTAAGAGGGTTATTAATACTTTTTGGTAGGACTACTAATACTTTTCAGGAAAAATACTAAAATATCTTTAATCAAAAAAGCTAATACTTTTCAATAAGATTTTTAATACATTCTAGGGAGAATACTAATACTTTTGCAAGAAAAAATCAATACTTTTCATTAGAGTTACTTAAAAGACTGCTCAGGGGTTACCAATACTTTTTCCAGGGGGGCACTAATACTTTTCTGATGGATCGCTAATACTTTTCACGGGAAAACCAATACTTTTGAGGGTTGCCCAATAGTACGTCACTGTCTAATACTTTTTAAGGGGACAATTAATACATTTTAGGTGGATTACTAATAGTTTTGAGGAAAAAAAATCAATGCTTTTCATGAGGGCTACTAAAAATATTGTTTAAGGGATTAATAATACATTTCAGATATATTACTAATACTTTTCAGGGAAAATCTAATACTTTTAACAGCTCCTAATATTACAAAAATGCCACCGGGTCTAGAGATCCTATGACACCACCCTAGAATATTACAAAAATGCCACCGGTGCATGAAATTACAATAAAACCGGGTCGGGTTGGATTTGTCTAATGGAAAAGACCCGTTAGACTGTCAAACCCAAGTTTTTGTCTACATAAATTTGTTTATTATAACATTAAAATGAAAGAACAAAATATTAATGAGTAGGTCTCCTGTTAGATGAATCTAATTCGTTAGACGAATCCCCAAACCGACCCATCTTCAACAAATGGGTTAAACACCATGCAATTTTCACGATGGCAAATCCAATAATTCTTGAATTAATTAGAAAATGGGTCATGGTATCATCAATCATGAACACAAAATTTTAGAGGCTCAAACCCAAGCCTTGGAGTCTTCATGAACCACTCGACCTCTTTCTCCACAGTTACCATGTCTTTCGCCGTGATTTTATTAATTATATCACTTCTCGTATTGTTGCCTGAAGTAAGAGATCATAAGAACAAATTGAAAGTAGAAAATCCCTAGCAACTTGTGTTGCGAATTGGACGAGTCGTATTCGTTGAGGAGATGGTGGCACGTGTTTTACATCCGGGCAGTAGGATTTTGTTGGTAGTGATGTCCATAGTAGACTTGAATTTTGCCGGAGTTAATGATTTTCGAGGTAGGGAAGAATGTCGAGAGATAAATATGTGTTCGCCTAAAGAAGAGAGAAAGTGAGTTAGGGTTTTGGTGAGGTACTTGGGAAGAAAGTGGATAAACTCTGTCCTCTATATTGTTAATAAGATTAAATTATGTGCTCTGTAAACATAAATTCTAGGAGGCTACTAATACTTTTTGAGGGCACTACTAATACTTTCTAGAGGGCTACTAATACTTTTTGGGGAAGACAAATATCTTTTTAGGGGAATAACTAAATATTTCTTAGGGGGACTACTAATAATTTTGGGTGGGAAAACTAATACTTTTATGTGGAACTAATAATACTTTTAATGAGAAAAACTAATTTTTTTCAGGGGAACTTACTAAAATACATTTAATCGGAAAATATAATATTTTTCGAAATGGACTACTAATACGTTTTACAAGGATAACTAATATTTTTGACCGAAAAAAATAATACTTTTCATGAGGAAACTAGTAACGCATTTAAGGCAAAAAAAGCTAACACTTTTCACGAGAATTACTAAATACTTTAAAGGGAAAAATCTAATACTTTTCAGGGGGACTACTAATACGTTTTATGTGGACCATTAAATACCTTTAAGGGAAGAAAAACTAATACTTTTTAGGAAGACTACTAAAAAGCTCTTCAAATAACTATTAATACTTTTTCAAATGACTGCTAATACTTTTCTGAAGAAAAACTAATACTTTTTCAGGACCAGTGTAATACTATGTCATGGCCTAATATTACAAAATGCTATTGGATTTGGGTTTAGGATTCATGTAATGGATTTTGACCCGTTAAACCGTCTGATATGAGTTTTTACTAATATTTATTAGGTGTAGTGGGTAGAGATGATTTTTGGCAAATCACACCAAAATACCAAACCAAATTTGGTGCACAATGGGTTGGAGAATGACATAATGAGGTGACTTCGAATTTGGATCCGTCCTACTTGGAGTGCTGAGTTTATATAATTATAAATAAACTCGGTGAAGGTCTATATCTTTATATTTTTATTTTTCTTAAAAAACCCAATTCACTCCAAATCTATCATGGTAGTTGCTTTTATTTATTACACATATTTGATAAGATGTAATGGTTGATTGAAGCTTGACTAGATCAGCAAGGAAAAAGAATAAGTGTAAAAATACTAAGATATTTGAGCATATTTGGTTCAACTAAATCTGGTTCAAACTCAATCAAATCAAATTCAATGGCAATTTTGATTTAGAGCTCCATTAAAATTTAAACTAGCTTAAACTATATTTTTATATTCAACTAATCAATTGGTTTACATTCTTATTAGAGTTTGGTTTGAACTAATGTGAATATAATTTACCACCAAATTACAAAAAATTAAGAAAAAGAGCAAGAAGATTACCCAATAACACTCCATATGTCCTCCCCCAAAAAAGAAAGAAAGAAAGAAAGAAAGAACACTCCATGTATGATATATGGCACTCTACAATTATTTTATTACAAATATATAGATGAATAAATGAAGAGATATCACATATCCTCACACTTTGTCCTATATCTCAACACTAAGCAGCTTCTCCAGTCACCAACCTAACCTTAACACACATACACACACACACACACAGTGTGACAGCAACCACCGCAAAAAAATGTCTGAATCCGGCGCACACATCCTTGTCTTCCCTTATCCTGCGCAGGGGCACATGATACCCCTCCTGGACTTCACCCACCAACTCGCCGCCCGTGGCCGGCTCACCATAACCATCCTCGTCACCCCCAAAAACCTCCCCTTACTCAACCCTCTCCTCGCCGCCCATCCCTCTTCCATCACCGCCCTAGTCCTCCCCTTTCCGCCGCATCCCGCCGTCCCCGCCGGCGTCGAAAACACCGTCGAACTCCCCGCCGGCGGTTTCCGCTCCATGATGTGCGTGCTCGCCGAGCTCCACAACCCTATCCTCCGCTGGTTCCGCAGCCACCCCTCGCCGCCGATGGCCATCATCTCCGACATGTTTCTAGGGTGGACCCACCACCTCGCCTGCCAGCTCAGCATCCGCCGCTACGTTTTCTGCCCCTCCGGCGCTTTCGCTATTTCTCTAGTCAATTCCTTATGGGTCGAAATGCCGAAGAGGAAAAACGCTGGTGACGTGAATGAAACGGTGTCGTTTCCGAAAATTCCGCATTCCCCAGTTTACCCTTGGTGGCAACTGAGCCCTATTTATCGGAGCTATGTCGACGGAGACCCAGTTTCGGAATTCGTAAAAGATTCGCTTCGGGCTAACATTGCTAGTTATGGGCTTGTCTTCAACACGTTTAGAGAGTTGGAGGGGGTTTACTTGGATTATTTAATGAAGGAATTGGGCCATAATCGGGTATGGTCGATTGGGCCTGTCTCGCCTCCGACTGATGTGGGCCCGGCCGAGAGAGGTGGGTCAAGTTCGGTTTTAATTAATGAAATATGCTCATGGCTCGACACGTGTCAAGATCACACGGTAGTCTATGTTTGTTTCGGCAGTCAATCAGTGCTCACTAATAAGCAAATGGAACAATTGACTTTAGGGTTGGAGAAAAGTGGTGTGAAATTTATCCTAGTAATTAAAGGCGCGACAAAAGGACACGACGAAGGAGACTATGGTGCAACTCCACTAGGGTTTGAGGATCGAGTGGCCGGGAGGGGAGTCGTGATCAAGGGGTGGGCCCCACAAGTTGTGATACTGAGGCACAGAGCCGTGCGCGTGTTCCTGACACATTGTGGTTGGAATTCGGCACTGGAGAGTATCGTGGCTGGGGTACCGATGATGGCATGGCCTATGGGCGCCGATCAATTTGTAAATGCGACTTTGCTAGTGGATCAATTGGATATCGCGATTAGGGTGTGTGAAGGGGACGAATCAGTGCTTGATTCGGATGACTTAGCACGATTTTTAGTTGAAGCGACGAGCGAGAAGTGGGCGGAGAGGAGGGCACGTGCCATGGCGATGAGCAAGGCTGCGATTGATGCTATCGAAGGTGGAAGTTCATTCGGCGATTTAGATGGTTTTGTAAGACACTTATCCAAACCGACGAAATAGCTTTGATACGCTATTCACAACAATCAGCTACAACTGATAAAAATCGTTGTTTTAGACGATGCATATGTACTTTCGGTTGGTCTTGTTGAACCAGTGGATTCAGAATCCATCAGATAGATGGGAAGTGGCTGAATTCTTGTTTGGGCAGTTCATACCATCCATAAATAGTGTTTTGATCTAAGATTTCAATTCTTCCATGTTTCATATTGGTAAAAATTTGATATCTTTTGTTCCGTATCAGCAAATCATTTTTTTTTCCACAAGGGATCGTGATGTCTTTCTACGGAGATCCAACATGACTGTATTAAGCCTTAAGCAATCAGGGTTAAGCTAGCTCATTGCCAGAAAGCAAACAGGAGCTCGTATTTTATTTAGATTAGAGGACGCTCATCCCAGGCAGGCAGAAAATGTAGTATGTAAGTAGTAAGATAATTTCATGAGATTGCTTGAATGTAGCATTATTTTCAATGTGTTCATCTAAAATTTGACAGTTGTTTAAACATTCTAAAATAAATGCGATATAGCAACTTGGACATTCAAAAAAAAAAATGCGCTATGGGCAAAAAATTTAACTTAGTGAAAGGTTACTTCTAACTTCCAAGAATTCTTTGTTCTATTTTTGACTGGAGCCCCACCCACCCACCGCAAATATTGAATTGAAAAAAGAGAAACACGTATATTGGTCAAAGTACTTGCAATTTGTAAAAATTAGGTAAGTTTGGTGGAAGAGCAAAATAACATTTTCCTTCTTATACACATAAAGTCCAATTATATGACATTTTGCTCCAGTTTATCAGTTTGAAGTGCAAATTAGCTAAACGGGTCTTGAACCAAGTAGGCGCAATGCATGGGATGATCGAAAGGAAAATCCTTCAGTTATAACTTGTCCTTTTAATTTTATTTTGCTGGGGGATGAAGTGAAAATACATCGCCTATGTTTTAAATCACACGCTGAAAACACTATAATTTGTTGTAACAAGGCGTGAAAAAATATTATCCTTAACAGGAAAATAATTTTTGCCCTCCGAACTATTCGGATTTTTTGACATTACCACCTAATTTTTTTTTAAGATACTTTACCTCCTGAAGTTCAAGGATTTTGCGCATAGCCTCTTAGGTCTTGTCGACGGCGGAATGTTCAACCGGAATCTAGTCACGTGCCATGCACGTGGGGACAAAATTGTCATTTGGTCAAATTATAATAAATTTATTGCACTTTGCCATCTAAACTTTGCGCGATTGTTAGTTTGCCATATAAACTTTGAGCGATTTACACTTTGCCACCTCAGTTTAAACAAAAAATCAAAAATTATATGTATATACATTTATTTTACATATTTTAAATTTTCTTGATAAAAATTAAATAAATTAAACTAGTATTCACTTCAACAAAATATATTATCAATAAGATTATTTTATATTCTTTTCTTTTTACACTTTTTTTGTAGAATAATAGAGTTAAAGTTTACTTCCTTGATTTACTTTATTAGTGAATCAAAAGTTTGAAACTAATGTTAATCCAATTTATCAAATTGCAAATAAAAAGTATACATAATTATTTATCCATTTTGAGGTAAATAAAATAATATACGTAGGCAAATAAAAATTATATTATATTAGAATAAATTTTCATAAAGAAAATATAGTAGGTAGTAATAAGTTTGAACCATATGTTAAAAATCCTATACTATACTTTAAAAGTAGAAATAATGCATTTCATCAAAGTTGCAATACTTTTACATTATGAAATTTACTTGAATTTATATAAATAATTTTTAAATTGCATTATTATTATAAAATTGACATTGATGTATATTTATAATTCTTTTCACTTCAAATTTCATAAAATTAGTTCTTTTCAAAATTTTGATGTAAAACATTAAATTAAATAAGCTGAAAAGGAAGAGAATGTTAAATAATTGTATTGATAATATATTTTATTGAAGTGAATACTAGTTAAAATTTACTTTTTTTTTTAAAAAAAAAAATTAAAAAATACATAAAATAAATGTATACGAATAAGTTTTTGATTTTTTTTGAACTGGGAAGGTAAAACGTAAATTGCTCAAAGTTCATATGGCAAAGTAATAATCACACAAAGTTTAAATGGCAAAGTGCAATAACATTAGTATAATTTGAGTCAAATGATAATTTTACCCCCAAGTGCATAGCACGTGACAAGATTCCAGTGGAATATTCCGCCGCCGACGAGACCCAGGAGGCTATGTGCAAAACCCTTGAGCTTCAGGAGGTAAAATGTCCCAAAAAAACGTTTAGGTGGCAAAGTCGAAAAAGCCAAATAGTTCGAAGGGCAAAAAATATTTTCCACTATCCTTAAATTAATGATTCGCTCCACTGTAAATTCACTAATAGATTGAAGGAAAATTTACTTCCATGTAGGGGTGGCCATCGTTCCGGAACTGCCAATTTCCAATTCTTCCAAAAGGAAACTAGAACGGGAACTGGAGGCGCACAATTCAGGTTCTAAACCGGAACCCCATTCCTTCAAGGTTCCGATTTCAGTTTTAACCGGAACCCTTTTTTTTATATTTTTGATTTGTTTTTAAAAATAATTTATCAAATCTAGTTACAAAATAAAATATAAAAGGAAAAATAGAAAAAGAATTAGACATAATATTCATAATAATATTAAATTTTGGACTTAACATATATAATAATATTAAGAGAACTAGACTAAATATTCATAATAATATCAAATTTTGGACTTAATATAAATAATAATATTATGTTGCCTATGTATCTCTTAAGATATAGAGGAATCAAAATTCACGTGGCTCGCTTATAACATTTAGTTTAAGATGTGTCTTATGTGGTTGCGAATATAAAACATCATAATAAATATTTAACATTTCTTCTATCATACTTTGACCAAAAAAATCATTGGTTTTAACCTTAAAATAAAACTGTCGGTTGGTTTTTTAGACCAAGAAATAAGGATGACGATTTCGACCTGACCCGCGGGTACCCGCCATGCCCCGCCCTGTTTGGGTTGCCCCAGCCCCGTGACCCCCAGCGGGGGGTCTGGGTATCTCTTCTGATAGAATCTGTGCCCTTACTTACGTGAAACAGAACAGATTCTTAAGGTGTTGGATGTTAATGATGTAACACTGAACCAACCAACACAAATACACAGCGGAATAAAATTAACACGGAGATTTTTAACGTGCTTAGATTCCACAATCTTAATGCACGAGGCCACGCCCAGAGAAAAAACAACCCAATATTAGAGAACAAGGAGTTATTACAAATACGACTGGATTTACGAAAAGCATAAAGAATCCCTCTTTATCTAATACACCAACACTCGTATAAAACTAATATTCAAATCGATTCTTCAGAACACTCAACCTTGTTGGAATTCCTCCAACTTCAAATCCCTTGAACGGTCGAGTCGATCCACACCGTAGATCTTCACCTTCTTCTCCCGAAGAATAAGAGTATGTAGTAAAATGATTTCTTGAAGAAGTGCAAAATAAAGCTTGAATATGCTTATGCTCGATTACTTCTCCAAGGTTTGACTTCTCTTCTTTATAGCAATCAAGAGGAAATCATATCCCAGATTTTAAGATGGACGATTTTTTGCTAAAGGAAGGAAATCAGAAAACAAAATCATTTCCTTGTGGGTAAGAATCAATTACATAAGGAAAGTGATTTAAAAGGAATAATTGACAATTTAAAAAGAGGCTGAATCAATTAAGATAAACATTATCAATAATATCAACAACAGTCACAATAAAAAGATCTTGCCAAAAACACACCACAGAATTTGGCATAAAATCCGCCCAGATTCTGTGAGCCAGTGTTGCATTACCAGTGTTATAACACTAGAACACGCACTGTGCTAAACGGACCAAATTTGCCAACTTCAATAACACTAACAATCTCCCCCTTTGGTACTTTTGGTCAAAACAACACTTAACAGGATATATATAGGATATGACAAGAGAAGTCAATAACAGAAACCTGCAAGTTAGCACAGTTCAGAAAAGCATGCAAACAGTTCAAATACATCCAACACTTTGTCCAAAATAACTAGTTTAACAGAACTAGTTTAACCCAATTTATCATTTGAACTAAAAAAACAAGCAAGAACATTCAGAAATGCTGCAATCTCAATCAGAGCCACTGACCTCCTTCGACTCCCCCTCAGAGTCAGCTTCTTCAGTATCATCTTCATCTCCAGATTGAGACTCCCCCTCCGAATCAGCATCTTCCTCTGCACTAGACTCCCTCTCAGAATGTGCTTCTTCAGCAGCAATAGCTGCATCCGCCAAGTCATCAAGATCATCATTAACATGACCACTTACTCCCCCTTTTTGAGCAACATGCGCCAAAGAACCAGCAGGGGCAAGGAGCTGCGATAGAAGATTTTTTGCCTCTAACTTCTTCGAGGTCCAGTACTTGACTTGATGTTCTGCTTCAACTATCTCAGTACGTAATTTGGCTTCAAGTGCTGAATTCCCTGGTGTTGCAACACTGGAAGAAGCACCAACAGTGGAACCAGAAGGAGGAGGTATAGGTAGGTCATTGATCTTCTCACTCTTGAGGATTTTAACTTAGATGGAAATGGGAGCAGGGACAGCAACAAGATCCTCGGATGCCTTCTTTTTAAAACCCTGGGAAACAAGCACTTTATAAATTAAAGAGGGGAAGGGGAGAATACCATAAGTACTGGTGTACCCAGCATGAGTGCCGATGATGTCAAAGATCAGTTCCCCAATGTTGAACGGATGTCTAGTCCCAATGCAATACAACAAGATGGCCTGATCCATAGTGACAGAAGAGGAATGCTTTGTACGAGTCCAGTTACAAAGTGCAATTTTGTGAAGAAGAGTGTACTTCTTGGTCAAGTCTTTGGCCTTAAATTTTTCTTGCGTTCCTGGCCAAACTTCTTTCACACCCCACTTATCTCTTTTGCAATTGCATCTATGCCAGATGGCAGATCCAAATCATCCGCATTATTTCCTTCAAAAACTGCATTAATATCCGCAGGAGTAAACGAGTAAACCTTCCTTCGAACCCACACAGACCCATACTTAGCAGACTTGTGATCAGTAAATCTCAGAGGCAGGTTGCAGTAAAATTCCCTCACAACACGATCAACATATTTACCAATGTGAGTAACAGAACCAAGGAGATCAATGTTCCCAAGTAGTGGAAGAATACCAAATTTAGCGTGATCATCCATTTTGATAGGCCTTTCACATAGTATTTCACGCTGAACAACAGTCTCCCAAAGATTTTTATTCTCAGTAGAGTAAAAGGTGGAAAACTGACCTCTGCTGGCCTCTAATTCGGAGTCAGAGGGTTCATGATCAGACTCCTCAGAGCCAGTGTGTGAACCTGGTGTTGCATCACTGACATTAGCACCCTCATTAGTGTCCATTCCGGCATTATCGTTCGGTTCCAAGTCCGACTGGCTGCTTTCACTATCGGACGAAGAGGTATCCTCAGAGGGTTCAATAACACTAGTACGAAGAGAGAGGTTTACTAGAGGGTCTTCCCGTGAAGTTTCATCTTCCGAATCAGTGAATACCATCTGTCGAATGATTCGCTTGGAAGGTTTCAGAGATGTGGTCGCCCGTTTTCTTGCCACAAAAGCTTCATTCTCGTCTCCCTGGCCAATAGGCACACCATTTTTCCTTTTTCGAAAGTACGTTTTCTCGAAACATTGATCTGCTGGTTTCACACGTGATGAGGGATGAGACAACTTGGAAGGTTGATTGACATTACCCATGGATGAGGTATGTGGTTCTCTTGTCTCCGGGTTTGATGAGTTTGTTTCTGACAGGAATAAAAGGGCCTCAGGCGTTTTGGTGCAGTAATCCAGTGTTGTACCACCTTTTTCAAGAACACCACCATACAAAGTCAATGGATCAAAATCCTTTTCCCATTTAATAAATCTTTTGAGTGAAAGGAATCAGCAGAAAAACAATTAGCCAGTCGGTAGCTTTCGCTCCAAAAACATGGGTAGCTCTTTCTCAGAAGATCATAACAAGATTCAAGCATATAAAAGAACATAGAATGGTTCACAACTGAATAGCTTTCACACATAATGTAAGGGCAACTTTTTCGTCAAAGGCCCAAAAAAAAATAAAAACATCTTTCACATGGGAAAAATCATTCTGTTTGCAATTTGATCCACAATTGTTTTTAGGCAGAAAATTCATCAAAGAAGTACTCAATAGGGTTACAGCAATAAAGCAGAAAAGCCAATGAAATGATCTTAAAAATGCAAAATGTCTAATGCACAAGAATTAAGATAAAAACGAAGAGGTTGCAACACATCAAGAAAGAGAAATGATGCACATGGTGTTGCAACACTGAAACCCACACTGCTCAGAGAGTACAAACACCCAGAGACTGTTTCAGGTAATTAAACCTTTGAAAGTCTAGGGCTTTGGTGAAAATATCAGCAATTTGATTCTCCGTAGTGATAAAATCAATGGTAATAATTTTATTCTCAACCAAGTCTCTAATGAAATGGTGTCGAATATCGATGTGTTTAGTTCTAGAGTGCTGCACTGGGTTTTTAGAAATATTTATGGCACTCGAATTATCGCAATAAGCAGTAAGAATTTTCTCTTCAACCCCATAATCAACCAGCATCTGTCTCATCCATAACATTTGGGAGCAACAACTTCCCAATGCAATATACTCAAATTCAACAGTAGACAATGAAATACAATTCTGTTTCTTACTGTACCAGGAAACCAGATTGTTCCCAAGGTAGAAACACCCTCCAGTGGTGCTTTTTCTGTCATCGACATGTCCTGCCCAATCAACATCACTAAAACCAGCCAAATTAGTGTTAGTATCAAAAGAGTACAAGATACCAAGATCAACAGTCCCATTAATATAACGAATGATTCTTTTTCTGACTTTCAAATGAGATTCTTTGGGACATGGTGATATCTAGCACACACACAGCATTACACTATAGCTAATATCGGTCTACTAGCTTGGTGAGATACAAAAGACTCCCTATCATACTTCTGTAGAGAGTAGGATCAACAGGGGTACCACTTTCATCTTTGGACAATTTATCATTAGTGCCCATGGGAGTTTTCATGTGCTTTTATTGTCCAGCCCAAATCTTTTAACAAGGTTCTTGGCATACTTGTCTGAGTTATAAAAATACCTTTGTCAAACTGTTTAACTTGAAGCCCAAGAAAATAATTCAACTCTCCTACCATGCTCATTTCAAACTCAGAAGACATGTAGCCAACGAACTCATCAAGTTTTTGTTTAGAGGTTGAACCAAACACTATGTCATCAACATAAATTTGAGCAATGGTGATACCATTCTTAAATTTTTGGATGAATAGAGTTTTGTCAACACTTCCCCTTTTATAGCCTTTATCACACAGAAAAGTAGTCAACCTTTCATACCAAGCCCGAGGAGCTTGCTTCAACCCATATAGGGCCTTTTTAAGTTTAAAAACATGGTTGGGAAAATGGGGATTTTCAAAACCTTTGGGCTGTTCAACAATCACTTCCTCATTCAAAAACCCATTTAGGAAGGCACTTTTGACATCCATCTGAAACAATTTGATTTTAAGGACACAAGCAAAAGCAAGCAAGAGTCTTATGGACTCAAGTCTGGCCACCGGGGCAAAAGTTTCATCAAAGTCCATTCCTTCCACCCGAGTGTAGCCTTGAGCCACTAGCCTAGCCTTGTTTCACTAGCCTAACCTTGTTTCTAGTTATGTTACCAAGTTCATCAGTTTTGTTTTTGAAAATCCACTTGGTTCCTATAACATTAGAGTGTTCAGGCCTAGGAACAAGATCCCACACATTGTTTCTTTCAAATTGTTCCAGTTCCAATTGCATAGCATTCACCCAATACTCATCAACAAGAGCTTCTTTAACATTTTTGGGTTCAATGAAAGAAGTAAAAGAGACAAATCTTACCATTTCCCTGTAATTTACCTTCTCTTTACCTCTTGTCTTTATGCCCTCTGACACTTACCCAATCACTTGATCCATGGGGTGGTTTTTCTTTATTCTGCTTGGAGGTTCTTTTCTGACTTGATCGAAAATGTCGAACTCAGTGGCTTTATTTGCTTCTCGACTCAAAGATCGATGCTCGACAAGCATCGGTGCATGACCAGGTGTTGTAACATCATTGGTTTCACTTTTTCATCTTTGTCTTTCGCTGTCGGACTCGATTCTTCTCCTCGCTCCTTCTTCATCTTTGTCTTTCGAAGTTTCTGCAAAATCTTTCGTATCGTCCACTACAACATTTATAGATTCAATGATAGTACGAGTTCTCATGTTGTAGACTCTATAGGCTCTACTATTAACAGAATATCCAAAAAAAATTCCCATATCACTTTTCGAATCAAACTTACCCGGATAATTTTTTGTAACCATTTTTCATTTTTAGAATATAACAAACACATCCAAACACATGAAAATAACCGATATTGGGCTTTTTACCTTTCCAAATCTCATAGGGTGTCATATTAGTACCAGGACGTAAATGAACCCTATTAATGATGTAGCACGCAGTGCTCACAACTTCAACCCACATTTTAGGAGAAATTTTCTTGGAGTTAATCATACACGTGCCATCTCTTGGAGAGTCCTATTTTTTCTTTCAACAACTCCATTTTGCTGAGGGGTAATCAGAGCAGAAAATTCATGAAAGATTCCAAGTTTTTCACAAAAATTAGAGAAATTAGCATTCTGAAATTCTCTACCGTGATCACTTCTGATCCTTTCAATATTAGACCCCTTTTCATTATTCAGTCTAAGCACCAATTTTTTGAAAACAGTGAAGGTGTCAGATTTTTCTCTAATGAAGTCAATGTTGGTCCAAGTGGCTACGATAATCTAGAGGGGGTGAATAGATTATCTCGGTTTTTCAGATTTTGCCCTCTTTTTCTAATAATCAAGCAAAGACGAGAATGTAAATGCGGAAATTAAACAACACTCGTTGATTTAAAGAGCTTCACCCCACCTAGGGACTACGTGCTCTACCACCCCAGTATATCCGGGATGGATTTCAAAATTTTTTTTTATTAATTTACCAAAAATTAATACAACACCTTGAGGATTACCACAACCCTCTTACACCACCTTGAGGATTACCACAATCCTCTTACAACACCTTTGAAGATTACCACAACCTTCAAACACCTATCACCTAGATCACCCAAGTGTATTCTTACCACAAGAATACTCACAAGGATGTCTTGTGTTGAATGATGACCAAAATCAAGATTACAACTCAATAATGATTGATACAATATGAGTACAAGTGTAATCAAGAATTGAAAGCCTAGACCTCAAATTTGTGCAAGTGAAAGTGCTAAGGCTAATACAACAAGATATATGAAAGTGTTTGCTTTGTTTGCTCTTTGCTTGTATGGAGTGTTATATATTGTTGCTTGAATGAAGCCTCTATTTATAGGAGAGGTCTTGGCTTTGATTTCCAGACATTGGCTCCTCCTTGGGGAGTGATTTGCTGCAAAAGAAACCATTTAAACTCATCAATATAGCTGTTAGAAATCAATCCCACAAAATAGGGAAAAGGCATGCGAAAATGCAACGGATAGTTTGTTGATAAACAGGAGGTTCGATCGGTCGCACAGAGATAAGATTGAAATTGAATTCTGCGAATTTTTACAGGGGACCGGGTCGAAGGGGGTTCGACCGGTCGCCTTGGTCTTGACCGGTTGGGGTTGATAGAAAATCAAAAACAGAGAAGTCCGCATTTGAGAGGGCACTCCCCACCGGCCGCCAAAGTGTGTGGTCGGCCAGTCGCCCTCACCGGTCGCCCACCTGGTCGACCGGTCACCCTCCCCATTTTCTCTTACGTCCCATTTTCTGTTTCAAAACTCAACTCAGTGCGGGTTGCCCTATAGGGCGACCGGTCGACTGAAACAAAAGTGTTGTCCAATTTTAAATCGAATATAAACTTCAAGAAATACTCAGAAAAATAGTAAAAACATTTTAGATCGATCGGAAGTGTTGGGACAACATTTAGGGACATTGTTTTGGTATAAAAACTCATTTGAACAAAATCATCAAAATCATGATAAAAACATTTATCTAACAAACTCCCCTTTTTGATGATTACAAACCAAAACAATTTTCAAGAGGACGATTTGAAAAACAAAATAATTTTCGGTTTATGAGTAAACTATCCGTTTAAAAACATTTTACAAAAGCTCCCCTATCAACAAGCACATTAATAAGAAATATTGCATAAGCTAGAAGCACAAGCTTTTACAAAATAAACAACAACTCCATGAGCTTAGAAGCTCCCCTGTCACAAATACTTATTATCCATGCAAACAAGTTCATAAAACAATCATTGACTGAGTTTTCTTCACAACTTATGGCCTTAATAAGCCATAGCTTATAGCTTCTATCATGAGCTTTTATTAGCTTCTTTGAGCTAACGAGCCAATTTCTGTTTCTCCCCTTTGGAATCATCAAAAAAATGTTAGGATGATAAAAACATCATAGAAGTATGTCAAAGTGCGCCAAAGAAATGGTTTATCAACCATTGAGCAATTTAGGCTTAAAAACCAAGGAAAATGGGATAAATGTATCATGAAGAGTTCATACGCTCGTTTTATTTGCCAAAACATGATCTCAATGAGTATTGAAAACTTTTAGAAGCGAGAGAATCATGTAGAAGTTGAAATTTTCATTGTGACATTTCATCGAACACATTGTGGGCGTGAAAAATAAAAAGAGTTGTATATAGCCCTTGTAAATGATCCAGGCCAAAAAATTGCATCACCAATTCACATCAAACACCAAACAATACAACATAATAACTAAGCTCATCAAGATCATAAGCAAAAAATATCAAGAAATATACAAGAAAGCCATAAACTCAAGGGTTCAACCCAATTGAGCAAAGTAAGGAAAATTCTTACCATTTGATCGGAAAAGATGAGCAATGATGATGATAAACATGCTATATAAGGTCCAAGATATGAATTGAATGCATGAAAAACAATTTTGAGTGAAAATTGTGTGCATTTGGCAAAGGGGACGAAAAATGGCAAAAAGAAGTGAAAATAACAAATCAAGACAGAACGAACTTAAACCAAAATTTGGCCTAGGGCGCCGGTCGTGGTTGAGGGCGACCGGTTGCCCTCAACCTCTTCAGTTTGTTTTGTCAAATTTTTCAAAATCCGAATTTTCAACCAAAAATCCGATTTTTCGCCCCTAAGTTTTAAAAACATGCAAAATGCAAACGTAGACCTCATTCAATATGCATTATGCCTAACCGAGCTCGTATTGACGCAAAAGTCTCGGAAGTTAGCGGTTTTGTAAAAATGTCCGCTAATTGATCTTGAGATGGCACAAACGATATCTCAATTTTTCGTTTTGAAACACAATCCCTTAGAAAATGATGTCGAATCTCAATATGTTTAGTACGGTTATGATGAACCGGGTTTTGAGCAATATTTATAGCGGATATATTATCACAAAAGATAGGTACGTTTTCAAAAGAGCATTTGTAATCCGCTAAGGTTTGTTTCATCCAAAGAAGTTGAGTACAACAAAATGCGGCGGAAATATATTCGGCCGGCCGTTGAAAGAGAAACACGTTTTGCTTCTTTGAAAACCAAGAAACTAGGCAATCGCTAAAAATTGACATGATCAAGTACTTTTCCGATCATCAATATTACCCGCATAGTCGAATCACTATAACCTTTAAGAGAAAAATTTTCATTCTTTGGATAAAATAAACCATATTGAATAGTGCCTTTCAAATATCGAAAAATCCGTTTAACGGCACTCATATGAGATTCTTTTGGATTGCTTTGAAAACGAGCACATAGGCATACGACATGAAGAATGTCCGGTCTACTAGCGGTTAAATAAAGTAAACTACCAATCATACCTCGATACTTGGATTCATCAACCGTCTTGCCTTTTTCATCTTTGTCAATTTTGACATTGGTTGCCATAGAGTCGAGACGGTTCTTCCTTCTTCAATGCCGAACTTCTTCAAAAGTTCTTTTGTATACTTTGATTGCGAAATATAAATACCTTCTTGGCATTGCTTAATTTGAAGTCCAAGGAAGAAATTTAGCTCCCCATCATACTCATCTCGAATTCACCTTGCATTAACTTGGAGAATTTCTTGCACAAAGATTCATTAGTAGCACCAAAGATAATATCATCAACATAAATTTGCACAAGTAAACAATCTTGCCCTTTTGCAAAAACAAAGAGTGTAGTATCAACTTTACCTCTTGTAAAACCATTTTGCAAAAGAAAAGAGCTAAGTCTATCATACCATGCACGGGGTGCTTGTTTTAAACCATACAAAGCCTTTTTAAGTTTATAAACATCATTAGGCCTAGAAAAATTTTCAAACCCCGGAGGTTGTTTTACATAGACTTCTTCTTGAATAATACCATTTAAGAAAGCGGATTTAACATCCATTTGGTAAAGTTTGAAATTTTTAAAACAAGAATAGGCAAGTAAAATACGAATAGCTTCTAAACGTGCTACGGGTGCAAAAGTTTCATCATAGTCAATACCTTCTTGACAATACCCTTGAGCTACTAACCTTGCCTTATTTCGAACAATGTTGCCTTGATCATCAAGTTTGTTAGGAATACCCATTTTGTACCAATAATAGTTTGAGATGGAGGACAAGGTACCAATTCCCATACATCATTTCTTTTAAATTGATTTAACTCCTCTTGCATCTCTAAGAACCAATCCTCATCCTCAATAGCCTCCTTAGCATTTTTAGGCTCTTTTTGAGATATAAGAGCTTTCTCGGCAAATTTTCTTGGTCATCACTTTATCAAGGGGATCACCAATAATAAGATCTTTTGGGTGATCTCCTTAAATTTTAATGCTACGGGAAGATCCGAAGTATCTCCTTTATCTTCTTGAGGAGCATATGAAGTGGATGGTTGATCATTTGATGTATCATTTTGAACAATGGATTCACTAATATCCTCTTCATCACTTTCATCATTTGGTATCCTTTCAACACCCGAAGTTTCATTGAATTTGACATGGATGGATTCTTCAACAACTCCACTAGTCTTATTGTAAACACGATATGCTTTGCTCTTGATTGAATACCCCATAAATATTCCTTCATCGGCCTTAGGATCAAGTTTGTCCAATTGATCCTTAGTATTCAAAATAAAGCACTTACATCCAAATATCTTGAAATAACTAATATTTGGAGTTCTTCCTTTCCAAAGCTCATAAGGAGTTTTATTCATTTTAGGACGAACATAAACTCGATTAATGACATAGCAAGCGGTACTTACGGCTTCGGCCCAAAAGTATTTTGGAAGAGAAAATTCATTGAGCATGGACCGACTCATTTCTTGTAGCATCCGATTTTTCCTTTCGGCTACACCATTTTGTTGAGGTGTCCTTGGAGCCGAAAAATTGTGTGTATATCCCTTGGTTTCACAAAAGACTCTAAACTCACCGTCAAATTCTCCGCCTCGATCACTTCGAATAGTTTTAATAGTATCTTCCTTTTCATTCTCAATGCGTCTACATAACTTAACAAACTCATTAACGGCATCGCTTTTATTTTCAAGAAAAAGAGCCCAAGTGTATCTAGAAAAATCATCAACAATAACAAAAGTGTAATGTTTTCCACTTAGACTAGCCGTACCAATATCCCCATACAAATCTAGGTGAAGAAGTTGTAGAGGCTTGGTTGTGGAAATTTCATTTTTGGGCTTAAAACTACTCTTAACTAATTTGTTCTTTTGACAAGTGTCACATAAGCCAAGATTTTCAAAATTCAATTTGGGTAGTCCTTTTACATGTTGGTTTTTGTAAATATTTTTCAAACTTTTATATCCAACATGTCCAAGTCGCCTATGCCATAAACTCGTTAAATCATTGTTGGCGACAAGACAAGAAACATTTTGACTAACCAAATCACTAGTAGAAATTTTGTAAAGATTGCCTTTTCTATTTGCTTCACAAATAATTTCATCATTTTTACGAATAAGGCATTTTTCTTTATTGAAAACAACATTATAATTTGAATCACAAAGTTGGCTAACACTTATCAAATTAAATTTAAGCCCTTCTACTAAAAGAACATTATTAAGAGAGAAAGAAGAGTTACCAATTTCTCCATTTCCAAGAATTCTTCCTTTGCCATTGCCGAACATGACCATACCCTCTTCTTGGAACTTGATGTTGGTAAAAAGTTCTCTCTTTCCGGTCATATGGCGTGAACATCCGCTGTCCACGAGCCATTTCGAATCCTCCATGGTTGTTATAGCGCCTATTACCTCATTATTTTCGTCGTCTATGGCCATAAGACCATGTTCGGTTTCTCCTTCCTCGTCGGATGTTGCAAGCAATTCATCCCAAGATTTGACCTCCGCATTTAGAGCCTTTTTTTTCGGAAAAGGCTTTTTCTTCTTTTGTTCCTCCTCATCGAGTTTTGGACAATCGGCAATGAAGTGCCCGGGTTTCCCGCATTTAAAGCAAACATTATCTCTCGGTTTTCTTGCCTTATTTTTATTCACAAATTTTGCAAATTTCCGAACAAGTGCGGCCGTCTCCTCATCATCATCATCATTATCATAGTATGCATTATTAGAAGAGGAAGCAAGACCTTTAGGAATAATTTGCATACCCGATTGGTTGATGGTTGGTTTGGAATTTTTCCTCTCCTTGAGATAGACTTCATAGATGAGGAGGTTTTCGATGAGCTCGTCAAACTTGAGTGTCTCAAGATTTTGTGCCTCCGTGATTGCCGTCACCTTTTCGGACCATGACCCGGGAAGTGCATTCAAAACTTTAGTCACCTTGTCTTCTTCGGAGATGACTTTGCCGAGAGCCACAAGTGGATTGACAATGTTGTCAAGCCTTTCCACCATCTTAGATATGCTTTCACCATCATGCATGTTAAAGTTTTCAAAGTCTTTAACAAGCATGGTTTTTCTTGCTTGCTTGACCTTCTTGGTCCCTTCATATATAGTTTCCAGTTTTTCCCAAACCTCATGTGCCGACCTTATGCCTCTTATGCGATTGTACTCGGTAGCGGTAAGAGAACAATGCAAAATATTTAAGGCCTTACCGTTTAGAGAAAAGGCCTTCTTGTCGTTTTCATCGAACTCCTTGAAAGGTTTAGGAGTCGAGGTGCCATCCTCCGATTTTTTGGTTGGTTGATCAACTCCTTCAATGACCACATTCCAAATGTCGAACCCGCACCCTTGTAGAAAGCATTCCATACGGTCTTTCCAAAATGCGTAGTTGTTTGCGTCGAAAAGTGGTGGCTTGTTGGTGGAGGCGCCGGTGGTGAGATGAGCATCATATGTAGCCATGAATCTTTCCTCTTTATCGGAATGAGCTAGCCAAAGAGTTTGGCTTTGATACCACTTGTTGGTCCAAGTGGCTACGATAATCTAGAGGGGGGGGGGTGAATAGATTATCTCGGTTTTTCAGATTTTGCCCTCTTTTTCTAATAATCAAGCAAAGACGAGAATGTAAATGCGGAAATTAAACAACACTCGTTGATTTAAAGAGCTTCACCCCACCTAGGGACTACGTGCTCTACCACCCCAGTATATCCGGGATGGATTTCAAAAATTTTTTTTTATTAATTTACCAAAAATTAATACAACACCTTGAGGATTACCACAACCCTCTTACACCACCTTGAGGATTACCACAATCCTCTTACAACACCTTTGAAGATTACCACAACCTTCAAACACCTATCACCTAGATCACCCAAGTGTATTCTTACCACAAGAATACTCACAAGGATGTCTTGTGTTGAATGATGACCAAAATCAAGATTACAACTCAATAATGATTGATACAATATGAGTACAAGTGTAATCAAGAATTGAAAGCCTAGACCTCAAATTTGTGCAAGTGAAAGTGCTAAGGCTAATACAACAAGATATATGAAAGTGTTTGCTTTGTTTGCTCTTTGCTTGTATGGAGTGTTATATATTGTTGCTTGAATGAAGCCTCTATTTATAGGAGAGGTCTTGGCTTTGATTTCCGGACATTGGCTCCTCCTTGGGGAGTGATTTGCTGCAAAAGAAACCATTTAAACTCATCAATATAGCTGTTAGAAATCAATCCCACAAAATAGGGAAAAGATGCATCGAAAATGCAACGGATAGTTTTCTTTGATAAAAGGAGGTTCGATCGGTCGCAGAGATAAGATTGAAATTGAATTCTGCGAATTTTTACAGGGGGACCGGTCGAAGGGGGTTCGACCGGTCGCCTTGGTCTTGACCGGTTGGGGTTGATAGAAAATCAAAACAGAGAAGTCGCATTTGAGAGGGCACTCCAGTGCACCGGCCGCCGGTGGTGGTCGGCCAGTCGCCCTCACCGTCGCCCCCTGGTCGATCGGTCGCCCACCTGGTCGACCGGTCGCCCTCCCCATTTTCTCTTACGTCCCATTTTCTGTTTCAAAACTCAACTCAGGTACGGGTTGCCCTATAGGGCGACCGGTCGAGCCTGAAACAAAAGTGTTGTCCAATTTTAAATCGAATATAAACTTCAAGAAATACTCCGAAAAATAGTAAAAACATTTTAGATCGATCGGAAGTGTTGGGACAACATTTAGGGACATTGTTTTGGTATAAAAACTCATTTGAACAAAATCATCAAAATCATGATAAAAACATTTATCTAACAGTCAACCCAAGTAAATCTGGAGAAATCATCAACACACACAAACACATATTTCTTACCCCCTATGCTTTCGACCTGCATTGGTCCCATAAGGTCCATATGCATAACTTCCAGACAGTGTGAGGTGCTGAGATGTTGCAACACCTTATGAGTTTCCCTCTTCTGTTTTCCCAATTGATACGGACCACAGACACCAGAATGATCTTTATCAAGTTTAGGAACTCCTAACACAACCCCTATTTTAATAAGATTCAGCATACCACGAAAATTCAAGTGTCCTAGTTTTTGGTGCCACAATTCAGTGTTACTCAGAAGGGATTTATTACACACAAGAGAAGTGTTGAAACACTGAACATGTTCTTCTATCAGATAACAGTTATCAGAGGATCTATTACCTTTCAAAATGCATTTATCAGCTTTGTCAAACACAACACATACATTCTTATCAAATTTCACAAGCAAATCATCGTCGCAAAGCTGACTGATACTAATAAGATTGGCTTTTAGTCCTTCAACATACAAAATATTTTTTAGGGAAGGAAGACCTGACACATTCAAGGTCCCTTTTCCCAAAACTTTGCCTTTAGCACCATCACCAAAAGTAACCAATCCATTCTCATATTTTTCAAAGTCAGTCAGTTTTTCCAACCCTCCAGTCATATGACGAGAGCAACCACTGTCAAAGTACCATGATTCAGTCACATTGGCTATCAAAGCAGTGTGGACAACATAGCAAGAGAATTCATCATTCCTCACCCAGATTTTCTTGGGTTTGTTTGATAAATTGATTTTAAAACGAGGAGTGTTTCTCTGCTGATGTTGGAACACTGGAGTTTGCACCCTGCCTTGCCTATAGTTTTTCTGAAGACGATAACACTTCGGTCTTAGATGGCCAGGACGGTTGCAATAGTGACATATAGGAACAAAAGCATTGCTTCTTTTTCCATTATGACTGAATGATGTTCCTTCTTTAACAAAAACAATTTTAGAGTTTTTATCCTTTTTAGCATAGTTTTTGTTAGTATTGAAACCAAAACCAATACCTGCACGGTCTTGCTGATTTTTTCCTTGAGAGAGGATTTCATCTAATCTGCCCTTGCCTGCATTCAACTTTTTTACAGAAGCAACCATCTCACTGAGGTCTTTCTTCACTTTGTCAAGTTCTTCTTTTCTTTCAGTTGCCAGTCTTTCGAACTTTATAACATCACCCTTGAGTGCCTCTTTTTCAACAGTAAGAGACACTACCTTCTTTTCCAGAATCTCATTGGTCTTGCTGACTATTAGGCATTTTTCAAGCAACTTTTGGTAGACCCTTCTAAGTTCTTCTTCATCTAATTCGGATTCATCCTCAGAACTCCCATTATCTGACTCGTTTTCCTCTGCAGGTAGTACAGAAGTTAGGCATGTTTCAGAAAAAGGAAAGTTAGAGTTATACCTGTTTGGTGTAGTAACACGTAAGTAATCAGGGTGCGTTTTTTACAACCAACCTCTTCCTTTGTAGAAAGAAAGGCAACTTGATTGCTTACATCCTCTTCTTCTTCTTCATCCGGTTCATCATCGCTCCATGATGTGGTGAATGATTTACCATTCTTCTTCTTCAGGGTATTTGCACATTCGGCTTGAATATGTCCAAAGCCTCCACATTCCCTGCATTTTATGCCTTTTCTACTGTCATTTTGCTTTCTCTGAGGTCCATAATTCTTTCCGGTTCTGGGGAAATTCCCTCCCTTGTTTACCTGTTTAAAAAGTTTGCTGAAATTCTTGGTAAGTAATGCGAATGATTTTTGAATCTCTTTTCCTGCTTCAAGAGTCAATTCATCTGATGTTTCAGCCTGAAAAGCAATCTCCCTGCTTTTTTCTTTCTTATAGCTTGCTTCCTTGAGTTTCTCCTTTCTTGTTTTTTCAAGGTTCATTTCAAAGGTTTGAAGGGACCCTATTAGCTCATCAAGTTTCATCTCTGACAGAACCTTTGATTCTTGTATAGCAGTCGCTTTGTAGGCAAACCTTTCAGGAAGGGACCTTAAAACTTTCTTGACAAGCTTAAAATTAGAGTATTTTTTCCCTAGGGCATAAGACTCATTTGAAATATCACAGAGTTTAGAATTAAAATCACTTATTGTTTCATTTTCACTCATGCAAAGATTCTCAAATTTAGAAGTAAGCCTTTGTAGTTTAGACATTCTTGCAGCTTCAGTTCCTTCGTAGGCAACTTGCAAGATGGCCCATGCTTCCTTTGAGGTTTCACAAGTAGAGATCAGTTTGAACTGATTTTCATCCACAGCACTGAAGATTGCATTGAGTGCTTTTGAGTTTGAATTTGCTAATTGATCCTCAGCAGTTGTCCATTCAGTTTCTTTCTTCAGAACATCCTTACCATCAACAAGGTGGGTAGGAGGTGTCCAACCAGTTAGGATGGATTTCCATGCACGTTCATCCACAGATTTGATGAAGGCTCTCATCTTTGCTTTCTAGTAGGAGAAATTTGTTCCAATGAGAAGAGGCGGTCGCGAAATCGAGCTTCCCTCACGATAGCTGTCCATGTTAGTACAAATAAAAATAACAGGATCACACTAATAAGGATTAGTGGAAGGCTCTTGATGCCAATTGATAGAATATGTGCCCTTACTTACGTGAAACAGAACATATTCTTAAGGTGTTGGATGTTAATGATGTAACACTGAACTAACCAACACAAATACACAGCGGAATAAAATTAACACGGAGTTTTTTAACGTGCTTAGATTCCACAATCTTAATGCACGAGGCCACGCCCAGAGAAGAAACAATCCAATATTAGAGAACAAGGAGTTATTACAAATATGACTGGATTTACGAAAAGCATAAAGAATCCTTCTTTATCTAATACACCAACACTCGTATAAAACTAATATTCAAATCGATTCTTCAGAACACTCAACCTTGTTGGAATCCCTCCAACTTCAAATCCCTTGAACGGTCGAGTCGATCCATACCGTAGATCTTCACCTTCTTCTCCCGATGAATAAGAGTATGTAGTAAAATGATTTCTTGAAGAAGTGCAAAATAAAGCTTGAATATGCTTATGCTCGATTACTTCTCCAAGATCTGACTTCTCTTCTTTATAGCAATCAAGAGGAAATCATATCCCAGATTTCAAGATGGATGATTTCTTGCTAAAGGAAGAAAATCAGAAAACAAAATCATTTCCTTGTGGGTAAGAATCAATTACACAAGAAAAGTGATTTAAAAGGAATAATTGACAATTTAAAAAGAGGCTGAATCAATTAAGATAAACATTATCAATAATATCAGCAACAATCACAATAAAAAGATCTTGCCAAAAACACACCACAGAATCTGGCATAAAATCCGCCCAGATTCTGTGAGCTAGTGTTGCATTACCAGTGTTACAACACTAGAACATGCACTGTGCTAAACGGACCAAATTTGCCAACTTCAATAACACTAACAACTTCCGTCCCCCAGGTACCCGCCCACCTATATTTTTTAATATATTTAATATATATTTTGCATATATAATATATATTATAATATAAATTTTATCTTTTAAAATTATATCTAATATTTATAAATTGAAAAACTTTTGTAAAGAATATTTTGTAAATATATTAAAAATAAATGTTTTATTCTTTTTTCTATTTTTCTATTTAAATTTATTTAATGTGGGACGGGGCGACCCCACCGCATTCTAGGGACGAGGCATGTCAACTGTTTCCGGAACTATTGACCACAGTTCCGGTTCCGATTTGGAATCAAGTTTTGATTCCATTTGACCAACCCTAAATAAAATGTTGGATAAAAATAATTTAAAAAAAAATAATCTGTTATTTTCCTTGGATGCGGGTGCATGTGCCAAGTGTCTAGTGCATTTAGTTTTTTGAGTGCAATAGAGGATAATAGAGGATGAGATACACAGGGACGAACCTACCTTGGTTGGAGGCCCCCCCCCAATATTTTTATTTTTTTATTTTTTATATGTAAATTATGGGATTAATTCTATTTGGCCCCCCTCATTTTTTCTGTAAAATGAAAAAATACGTCAATTTTGTGTTGTAATTATGTCTTTTGGGATATTTGATGAAGAATATTGATATTGTATTCGATACAAATCAGTGTTGTAAAAATCGGCCCAGGTAGCCGGCTTTGCTAAAACCAGTGCAAAAAATCGTGCTGGCTAATCAATCCGGTCTAGGTGCTTGACATGCAGCCAAAAATTGGTTTTAAGCGCCCGCCTAGGAGGTCTAGGATGCAAAAATTAGCCCCCCTTGGTATCAAATCCTAGTTCCGCCCCTGGAGATACATACACTCATATAAGATCGGATACGAATAGTACAAGTTAGATCCCTCCACTGCATTTATTTTAAAACAAATGTCTATAAATTCCATTCTCTTCATTATTCCCTCCAAGTTTTGTTTTGAACTCGTAAGTTGTCTATACTAAATACACATCTCTTTGTGATGAACACTACACTTTTTCATTTTGTTTTATAAATGTGTGACAAGAGACATGTATTTCATAATCGTCTCAGTTGAATCTCCCACCAAATCTGAAAAATCCCCAAATTCCAAACCAAAACAATATTTTTTGGAAAAAAACTTGGGTTAGACTGTCTAACTGGTCTTTTCCGTTAGGCAGACCCAACGTGACCCGACTTTTATTATAATTTCATGCACCAGTGACATTTTTGTAATATTTTGAGGCGGTATCATAGGATCTCTGGACCGGTGATATTTTTATAATATTGGGGGGCGGGGGCTGTTAAAAGTATTAGTTTTCCCCCTAAAATGTATTAGTAGTACATTTGGAAAATAATAGTAGTATATCTAAAAAGTATTAGTAATCCCCTTGTACAATATTTTTAGTAGCCCTCATGAAATATATTGATTTTCCCCCTCAAAAGTATTAGTAATCCACTTAAAATGTATTAATTGTCCCCTTAAAAAGTATTAGATAGTGGTGTACGTACTATTAAGCAATCCTCAAAAATATTAGTTTTCCCCGTGAATAGCAATCCCTCAGAAAAGTATTAGTAATCCACTGAAAAAGTATTGGCAACCCCTTGAGCAGTTTTTTAAGTAATTATTATGAAAAATATTAATTTTTTCTAGTAAAAGTATTAGTATTCCTCCTAAAATACATTAATAATCTTATTGAAAAATATTAGATTTTTTGGTTAAAGATATTTTAGTATTTTTTTGAAAAGTATTAGTAGTCCTACCAAAAAGTATTAGTAGTCCTCCTAAAAAGTATTAACAACAGCCAACGGATGTTGTGTTGTGGTGTTAGTGGTTATGCGGATGAACGGGGGATTGACCGCGGACCGAATATTTGGATCCGTCCAGCGGATTGGATCGGTTAGATGGTCTAACATGAGACTTACCTTATTTTTTGATGTCAAGTTAGGAGAAAAAACGATTTGTTCTGACCAATTATAACTAACTATGTAATTATTGAAAAATCAATGCATATAAATTACAAAAAAACTAAAAACTAATCAAAACACTAACTAAACCAACATAAAGAATGAATTTTTGCGATCTTACCTCTTCTAGTCTATCAGTTTGAGGTGCAAACTATTTGAACGAAGTCTAGCAATTACGTTGGCACCGATGCCAAGTTATTCAATTACACATTGTTTTTTTTTTTTTTCCTAGAAAGAAGATATTGTATTCATAGAAGATGCATGAAAACTGAAAATACATATGTACTCAATATAAAATAAAATATCACATCATCTTACAAACAAACAAAAAAAAAAGATGAAGAAAGAGAAAAAAAACCCTATACAACACCGAAAGCCCGTGATCCGGCTCATAGGCAACAAATCTCCATTGAGTAATTGTTTGTACAAACAATAGCAAAGTGAATGATCAAAGATCTAGATTCTCACCAAATCTGCAAATCTCACCAAAAAACTCCAAAATCATCCAAGACAAGCCCAAGTATCATCATATGATCGGAAAAAGACATACTCATAAAGAGGGGAGAAGAAACTTTCACTCACATAGAAAAATTATTGTTAATAAGTTTACAACATAAACGGGACGCCTTCAATAATGGTTGAGTTACAAAAGCTAGAAACTGAAAATTACAAGGGAATGCAAAACCTTCTATTACAGAAACTAGAACAGATTTGACAAGATACTGAGTCGAGATTACGTCTTCTTGTGTGGTAACACCACTAACACAAAAAGTTCATTTGAACAAGAACTTATGCGAATACTGGACGTTGTTGGACTCAGATGAAGAATGCAGATAAAAGTGTGATAACATTTGCTGTAACACAATTGCTTTATACGAAGTATAAATTTCAGCGTAAACTTCTGCAATGCACAACTGAGACTATTATAGACAACAAAACCCACACATGCAGAAGATAACTATCAGATGAATGCATTAAGAGCATATCAATGCCCCAATTGTAACTTTTAGGTGTTACAAACCCATCAGATGGCTCACTTTGGATTATCCACTTCTAGTATATATATACTAGGATAAACAAGGCTTGAATTTAAATGTGAGATAAGCCTAAAGCCTTTTGACTCCTTTCACATAATACCCATTCGCGTGACCAATTTCGTGTATTAATTTCTCACTCACGAAATTCAATTTTGAGAAATTAAAAAATACTACGAACTTCTACTCGGAACATAAATTAACAATATACAATTTAATTCCTCCATAATTAAATATTTAGCCACCGAAAATCTGATCCAAATAGGGTCAACGCCCATTTTCTTAAAACCAGATTTTCAATAATCCCCCACATGAGTTAAAAATAATGTATGTATGAATGCATACACGCAAACCAGTCTTGAAGAGACAATATGGCATCTGGATAGAGCTTATGGCTTTGAACCTTTCATAGCCAATACCAACGGGCACACTGGCGGCTTAGTGGATGCAATGCCTTGAACTATTCCTCCATGATGTATACCGAGTCAACAATATTAACACAATAAGATCTCAACACCTTTTCTTCCCACGTTCTATGTCCGTTTTGACCAAGGACACTTCTTTAGATTCATAAGTGTTACTTTGAAATGGCCCGCACTTCTCACTTACATAGGTGATCTCCTATCCGAGTATCCTGCCATACTCAACCTCATTGAGGTGTAGCAATCATTAAAAGTCAAATGAATTAGTCTCACCACAATATTGTAGATGTTCAGTACTCGACTTTGCTTTCTAGGGATGGGTTGAAACATTGTTTCCAAGTGTTATAACATAACCTTCATAACTTATTTTTCCCATTGAACCAAGTTCTTGGAATCTCCAGTCATCATGGCTGGGTTACAATTATGCATGATAGTTATTTTACTTTGTGGACTTTAAGCGCATTCCTTATAGCATTTTACTCAATTGATCTCGAGTCAGCCCTTTTGTCAAATCATATGCAAATTGTCTTTTGACTTCACATAGTCAAATGATATCAAACTATTTGAAATCAACTATCTTACAGTATTATGCTCCGACGAATATATCAAGACTTACCAATATACATATTGCTCTCTGCCCTTCCAATAACCAATTGACTATCATAGTGAATCAATACAGAAGGCACATGTTTACTCCAACATGGAATATCCTCTAGAAAGTTTTGAAGCCATTGTGCTTCATCACCAGCTTTATCCGAAGCTATAAACTCAAATTCTATGATGGACCGAGCTATACGTATTTGCTTCATGGACTTCCACAATACCACACTATCTCCAATGGTGAATATGTATCAACTAGTGGAATAAGAATCTTTTAAATGCAAAATTTAACTAGCATCACTATACCCTTTAAGTACAGTTGGATATCTCGAACAATATAGTCCATAATCCATAGTATTCTTTTAAGTATTTTAATACTCTAGTTAACGCTTTCTAATGCTCGTGGCTTGAATTACTCATGAACCAACTCAATCTGTTTACAGAAAAAAGGCCAAGTTCAATTTGTGATAAACAAGGTTTGAATTCCAATGTGGGATAAGGCTAAAACCTTTTAACTCCATTTACATAATGCTTATTCATGTGGCAAATTAATTTTGTGTACTAATTCTCACTCACCGAAATTCAGTTTTGAGGAATAAAGAAATACCACGAGCATCTACGTACTCAGAATGTAGATTAAAATATACAATTTAATTCATCCAGAATCAAATATGCAGTCAATGAAAATTTAGTTAAAGTCGGGTCGACGCCTGCTTTCTCATAACCAAATTTCAAGTAGAAATTAGCTTACTTCCACGGAATGGAAGAACACTATTGATCTATTCCCATATGAAAGAAAAAAAACAATGAAAACTAAAACAAATAACGATTCTGGAGGATGAGGAAAAAATGGAGATTTGGCCTTGTGGAATCTACGTTTGGGAGGGTTGACATGTTCTTTTCTATCTGTTGGGGATAAAAACGATATTTCATAATTTAATTAAATATAATTCATTTTATATTGTTGTTTATTTAATATTTGTTGCACAATGGGCTCTTGATAATTAAACCGGCCCAAAGGAGTCTGGGTTTGGCCCAAGCGGCCATTTTCTCCTATGTGGACTGGCCCACATGCCAATTTCTCCTACACGGCCAACGAGACTCATGTCCCAAGTATAAAAAGGTCCCTCCTATTTACTGCAAGTAATTAACTAATAATTAATTATTCTCCTACGCATTTGGTATTCATTTACTGTCTTAATTCTCTCTCATTCACCATGCTGACTTGAGCGTTGGCGGGGCCTTCCTGGGACGACCCCCGGGGCCCTCTAATGTTTGCCCATGTATGCAGGAAAGTTCCCAATCAAAGGAGTTAGCAGTATCAAGAGTAGAAGGCGAGACGACTTCCCTCTTGGGAAGAGGCAAGCTTGAAGACTTCCCTCTCGGGAAGAAGATTTTGGTCAACTCAGTTAACTTGGGTGATCTGCTAGAAAAAACATCATTTTGGCGTTGTCTGTGGGAAAAGAAGCATCACACATGATCTCTAAAGGACATGGGTGACCAGAAGACAATACTTGCCATCTCCGGAGGACCGGTGTATGGAGGTTTGGCTCGTGCGAATAAAGACATGCTACGGAGCTCAAGAGGGGTGGATTTTAAGAATGATACATTCCACCTGGAGACATACTACGTAGAAAAGCCCCAAGAGGAGATAATCTTTGATGAAAAGGACCTGTCCCCCAGGTCACGGGGGAGGGAACGTCCAGATGCACCCCTCGTTATCTCCATGGCCGTAGCCAACTATTAGGTGAAGAGAGCATTGGTAGATATCAGTAGCTCCATGGATATCCTATCCTACAGCGCATTCCGTCAACTAGGATTTGAAGACTCAGCTTTAACTGAAGTCACCTCCACATTACAAGACATTAGCCAACATAATATCCCCATCCTTGGAGAGGTGACGCTTCCCATCTCATTAGGAAGCTACCCACGCTGGGTCACCAAGATGGTGAGATTTGCAGTGCTGAACATCCCCTGCAGTACAATATGATCCTTGCTCGTCCATCCTTGAATGCATCTAGGGCCATTGCCTCCATCTATCACCAGAAGCTGAAATTCCCCATCCCGGAGGGGATTGACGAGGAACATGGAGACAGGATCATAGCCAAAGAGTGCCATCATACCACCTGGAAGGAGAAGCCCCAAGCCTGGGACCTAGAGATATGGAATAAACTGCTCGCCCCTGTGGAGGTGGGCCTTCTCGAGGAAGAAGATTACCTCGAAGAGCCTCAAGAAGAAGAAGACTCCAGCGCCCATAGGCTGAGGGAAGAACCCAATCTTTAGGCAGTAGAGAAAATCAAATTAGTGGTCTTGGACCCGAATGATGAGATAACGATTCTGCGACTCGAAACTGAGCTGGACCCAGATGTGGAGCGATAAATCAGTGGAGTCCTCAGGAGAAACGCACATGTGTTCGCATGGGAGATGAAAGACTTTCAAGATATCCCCCCCAAAGTAGCTTTACACCGACTAGGGATGGACCCGACCTACAAAACCAGTGAAGCAGAAGAGAAGGGCCTTCGGGATGGAACGAAGTAAGGTGATATAGGAAGAAGTGAACAAGCTACTTGATGCAAAATACATCAAACCTGTGCAATATTCAAAATGGCTGGCTAATGTGGTGCTCGTTCCCAAGCCTAACAGAAAATGGAGAATGTGCATTGATTTCACAGACTTGAACAAGGTGTGCCCGAAGGACCCATTCATGCTCGCTCGGATTGACTAGCTAGTGGACACAACCTCAGGATGCGAACTCCTGAGCTTTTTGGTTGCCTTCTCAGGATATACTCAGATACATCTGGCCGAGGAGGATCAGGAGAAGACCAGCTTCACAACGAGCAGGGGATTTATTGTTACAAGGTCATGCCCTTTGGCCTGAAGAATGCGTGAGCTTCTTATCAGAGGCTGGTCAACCGTATTTTTGAAGACCAGATAGGCCAAAACATGGAGGTCTACATTGACGACATGCTGGTTGTTCGCTTTATTTTTAGCTTCACCGCAAGTGTACGGTGTAGTTTATAAAATGTAGATTGTAATATCTATGCTAGCATCTCTACTCAGCATGAGATATATAACTCCCAAAAGTTCAAAAGATCTAATGTCCTCACAATATCGCAAACCTCTCGATTCATGCAATATTCGTGTCAAGTACTCAAGATCTAATATCGAAACTCATCTCTCAAATTATGAATCAATATATCAAACATGCTAAATCATAGGCCAAAGTGCTCAAGAATCAAATATTGAAGCTCGTCTCTCGAATTATGAATCAATATATCAAACATGTCATGTATAGACCAAATGATAAAACAAGAATAAGCTCAAAGTACTCAAATAGGCTTCAAGAAAATAACTTCAACTAAGAATAAAGCATTCAACAAGAGTTCATTAATCTACTTCCAAAACCCAGAAATCTCTAGAGTTTAGCTACACATGATGTCTAAACAACTCATAGACAAATTATTCAAAGCCATGACAAGCTAAAAATGAACGATGAAACTACAAGAAAAGCAAAGAAAACTTAGGAAAGTCGACAATCTCTCGATGTATCATCGTTTCTTCAGCTCCGATGCAACCCGATTGTCTCCTTGATGCCTCGTTGGAAGAATGATGTTTTGTCTTGTGTTCTAGGTCCAAAAATGTCAGAATGTTCCTTGGTGTGCGCCCCAAAAAGAGTATATATACCTTTTAGAAAGTTAGGGCATGTTGCTGTCATGATGCAGCAATACAACAGGGACACACGGGCCGTGCTCCCATAGCACGGGTTGCCCGTGCTCCATGTCGAAGATTTGAGCTCATTTGCTGCTTGAGCACGGGCCGTGCTAGGTGAGCACGGGCTGCCCATGCTCCATGTCGAAGGTTGGAATCCATCTCTTGTTTGAGCACGGGCTGTGCTAGATAGGCACGGTCTGCCCATGCTACCTGCCGAAGGGTAGTTATTTGATCATTTCTTTCCGTTTCTTGCCCGGTTTGTCTGACTTCTATCCAATTCAACCTTAAACTTCGTTCGTTACTTCACATGTTAGCACTCCTCGACTGCAATGACTCGCATTGTTGCCAAAATGCTATAAATATCATTCAATTCCTGCAAAACGAACAAAGCATAATACCTTTTCCACAAGATAGAAAATAAAGCCCTTTTTAGCCATAAAATACATGTATAACAACTAATTCTAACCACAATTAAGCCTCAAATACATGCAAAACACATATCAATCAAAACCCCCAAACTTAAACTGTTGACCGTCCCGATCAACGCTTTATAAACAAGTCAAATCACAAATGGGAATAATGAGAAACAAGACAAGAACAAGGTATCACAATTCATGTCGTTTAATCAAGGTCATCAAGCACAAACCAATCAAGCTTCAAATATATAACATAGAGTGCAAGTCAATTAAAATCATGGCAAATACTTCAAATCACGCCTCTCATGGATAAAGTGTATACTCTCCTCTCTAGACTGATAAGGGACGTGTATTCGCTGAAATCATATCAATATTGAAGAATTACCATATGCTTGCAAATCATTTCACATCTCCGCCACTCGATTGTATGCAATTCACAAATCAGAAAGGACTTTGATTTTGGTTGTAATGGAGGCTCTTTGGTTAAGGTAGGAAAATATGGATAAAGTGACTCAAACTCGAGCGTATAGACCGGTGAGCATATCAATCATCTACATTACAATACCATATGCTACTCCAATCATCCCGTATTTTCATCAACTTTTCTTATCCCCATCCCTTTTCTTTCTTTTGAGGATCATCTTCAAATTACAGTCCTTAGCCCCCACGTTTATTCAAAGAAAACTCATTCATAAAGCCGATTTTTTTTTATCAGTTTTCAACATTTCATAACTCCTTTTTCTTCCTCTTTTGTCCCCATTAACCAACTCTAACACCTTCTTCTAAAATTTTGATTTCACCCATTCACCCTCATTCATCCCTTTACTCAATGCTATACGCTCAAGTGTAGGGTAAAAGATTTATCAAGTTAAGGCTTGAATTGTGTCTTTCAAAAATTAGGCAATAGGCTCAAGTTGGCTAACTAGGGATTTCAATATCATCGTTGGGTAAGCAAAAAGGTTTGAAGGCCTAACAAAAAATAGCCTAAAATCATTTTCATAAATTGCATACAATCTATGACTTTGACGGAAATACCAGAGCAAGTTCTAGAATTCAAATCAACATGAATGATACACTCAACCACAAACAAGACTGCATATAATGAAAAAGCTCACATGCTTGCAATTGCGTAATTCAAAGTATATCAACCATGATTTCAATATCCATGAACTCTATTTTATCTATCTTCAACCCGATCAACTCATGCTCAATAACCAATTCAAAACAACAAAAATTGTTCAACACATGCTCACAAGAATACATCAAGCACACAAAATCGGTACAATAAATATGCTAAAGCAATAAACGTGCCAAAATCAAAACAAACATCTAATGCAATGCAACCTATATGCTCTACATGCAACTACATGAATGCAAAACACCACACCCTTCAATTAAATTACTACCTCTCCCCCCAAACTTGAATGAAATTATATCGCAAAGAAGGAAAGATAGAATTTCAAAGAAAAGTGTGGAAATGGACCTGTCCCACTGTGGGGGTGTTGGGAAATTTATTGTTTAGATTTTGATGAATGCCATGTAAAACTTAGAATAGGAAGTTGGCACCCCATTTTTGTTGTAAACCGCATTGTAATAAATAGGGTGGTCAAGTGAGTTAAGTCGCCTATGCCCAAACATGCAAGAAGACAACCGGAGACTAGAAGGAAGACTCGCCGCGAGACAACAATTTGAGTATGGCAAAGAAGAGTAGACGGGAACTCTATCAAGGAGCGGTGAGATGCGGTGAGTGGAGTATCGTCAAGTCAACTCAAGAAAAGCCAAGTCTCAAGTTGAAGTGACAAAAGAGTCATCCAATGATTGAAACCGACTCTAAGTCACCTGGGGAAAGCAAGGAAATGCGGTCAAGTCGAGATAATCGAAAAAGATCCGTTGCACGTAAATCAAGAGAATTACCTAAACAAGTAATATCTCCATACTACCTTTCTCGAAGTGCTCGGTCCCTTAATCGTGCAAAAGGAATAAACCAATGGGAAGCACTACACCGTGTCGAACTCGAAAAGGTGAAGAACAATTCATACGAGGAAATGGCAATTCCAAGGATCGCAACAAGACAAGCCAACGACGCAAGTGACTTTCAAAAATAAGCCTATCTCTTCAACGGGCGATTTTTGAAAGATCACTATAAAATGCTGAGGAATGACTCTGAGAGTAGAAGACTAGAACCAAAAACATTCAAGCAATTATTAGAACTGTAAACCTGAAATATTCTCAAGTTATTAAAACGCTCAATCCTCAAGCCTACACTACGAAGAACATCAATCCAACACTCACCTGTGAAGGAAAGATAACTTCAATCAGTTGAAGAGGAAATTACTGAAAAATCAAGGGGTCTACATTCCTCGAAGGATTGTAGGAAGGTTCAAGGTCGAACCAAGTCTTGAGCTTTTGGAGGGCTTCGTGATCAAATCCAAAGAGCTTGAGCAAGTGAGTCTGTAGTAGCAGCGCGCCGCCTGTGAAGAAGCCGAGTCGCACGAGAAGCCGGTGAGTGATCAAGGCGTCTCGATCGAGTCCCAAAGGATCAAGTTGTGTGATCAAGACTTGTATCCGGACTACTACCACTTTGTATCTTGATCAATACCTAGTGGATTCCTCCAGGAGTTGGAGAAGAGAGGAGTAGAAGAATTACCCCATCTTCGAACCTCTATAAAAATTTTATTGTGTCATTTACATCTCAAAGACTTTAATTCTTGCATCATATCTGTTTATTTCTGTGACATATTTGCTATCCATTAGATAATCTCTAAGTACTAAATCAAGCTCTAAATCTCTACTTAACCAAACTTAAGGGTGTTAAGTCTTCCGCTGAAAAACAAACCACAGTTGAGTTAATTTAGACTTAACAACTGAGTTATTCAAAGAACAGCTCAGTTGAGTGTTGAGAGACTAACTCTACTGATTAACTAAATTGGTGTCCACCAAGGACACAGTGTGTAGTATCAACTCGAATTTTTAAAAGGACTAAATCAAAAATTTGGTAAGGTTTATTCAACCCCCTTCTAAACCTTACACTTACACCCCTTGGGACCTACAAGTGGTATCGGAGCGGTTGGTTCATTGAGCCTTCCGACCAGTTCTTGAACTAGATCTCCAAACTTTTCAAAGTCTGCTTTAGTACTTAAACTTTCAAAACTACCTTTATCATTAAAATTTATTATCATGGAAGCAAATTTGACACGCATCCCTATGTTCACAATTGAAGAATTTGATGATTGGAAAATTCGTATGCAGGCTCATCTATCAGCATTACATGATGAGATGTGGATAGTGATAGAGGATGGGCCACCGCAAATCTTAAAGGTGAACATGTTTTGTAAGAAGAGCCGCAAATCGAAGGTGAAGAGGATGTTGTCCCTAGACCAGCTATGGTTGAAAAACCAAGAACTGAATGGACAAATGATGACAGAAAAAGATACAACCTGGACAATGTAGCCAAGGACATCCTTTACAAAACATTGGACAAAGCCATGTTCAATAAAGTCAAATCATGCAAAACGGCTAAAGAAATCTGGGACAAGCTAACATTGATTTGTGAAGGCTCAGAGCAAATCAAAGAAAACAAATTATCGGGCCGCATGAAATTTGAGAACTTCAAAATGATCTCAGGAGAAAACCTGGATCAACTGGATGCTCGGTTCACGTAAATCACCAACGAGCTATCGCACTTGGAAAGGAATATACAGAAGGAAATGTGTATGAAGATCCTAAAAAGTCTTCGGTGAATGGGAAATGAAGGTCATGGCACTAAGACATTCCATGGACCTATCAAAGACATCCAACCATGAACTATTCTCGGACCTCAAAGCCTACGAGTTTGAGTGAGAAGAAAAGACCAGGAAGAGACAATTTGTACCCAAAACAATCGCTCTAATTGTTAAAGATGGGAAGAGAGCCGAGGTCAAAGAAGTCATTGATCCGGAAGAAATAGCCACGATGGTTAAAAGGTTCAACAAGTTCTTCAATAAGAACTACAAGAGAGGCAAGGGCGAATCTTCCGGAAGACACTCGGCTCCTCCAAGTCAAGGGAAGATAGGCCAACCAAGAGAACAGATCATCAAAAAGTTGAATATCAAAGGGTGACAATCCAAGAATGGAAAGAGCGATCAAAAGGTTGAATATCTATGCTAGAATGAGACAACCAGGTCACTACGCCATTGATTGCCCATATCCCGTAGTCAACAAATACGAGAAATGAAGAAGAAAGAAAAGTCTTGAGAGAAAGAAGACAAGAAAAGAAAAAGGCAATGTTGGTCAGAGAGATCTTTAAAAACAACCAAGTCAAGAGAGACAAAGTGATTGAGAGCGGTGGCCGACTACTCAAGTGACTCGAAGAAGAAGCCTTGATCCGTTTGATGGCCAAGGAACAAGATCAACTCGACCAGGAAGATGAGGTACACTCTAACTCATCAAACTCGGATTCTAGTGATAGTGATCGTGACACACACACTTCATCACCCACTCGATCTTTATGATTCATTAGGCAAAATGATGAAAGATTTTGAACACATTAAATCCTCGGACACACTACTAAATGAGGAAAACACCTACTCAAGAGCAAAACTCAAAGTCGACTAAGGAGCCGAGTACTCTAAGTCAAATAGCTGATGAGAATGAAAGTTTAAAGGCTGAAAATGCTAAGTTAATAGCAGAAATAGTTGCCATAGTAAAGAGGGAGAATGACCTCAAAAATGTTATTGCCTCATTCACTAAGGCATCTAAATCATTGGATGATCTTATTATGAGTCAAAGAAAATGTGGAAACAAGACAGACTTAGGATTTAATTCCTCTGTGCTATGTCAAACTCCAAAAGTAATTTTGGAAAAAGGATCTTCAAGCAATGAAGAGTCCAAAAAATCCAAAACTCTAAATGTTGCACACACATTCACTCCAAAGCACAACTACAAGCAAACTAGCCTTGGTTATAAAGGAAAAGGAGCGACCGAGTTGAGTGCTTACTGAAAGGACAACCGAGAAGAGGTTGATCGAGTTCCTCAAAGAAACTCCAAAGAAAATACTCAGTAAAGAAAAAGCAGAGCTACCAAAAACCCAGAAAATCTATAAAAGAAATACATATGATGGGAATGGTAGAAAATATCCAAGCCAAGCCTGATTGGAATGATGTGAACTATCAAAGATAGACTTATGGAATATAAGCCCAAATGGCAAAGGCCTAGAAATCAAAGAAAGGCCATTCCAAAAGTATAAGAACTTTCATCAAAGACACACATATGCACCTAGGCACTACACTCAGAGACACCACAATTACCCAAAGAAGGCGATTGCTAAAACTTATACACATGCATACAAACAAAAGAGACAAAGTTGTATGAACCTAAAATCCCCAAAGCAATTTGCCAAGATTAATTATGATTATGGCATCGATAGATGGCAACCCCTTAGAGTCAAATCATTTGGCTATAAGTTGGTTGGATCATCTTACAATTCTAACCCCTCGAGGACCCGGACAAATATGGGTACCTAAAACTTAATTTCCTTGATTGCGGAGTTCAAGGAGCAGTGAGTGCCAAGGAACCTGGTATATGGATAGTGGCATTCCGGACATATGACAGAAACAAGAAAAATTTGTCAAAATTCTAGGAAGTAAAAGGAGCAAAAGTCATATTTGGAGGAAATGAAGCTTCAGGTGAAATAAGAGGTATTGGATCCATCAAGAGGAATGGATTAGAAATCACAGATGTTGCATATGTTGAAGGACTCAACTTCAACTTGCTAAGCATCGATCAACTCGTGACAAGGGCTATAATGTTGGATTCAACATGGGTATATGCCAAATCAAGGATCTTGAATCGAATGAAGTTGTGTTGCAAGGATGCGACAAAAGAACATGTATGTAGTAGATTGGTCAACCGCTACACACAAAGACTGTCTATTAGCAAAAAACAAATTTGAATCAAGTTGCCGTGGCACAAAAAGCCGAGTCACCTGAATTTCAAAACGATTAACAAGCTTGCAAGAAGTAATCTTGTGGAAGGACTTCCGGACTCAAAAGATACAAGAAGGAGAGTATATGTGATGCATGTCGAAGGGAAAACAAATCAAATCTTCATTCAAAGAAAAGACATGTCCATCTTCAACAAGAATATTGCATCGCTACATATGGATCTATTTGGCCAAGTGGAACCGGCCAAAGCATAAGTGGAAAGAAATACACCTTGGTGGTAGTAGATGACTACTCAAGATATACATGGACAATATTCATGTGTAAGAAGAAAGAAACTCTACGAAACTACCACCACGGTGATGAAGAGGATTCAAAACGAGAAGAGCCAAACCATTATCAAAATAAGATCGGGAGAGGAACCGAGTTTGTCAATGGAATAATAACTCGGTATTGTATTGAAAATGGTATTGGTCATGAACTATCTGCAGCAAGGACTCCAAATGAGAATGGAGTTGCGAAAGAAGGAACATAACTCTCAAAGAAGCAAACAAGGACCATGTTAGTCAAGGGGTTACCAAAAAGATTTTGGGCGAAGCAATCAACACAAACTTGCTACACTCAAAAAACAGATGTATGATAAAAGACACGGTGACAAAGACTCCTATGAGATTTGGACTGGAAGAAAACCAAATGTTGCATATTTTAGAATATTTGGATCTAAATGCTTCATCCACAACAATGGGAAAGACAATCTAAAGGCCTTCGATGTTAAAGCGAGATGAAGGTATCTTCTTGGGATACTCGGTGAAAGCAAAGCCTCTGAGTACTCAACAAAAGGACTATGGTTGCGAAGAATCCATTCATGTGGTATTCGATGAGCCAAATGTAAATAGAGAAGACATTGAAGAGTCACCGATAAGTCAATCATCCAACCATACGAAGAGTCCCTATCTTTCAAGTCAAGCTGGAACTATTAACTCGGATGAAGATGAGATAGCCGAGTCTCATAAAATCTTTGGAAGATTTGCGGCTATGTGAGTGCAAGAGAGCGATCAAAGCAACACAATACGCTAGACAATCGAACCCGGCCTAACTTACTTCAACTCGATGTAAGATGGCCGAAAGACCATCCACCGTAACTTGTCATTGGAGATATAAGAGAAGGTGTCAAAACGAGATCGAACTCAACAAGAAGCTATGTTCACATGCTTCATCTCGCAAATAGAGCCCAAAGATGTGTTACAAGCATTGGATGACACACATTGGATTCAAGCTATGCAAGAAGAGTGAATCGGTTTGAAAGAAATAAAGTATGGGAATTAGTTCAAAGACCCACACATCAAAATGTTATTGGTACTTAATGGGTGTTCGTAAACAAGATGAACGAGGAAGGTTACGTGGTAAGAAACAAAGCAAGACTAGTAGCCAAAGGATATTGCCAAGAAGAAGGAATAGATTTTGATGAAACATTTGCTCCTGTAGCAAGATTGGAAGCTATAAGGATGTTTCTTGCCTATCTTGCTCACAAGAATTTCATTGTATATCGATGGATGTAAAAAGTGCATTCCTAAATGGTTTATTGGAAGAAGAAGTGTATGTTGAACAACCTCCAGGATTTGAGAGAAGACTCTTGGAGATAAGGTATACAAACTCAAGAAAGCTTTGTATGGATTGAAACAGGCACCCAGAGCATGGTATGATACTTTGTCACAATTCCTAACTGAGAATGAATTCACAAAGGGAAAAGTAGATAGAACACTTTTCAGAATTCAAGACAAAAAGAGTATACTGCTTGTTCAAATATATGTGGATGACATCATTTTTGGATCCACAAACAAAGAGCTGTGTGAAAAATTTTCAAACCTCATGCAAAGTAAATTTGAAATGAGCATGATGGGAGAGCTGACATTCTTCCTTGGACTCCAAGTGAAACAACTAAAGGATGGAACCTTCATAAGTCAAACAAAATACACCAGAGATTTAATGAAGAAATTTGGTATGGAGGAGAAGTCTTCTATAAAAATACCAATGAATACATCGTCAAAATGGACATGGATGCGGATGGCAAGCCCGTAGATCAAACAAGATCTGAGAGCACTTATTGGATCATTGCTCTATCTCACAAAGAAGCGAGGCCGGACATCACCTTTCTTTGTAGGTGTATGTGCGAGATTTCAATCGCTCCAAAAGAGAGTCATATGACATCAGCTAAAAGAATCCTCGAGATACTTGAAAGGAAGCCAAGAAGTTGGCTTATGGTATCCAAAGGAAGGTGGATTCAAACTAATTGGCTATTCGGACTCGACTATCTTTGGATGCAGAGTGAGCGACAGAAAAGCACCTCAAGCACATGTCAAATGCTAGGAAACAGCTGATTTCTGGTTTAGCAAGAAGCAAAATTCAATAGCCACCTCTCTACGGTGAAGCAGAATACATAGCTGCGGGCAATTGTTGTGCCCAAGTCCTATGGATGAGACAAAGGTGAGAGACTATGAAGTTGAGGAAAAAGAAATTCCAATCATGTGTGATAACACAAGTGCAATTGCAATTACTCAAAATCTGTGTTGCACTCAAGAACAAAGCATATCGATGTCGATATCACTTCATAAGAGATCATGTTGAAAAGAAGGACATCATCTTGGAATATATCTCAACCGATAAACAATTGGCCGACATCTTCACAAAACCATTATGTGAGTCAAGATTTGAAGAACTCAAGCATGAGTTAGGGTTAATTGAGTGAGTGACACTCGGAAGAATCAAAGAAAAGAAATGGAACACAAAAAGGGAAAAAGAGTGAACTCACAAATCGCCTAAGTAAATCACCAGATCGGAAAGACACTATACCAAGTCGGTGACAAACTAAGTCACAAAGAGGAATGTGAAAAGAAGAGCTAAACCCGGTGAGGTAAAAGTGAATCATTTATGAGCAAAGTGACAAAAACGCAATCGTTTTTACTAAGCGGGAATGTTTTTAAGAATGACGCCAAAGATAATTATGACGCACAGGCAAAAGCGCACACTAAGCTTATGATTGGATATAAATGCTTTGCGCATTAAATACGAGACATTAAATGCTCAATTGGCGTGCCAAATCTAAGCCGTTGATTTCGATCCCATTTCAAAAACCACCCGAACGTCCTTTCATAAACCATACTTAAACCATTTTCGTCCGTTTCTCTCACACACTACCAAAACTGTTCATTTCTCTCTCTCTCAGAAGCAAAGGCAAAAATTTTCTCAAAACCCTATCTATCTTCAAATCAATCTGTAAGTTTTCTTCGGTAAAATCCTGAAGGATGGCATCAACCTATGATTTTGTCAAGTTAGGAAAGCAAATCCACATCGGGTCTCTTTGTGGATTTCGACAAAGATGGTGAAACAGGGGTCCGACGACACCCTAGTGATGAAAATTGCTTGAGAAATTGGAAACGCGTGGGTGAAATCGTTTCGACGCTGGAATATCCGATGACCTATGTGGAGGAGGTCGCACAGTTCTACGTGAACGCTGAGATTCACGATGAAGGGATAAAGTCATCTGTTCACGGAAAGAAGCTCACCATCTCTCGCCAAGGATTTGGTGAACATCGCTCACTACCGACGGAAGGAGCATCGAAATCAACGGCCGATGTAAACATGGATCTTTGCTTGGAAGGAAATAGCCAAGCCCGACTATGCTAATAAAATAGTTTACACAAAGAAACAAGAGGTCTTTGAAGGAGGATTATCACAAGTGTTGGACATAGTTGCCAAATGTATTGACATCAAATTTGGCGCTTTGACCAATCACAAAGCAAAGTTGATCGTAATGGTGCGATCATTGAAGAAAGGAAAATAAACTGGGCTGAGTTTGTCTACAAAGCAGACTATGCCGAATGTAGGGAACAAATCCTTCAAGGAAGATGGCACATTTGGAGGATCCCTAGGATATGGCCTGGTGATTGGCCGGTGATGGAGGTGAAAGGAGTCCTCTTAGACATGGAAAGGCGTTCCATGTAAACAAGAGGATGTTCAGATCAAACCTCTCGGCGCACGAGAAGAGAGCCTACGCCAAGAGAGGCGACACGAGTGAGGGGAATCGGTGACCCTGAATGTACTGTTGTTTCCTCTCCACCAAAGAAGAAAGTTGCCCCGCAGCTAAGCTAAGAAGCCGCTTCTCCGCAACAAAGAAAGTCAAACTCGCTTCCCGCCCCGCAGCAGAGTCACCGCCCCTCGCAGCCGTGTCTCCCGCCCCAAAGAAGCTAGCGGTCGAGAAGGACTCTCAACTACCTTCTCGGATCGTCAAAAGAGGAGATCGATAAGCCAAGACGGCGGCTCCTCGAAGAAGACACCAAAGACGCCCCCGCCGCCTAAGACTCAAAAGAAACTCTCTCTCGAACCGAGAAGTCCCTGCAGTACGAACTAAGAGACGACGAAGAATCATCAAGCGATCCGAGCTTGAGAAACCGGCCGAGTCACCACTCATTTGGAACAAATACTTAAATCTTTGAAGCAAAAGAGAGTCCCCAGATGTAATTGATGAAACAACTAAGTCTCTGCCAAGGCGATCATCATAGGCAAATCAAAGACACAATCGTAGTCCGCGCGGTGAGACACAAGAAGAAGGCGATAGAGCGATAGTGATGTGATGATCCTATCCCCACTTTACCCGATATCCAAAATCGTCTGCGAGAGTGGAGGAAATGGAAATTGAGTCGATCCAGGGAATAGTTCCAACGGCCCAAGTTTATAGAAGAAGAAGAGGAATGTTGAACTTCCTCGACGACCTCTGTGATCTCAAAGATGGATGAAGACAATCGCACGAGATATCCTGCAGATCTTCAAGGATAAGGAGAAGGAGCAGCGAGAAGAAGGCGAGGCAAGAGAGAAGGCCAAGATCGCCCTCTCACTGGAACCACAGAACATACACATTCTCACTTCGATATTCTATCGAGAAAGTGATGAGGATCGGACCCCGCCGCGCGCACGAAGAGTTGCAAATGCAGCAAGCAATGCATGAATCCGAATTCTTCATGAGAAGAGCATGATGGAGGGACCAGGAGAGTCCTCCGAACACGGTGAAATTGATCCAATGGGAGTGGTTCAAACAAATCGCCACTGTTGTTGTTGCCGCCACCACTTCCCACTCACTCGGAAGAAGGAATTAAGGGAAATGGCGATGAAACCGGGTTAGTGGGGACCCCGGTTGAGCCAACCCCTAACGAAGGTGTCTTACCACCGCCCCAACTACCGAACACTCGAGAAACAGCCGGGAGTTTGGAGACGAGTGACCCCATTCCAAGTCACTCGGTGGTGACCCCCCGAGGGGAAACTCCCTCCACCGCAGCAAGGTCGGAGAATGTCGCAGATGACTCCACAAAGAATCTAGGAGGCGAAGTGGAGAAAGTACAAAGGCAAAACGAAACAAAGCAAGTTGCCATCAACGAAGCTCGAGATAGTTGAAACTGTCTCGGTGAGGTGCCAACCGCTCTCGAAGGCTAATGACGCCGCGATGCGATCGAGGCACAGGAAGGAACATCCCGGGAGTTAACACTGGGCGATGAAAGTGCAATCCATGGGGTTGAGACTCCAATGGATGCCACCACGAGAAGACCCTAAGACATGACGACATTTGTCGAAAGGGAGGTCCAGGCCTCGCATTGCAATCGAGCTGCAGGAGGTAATGAAGGCCCACGGGAGGTTGAGACTTCTCGGGGTAAAGAAGTCAAGTAGAGAACATCCCTCCTACTATCATTGATCCATCGAAAAGGAGATAAGCGCGCTTCATGACTCCCAGGATAATCCGATGTAACCTTTCTAGGATCGAAAGTGACGAAGAAGCCGAGTCATCCCCCCGTGAAAGATCCAAAAGACTCGGTGAGGATGTTCCCAAAGACGAGCAAGTCTCGATCTCAAGACTACTCGTCAAACATTCAATTTTGATGATGAGCCACCAATGAAAATCTCATCATCATCCAATGACGCTTCGATAAGGCCGAGGACCATCCACTCAATTGGAGAAACCGGTGAGACCAACGGTTGTTGAGAGACAGTGAGGCTCGGCAAGTCGGGTCCACTTCACTAAAGACCCCAGTTGAAACAGAGTCCACCGCACAGGCTCCTCAAGCGCAGCGAGTTCGACTCAAAAGGAACTTCACGTGCACCTCTCATCATTGAACAAATCCCGATTGGCCGTGATGATTCCTTTGTAGAATTATTTCCTTTCTCCTTGGAGGTACCCGACCTCCATGAAGAGTTAGAGAACGAGCTCGCACACTTCCACTGCAGACCAGCTCCTGTCATTTCGTCGGTACCATCGTTCAAAGTGACTATGACTTTTGACGTGCGTGGCCATCGATGCAACGGAAGAAACATGAAGTTCGGGAAGTGTTCAAGGCATTATTTTTTGAAATTGAACGGATGGAGAGGCACCAGGCCTCTATGGACATGCGATCGACAACAGAGATGCCAACCTTACTGCCGACTTGAGAGGCATAACTTGATCGAGATAAGGGAATGGTGGCAACAAAGAAGAAACAATGCATGTGGAACAAGTTAGATACTTGAGGACATTGTTCAACAAGCTGCTTGTATGGAGAGCGAGAATGCTAATGCAAAAACGAAATTGAGAGAACACATTGAGCACATGCATGAAGCTCACACCGCCGAGATAAAGTGCTGCGTGAGCAAAATAAGAGTGATCTCCAGCGTCTGGAAGAAAATATGGACAAAAATTCAGCCTTCTCATGGCTGAAATGAAGCTAATTTCAGCAGAGTCCAACGCTACTCGCTCGAATTTCGTGCCGCATACTCCCACAGCAGACTCGAGACAAAACTCTACTATCGCAGGCTCGATTTCCGCTTGCAAGTATATGTTTCAGGCGTTCCTCTCTCCTTTGATGATGCCAAAAAGGGGGAAGAGGAATACCTTAAAGCACGAAGAGAGACCGAAGATGAAAAAGAGGATGCATTGCGAAGGAAAGACAAATGAGGAAGTGTTGAAACAAAAGAAAGGAAAGTCCGTTGATGGGGAAGGATCGAAAGATGTGACCTTGATGATCGCACAAACCCCCAACAAGGTATTGTCACGGTGATATTATCAAGCAAAGAAACTCCCAGTGACTCTCCGCCACTCCAACACTCTGCTATATCTATGGTGAAAAGAGAAAGACAATTGAAGCGAGGGGATGGAGGAAGTGGAAGGAAGAATGGATGCCCGAGTTATGAACATCTTGAAACAACATGGAGGCATTCCAAAGAGACAGAGACACTTATGCCATCTCGGATGTCGGGACAGAGCCACGATCAGTTGATGAATTTAAAACGCCGCATCGAAGGATACTTTGCAAATATGTCTATGGCTCAAGCTTGGGACTTGTCTCGGGAAAAGGGTCTCACGTTATGTGAAGAAGGCGACAGCAGACAGACTACGGCGATCACTCTGCTGGTCACTCATTTGGAAAGAAGAAGACCCCAAAGACAATACACGCCCAGGCAGGTAGAGGAAGAAGCGATGGTGGAGGAAGAGGTTTTGAGACTCCAGGCCTCTCGCCCAAAAACATTGAATACGTAGATCCAGGCAAGAAATGAGGGATCTCATCAATGGGCTGCTCTTGACCAAGTAGCAAATTTGCAAGTGGCTAAAAGTAATCTTGAGTATGCGAAAAGAATAGAAGAAGAAAACAAGAGACAAACTCAGCTATGGGAGGAAAGACAAGAGAGATTAAGAAGAGATGAAGCTGCCAGGAAGGCATATGAAAAGAAGAAGAAGCAAAAGCGGTGACGATGAGAAAAAAGAGAAGAAGAAGCGAGAAGATCTTGAACAAGATGAAAGAAAGGAGACAATGAAGGAGATGAAGTGTTTTTGTCCACCCCTTCATGTATTTTATTATGTAAATACATACTATGTAAGTCTTCTCCGCAATAAAGCTATAAATTCTTTATTTTTTTGTGTAGACAAATGTTTGCTTTGATACACCTTTGTAAATGATTGTGTAAAAGAACAAGAATGTTATGATCAATAAAAGGATTGATTCTACGCATACATTCTATGTGAATACACTATCTCAGTATGTATCTTTGCTATTTAAATTTTTGAATGGTTTAAGTTTTGGCATCATCAAAAAGGGGGAAATTGTTGGGAAATTTATTGTTTAGATTTTGATGAATGCCATGTAAAACTTAGAATAGGAAGTTGGCACCCCATTTTTGTTGTAAATCGCATTGTAATAAATAGGGCTGGTCAAGCCGAGTTAAGTCGCCTATGCCCAAACATGCAAGAAGACAATCGGAAACTAGAAGGAAGACTCCGCGAGACAGTGAGTATGGCAAAGAAGAGTAGACGGAACTCTCTGAAGGAGCGGTGAGATGCGGTGAGTGGAGTATCAATCAAGTCAACTCAAGAAAAGCCAAGTCTCAAGTTGAAGTGATGAAGAGTCATCCAATGATTGGAAGCCGACTCTAAGTCACATGGGGAAAGCAAGGAAATGCGGTCAAGTCGAGATAATGAAAAAGATCCGTTGTACGTAAATCAAGAGAATTACCTAAACAAGTAATATCTCCATACTACCTTCCTCGAAGTGCTCACCCCAAAAGCGTGCAAAAGGAATAAACCAATGGGAAGCACTACACCGTGTCGAACTCGAAAAGGTGAAGAACAATTCATACGAGAAAATGGCAATTCCAAGGACTGCAACAAGACAAGCCAACGACTGCAAGTGACTTTAAAAAATAAACCTATCTCTTCAACGGGCAGATTTTTGAAAGATCACTATAAAAGGCTGAGGAATGACTCTGAGAGTAGAAGACCAGAACCAAAAACATTCAAGCAATTATTAGAACTGTAAACCTGAAATATTCTCAAGTTATTAAAACGCTCCATCCTCAAGCCTACACTACGAAGAACATCAATCCAACACTCACCTGTGAAGGAAAGATAACTTCAATCAGTTGAAGAGGAAATTACTGAAAAATTAAGGGGTCTACATTCCTCGAAGGATTGTAGGAAGGTTCAAGGTCGAACCAAGTCTTGAGCTTTTGGAGAGCTTCGTGATCAAATCCAAAGAGCTTGAGCAAGTGAGCTATAGTAGCAAGCAAATGCTGCCCTGTGAAGAAAGTTGAGTCGCACGAGAAGCCAACGGTGAGTGATCAAGGCGTCTCGCATCGAGTCCCAAAGGATCAAGTCACCTTTGTGTGATCAAGACTTGTATCCGGACTATTACCACTTTGTATACTGATCAATACCTAATGGATTCCTCCAGGAGTTGGAGAAGAGAGGAGTAGAAGAATTACCCCATCTTCGAACCTCTATAAAAATTTTATTGTGTCATTTACATCTCAGCACTTTAATTCTTGCATCATATCTATTTATTTCTGCTGACATATTTGCTATCCATTAGATAATCTCTAAGTACTAAATCAAGCTCTAAATCTCTACTTAACCAAACTTAAGGGTGTTAAGTCTTCCAATGAAAAACAAACCACAGTTGAGTTAATTTAGACTTAACAATTTGAGTTATTCCAAAGAATCGATTCGAGTCCGTTGAGTGACTAACTTTCTTGATTAACTAAATTGGTTGTCCACCAAGGACACAACTGTGTGTAGTATCAACTCGAATTTAAAGGACTAAATCAAAAATTTGGTAAGGTTTATTCAACTCCCCTTCTAAACCTTACACTTACACCCCTTGGGACCTACAGGGGGTGGCGGCGGGAAGTGGCCCTGTGAGATGTGCCACATTTGTATCTGATGCAGCGTCTGCAGCATCTCCAACTCCCGCTGCTCTTGGGCCTGGTACCTCTGCTCCTACTCTGTTCGGAAAGCACGGAATTCCTCCTGGTAAAGTCGGAAATCATTCCTATGTTGTCACATTGTTGTCACATGCTCTCCTCAAGAGCGAAGAGTCTATCTTGCTGATCTTGTCCCCCACGCTCTTCACTGTGGTGAGAGCTCTCCGGAATGTCGGGCCTCTCTTGGTGGACCCCCTGTGCGAACCCCCCGTGCTGGAAACCCGATTCTTGACCTTGCTCTTGCTGCTCATACACCCTCGCCTCGATGGCTAAGTCCTCCTCATCGATAAACCCGGCTACCCTCATTCTTTTTCTTGCTGTTAATCCTTCCATGACCCTGATATGTGCCTTAGAGTTCATGAGCCAATTTAATTCAGTGTCCACCACAGCTATAAGCTGCGGGTTAGGGAGTGGAAAAGCCGGTCCAACCTTTTGTTGGAAATAGAGGATGTTCTCTTCGTCTGTTATTATCTTCACCGTGCGAAGAGCGTTCATGTTGATACTTCGACTGCCCACTAGCGGCTCCATTCTGCTCGTATCAACCCTAAAATGTCTAGTAATAGGGGTTATCATTCCCCCAATCAGTATTGTCCCCGCCTCTTGCTTGGCTAAGAATACGGCGTGGTCCACAAAGTAGGCCGCCGTGTTGTAAGGAGTGCGGGTGAGCATACACCAAACTAGGTACAGCTCTCGAGCTTGTATGCCTCCGTTGTTATGTCGAGCGTATTCGGAGTGAGCTGTCACTTTTTGGATGTAGCGGAAAATAGGGTTACAAAGGGATGAGGCCTTTGACGTGCGTGCCGCATATACCAACGGGCGGTCTCTGGTGTCTGAACCAACAGACGCCAAAATTCAGTCGAGCGATAATTTGCTACGGTCTTGTAAGGGGCATTCGACGGTACCCCAAAAATCTCGTTTAATTAGGCGATAGTGACGTGCCTCCACAAGTTGCCCAAACGAAATCGGATTGCCTGGGGCTCATTGCTAACTCGCGTCTCTGTAATATCCAAGGTACTCAAGAACTCGAGCGCGAGCGTCTTAAATGTTGGCCACCGCCCTTGCATGAAGGCGGTCCACCCCACTCGTTCAAACATTTGCCAAACCTCATCATGTATCCCAAGAGCTTGGGTACATTCTTCGTCAGCATAACGTGTTGGAATAAATGCACGAGCGATCAGCCGGTTCTAGCATTCTAAGAGATCATCTTCTGTAAAAGTGAGTCCATAGGCCTTGGGGCTGTTTGGGTCTGGCGCTTGACGTGCGGCAGCGGCCCCCCAACTGCATCTACCTCGACCTCGTGGGTTCTTTGGTTCAACCATATATTCGAGTTAGTACATGGAAAGACAAGTGTGAGAATACGCACGTGCCAAGTATAACAAGAAAGTGATGAATTTCATACAACAAATCAAATACGGCATAGTGACTCATCCCTACAATTTAATCAACAATTAAGCATCCAAGCCCAAATAACAATGTAATTGCAGAAAATCCTAGTCACTAACACCGACACTAATCAAGCTCAAGTACAATTCATCACTCAATCAACCACAATTACTTCAATTCAACCCGCACATAAGGTGTTCGATAAAATGCCCCATAGAAAATATCAAGAAAAATCATGGAGAATTCATCAAACATGCACCATATACGAACTCTAATCCATAATATACGAGAAATTCGAAACATAAAATGAAATTCATACCTTAATTCTCGTAAATTCGGAAAGAGGTGAAAGTTTAAATCCTAGGTGCTCCTCCTCTAAAATTCTCACTTCAAAGCAAATTTAGGATTGAAATTCTTGTGAGAGCTGTGTGGGAAGTGAATAGGTAGGAGTAATCACGTGAAATTTGCCAAATATTCGAGAGGGTTTTGACTTTGGAGTACTTGGGCGCGAGAGAGGGTGCGATTTTTGAAAAAGAACAGACCCCTGCATGATCTTATTGATGCCTAATTCGACACAGGCACGGGCCATGCGCATAGCGCACGGGTTGCCCGTGCTATGTGTCGAAACTTTTAAAAACTCAGGCCTAGGAAGGGCACGGGCCGTGCTCATGGAGCACGGGCTGCCCGTGCTATAGGCTGAAAATTGCATCATTGATACCAGGTGACAGCACGGGCCGTGCTCATGGAGCACGCCCTGCCCGTGCTAGGGCCCGAAAATTTAATCTCATCCTCTAGTGATAGCATGGGCCGTGCTCATGGAGCACGCCCTGCCCGTGCTATGTGCCGACCCTCAGCTCTGTATTTTGTCCATTTTTTTTCACACACAAAAAATGAAACAAAACTAAAAGATACACACACACAAGAATGAAATTCACACCAAAAACCATTGGGTTGCCTCCCAACAAGCGCTATATTTAATGCCTTTAGCTTGACGCCTATTTATTCCGATTATGATCCTCGCGAAGTGAGGTATGTCACCTCATCGTGTGGTTTTCCATGCCAATCCCGCTCACTTGGATTCACACCTCCCTTGATCATTGCTAAAGGAGGTTTTTCATGTTTGTCTACTATCCATACGTTCTCTTCTTCATTGTGCTGGTATTGGTACATGCACGCTCTCGGTTCAATATCAGGCTTTTTATGCCTTTCCTTCTTCTTCTTTGATAATCCCTGCATATTTTCTTTAGAATGCGCAAAATTATTCAAGCTACTAGCTTGAGTACAGGAATTAGCAAATGTTGTTGTTTTACAACCATCAAAACCATCATGTCTTTTCACATTTCGAAAAATGGAAAATGAAACACGCTCATCATTAACTTGTAATGTAAGCTCCCCTTTCTTCACATCTATTAGTGCTTCCGCAGTTGCTAAAAATGGACGCCCAAGTATGAGAGGGATGTCGCAATCCTCCTTCATGTCTAGCACTAGAAAATCCACGGGAAATATGAATTTGTCGACCTTTATGAGAACATCTTCTAATATCCCCGTTGGATGAGTGATTGATCTATCAGCAAGTTGTAAGGTGACCTTGGATGGTTTCACCTCTCCGAGCCCAAGCTTCCTGAAAACGGACAACAGCATCAAGTTAATACTAGATCCTAGATCACAAAGTACATTATCAAAGAAAATATCGCCTATTGTACAAGGGATAATGAAACTCCCCGAATCTTTCCGCTTTTGCGGTATTTTTCTTTGTATGAGGGGGCTACATTCTTCAGTCAAGTTGATAGTTTCAATCTCCGCCCATTTTCCTTGTTCGACATCGCTTCCCCTAAGAACTTCGCATAATTTGGCATTTGTTTCATAGCTTCTGCAAAAGGGACGTTAATGTGTAATTTTTTAAACATGTCCACCAATTTAGCAAATTGGTTATTCAAATTGGTCTTGTGAAACAATCGGGAAAGGGAAGGGGAATATTATATTTCAATAAATTAGAGTTAGGATACGATTCACGTTTCTTGGCTCCTTTTTGTTTATCGTTTTTGTTGCTCGGTTCCTCCTTTAACCTTCATATTCCCCTGAGCTTCATTTTCGTCATTTCCCTGAGTTGGAATAGTGGGTTCGGCATCTCGCACGACCTGGTCGTGTGTTGACACACGGGTCATGCGTGACTCCGAAGTCACACCAATACCTGCATTTTCAGACTCTTCATTCTCTTTTCCACCCCACACATGGATGGCATTGCAATGTTCCCTCGGGTTGACTTCCGTATTATTGCCCACCAACAATTGTAGCTAATTGGCCCACTTGGGTATCGAGATTTTTTTATCGAACTGGCCATCTGTGTCATTTGTAGCTCCATCTTATCCATCCTTGAGTCTTGCCTTGCGAAGCAGCTCCTCGTATCACTCATGAATGCATTGGATTGATTTATGAACGAGGTGAATGCATCTTCCAAAGATGATTTGCCTTCCGCATTAGTACCCCCATTTGACGCATTGAATCCCGGTGGTGGTTGCAACACATTCTTTGTATTAGCATAGGAAAAAATTTCATGGTTTCTCAAGCCCGGGTGGTAGTGTGTTGGAGATGAATTGTTCCGGAAATTGTTGAAATTCCGGTTATTCACATAACTAACCTCCTCCATAGGATATAGAGGAACTTCACTACTTGTGCTTGCGCTTGCTTCTGGCCCTTTCGTAAGAACACTCAAATGATTTGTCAGTGCCGCCATTTGCGCGGTCAATGCCTTAATTGGGTCTGAATCCGAAATTTCAGCCACTCGTTGTACATTGGATCTCTCGGATGGCCATTGGTAACTGTTCATGGCCATTTCTTCAAGAAGATTTAAGGCATCTTGCGGAAACATTGCCAATAATGCTTCTCCCGCTGCGGCATCAACAAAGGACCTCGTTTGCCCCATCAAACCATTGTAAAAGAAACACAACTGTTGATCCTCCGGAAAACCGTGTTGTGGACATCTTCTTAGCAAATCTCGAAATCATTCCTAAGCCTCGTACAAAGGCTCGGAGTCAAACTGTTGGAATTGTGTAATTTCACTTTTGAGCTGCAAAGTTTTGCTCGGTGGAAAGAATTTAAACATAAACTTTTGGCTCAAATTGTCCCATGTGCTCACACTTTCTTGCGTCAAAGTACCCAACCAATTCCTTGCCTTATCCCTCAAAGAGAAAGGGAATAGGCGCAATCTTATGGGGTCATCCGAGACTCCATTCATTTTTATTGTGTTGCATATTTGGAAAAAATTCGCAAGATGAGAATTAGGATCTTTGGTTGCGAAACCCCCAAACTGGTTCTGTTTTACCATGTTTATCAATGCCGGTTTAAGCTCGAAGTTATTGGCATTTATCGGAATATGAGCAATACCACCGTAATTACAATTCGTTTGTGGTCAAAAGTAATCACAGATGGTATGCTGCTGAACCGGTATTGGTAACTCGTTGATCCCATTGTTACCCCTGTTGTCTTCTTCCACATCACCCATAATCGGATTTTGTTGTCTTTCAGCCCGTCTAGTAGTTGCACTGATTCTCCTTGCGAAAGCCTCAACTTCCGGTATGAGCGGTATTAACTCTCCTCGCCTAGAGCGAGTGTTCATGCACTACCTGAACCAAACTAAAAGAAACAGGTCAAATAATGTAGTATATAAATCAAACAAAATATAAAGAAAGAAATTAAAATGTCTAAATTAAGAATAATTCTATCTATCGCAATATTAGCACCAAAAATTATATTAGTCCCCGGCAACGGCGCCAAAAACTTGTTCGCCTTATTTTTAGCTTCACCGCAAGTGTACGGTGTAGTTTATAGAATAGGGTAAGCAAGGTCGTATTCACGGAGACTAATAAATTAATATGCTAAGTATCGAACTAAGATAGCCTTATTTTTATTCAGACGATCGTAGTTGGATGATTGTTGTTGGATTAAGACAAATTAGACTATAAAAACACAAGAGCAAGACAATAATAAAGATAGAAGTATCAAGATAATAAAATGGATTCCCGGGTTAAGGTTTCGATTAATATCTCTCTTGTTGTCCAATTTAATCAAAGCCAAAGTTATTATCAATATTCCTATAAGACGATCACAAAAGTATTTTATCCTCCCTCTCGAGATGTATATAAAATGTAGATTGTAATATCTATACTAGCATCTCTACTCAACATGAGATATAAAACTCCCAAAAGTTCAAAAGATCAAATGTCCTCACAATATCGCAAACCTCTCGATTCAAGCAATATTCGTGTCAAGTACTCAAGATCTAATATCGAAACTCATCTCTCGAATTATGAATCAATATATCTAACATGCTAAATCAAAGGCCAAAGTGCTCAAGAATCAAATATTGAAGCTCATCTCTCGAATTATGAATCAATATATCAAGCATGTCATCTATAGACCAAATGACAAAACAAGAATAAGCTCAAAGTACTCAAATAGGCTTCAAGAAAATAACTTCAACTAAGATTAAAGCATTCAACAAGAGTTCACTAATCTACTTCCAAAACCCGAAAATCTCTAGAGTTTAGCTACACATGATGTCTAAACAACTCATAGATAAATTGTTCAAAGCCATGACAAACTAAAAATGAACGATGAAATTACAAGAAAAGCAAAGAAAACTTAGGAAAATCGTCAATCTCTCGATGTATCTTCGTTCCTTCAGCTCCGATGCAACCCGATTGTCTCCTTGATGCCTCCTTGGAAGAATGATGTTTTGTCTTGTGTTCTAGGTCCAAAAATGTCAGAATGTTCCTTGGTGTGCGCCCCAAAAAGAGTAGATATACCTTTTTAGAAAGTTAGGGCATGTTGCTGTCATGATGGAGCAATACAACAGGGACACACGGGTCGTGCTCCCCTAGCACGGGCTGCCCGTGCTCCATGTCTAAGATTTGAGCTCATTTGCTGCTTGAGCACGGGTCGTGCTAGGTGAGCACGGGCAGCCCGTGCTCCATGTCGAAGGTTGGAATCCATCTCTTGTTTGAGCATGGGCCGTGCTAGATAGGCACGGTCTGCCCTTGCTACCTGCCGAATGGTAGTTATTTGATTATTTCTTTCCGTTTCTTGCCTGGTTTGTCTGACTTCTATCCAATTCAACCTTAAACTTCGTTCGTTACTTCACATGTTACCACTCGTTGACCGCAATGACTCGCATTGTTGCCAAAATGCTATAAATATCATTCAATTTCTGCAAAACGAACAAAGTATAATACCTTTTCCACAAGATAGAAAATAAAGCCCTTTTTAGCCGTGAAATGCATGTATAACAACTAATTCTAACCACAATTAAGCCTCAAATACATGCAAAACACATATCAATCACTGGTGACCCAGGGGGCTCATCACACTACGGATTTAGAGGAATGCTTCAATGTGTTGAAAACTTATGGAATGAAGTTGAACCCCGCGAAATGTACCTTCAGTGTACATGGGGGTAAATTATTAGGATATATGATCTCCGAGCAAGGGATTGAAGCCAACCCTGAGAAGATCGATGCTATCCTGAATGTGCTAGCACCTGCCAGTGCGAAAAATGTAAAGAAGCAGATTGGCTGCGACTTTAAGTCACTTTATCTCCAAGTCTGCTGTCAGAGATCTGCCATTTTTCAAGCTACTATGGGCGAAGAAAAGATTTGAGTGGACTCTAGAGTGTCAACAAGCATTCAAAAACTTGAAGACATCTATGACATCACCCCCGTTGCTGACAAAGCCAAGAGAGGGAGAGATGTTGTATTTATACATGTCGGTATCTGAAGAAGCCCTAAGTGGCGTTTTGGTCCGGGAAGAACAACGGGATCATCATCTGATATTCTACATCAGCAAAGTCCTCTTGGATGCAGAGACTCGCTACACTCACATAGAGAAACTGGCACTGGCCTTGGTCACTTCCAATCACATCCAATTGTGGTCTTAACCAATCATTCCTTGAAGCAAGTGCTCACCAATCTCCCAGTCTCTGGGAGAATGGTTAGATGGGAAGAGGAGCTCAATGAACCAGTGTAGGTCCCAAGGGGTGATAAGTAAAGTCTATGGGGGTTGAATAGACTTTACCAACTTTTTATTTTTAGTCCTTTTAGAATTTCAGAGTTGACTCAAGTCAGCTAAGTCTTTGGCGGACAACTAGGTTGACTTACACAACAGAGTTAGCCAATCAACAGACTCGACTGAGCTGTTTATAGTATAACTCAGCTGATCAGTTAACACTTTAAAAATACAGTTGACTTGGTTTTTATAGCGGAAGACTTTCACCCTTAGTTTTGAATACATTTTTCAAAACTTCTTTAAGCCAGGTTATTATCAGTTGACTTAGCAAATTAACAAACAACAATAATAAAGATAAACAAGAATGTAAGTATGCTGAATGTAAATAACATAAGCAATTTATAGTGGTTCGAAGATGGAGTAATTCCTCTAATCCACTCTTTTCCAACCCCTGGAGGAATCCACTAGTGTAACTTGACTTGGTTACAAATTGGTTACAGTCCGAGACAAGTTTGATCACACAGCTAACTGCTCCTGGGACTCAGTGATATGCTTGAGTTTTGCATGTATTTTAAGGCGTATTTCGAGCTATAATGATGAGTAAACATGCATATACTCGCGTTAAATGTTACATATTCACTCCTTGTGGAAAAGATATTACACTTTGCTTATTTTGTAGGAATTTCATGATATTTGAAGCTAATTGAATACAAATACGAGGAAAGCAAAGTGGAAACACGGAGAATTGAGTGGATATACGAAAAGTGAAGCCTAAAAGAGCGAAAGTTGAGCGTTTACGGAAAAGACAGGGGGCACACGGGTTGGTGGTGCCTCAAGACACCACCCGTGCACCCCTGTATAAGGATTATTGGAGCTACAGCATGGCGCACGGGTAACCCATGCATGGGCGCACCACCCGTGCGTCCTACAGAGGATCAAATTATTTCACCGGAGTGGCGCACGGGTAGGCCGTGCTCCGACGCACCACCCGTGCGCCCTACAGAGAGTTGGGTTATTCCAGTAGGGTGGCGCACGGGTAACCCGTGCGTGGGCGCACCACCCGTGCGTCTGCTGGCTGAATCCCATAATCTGACATTAAGCCCTAAACTTGATGGTGGGTATAAAAAGGCTTTTTGGGGGGCGCACACAAGGGAGATTCTGGCATTTTTGGGATCTACAACACAAGACAAGAGTCAACTCTTAGAAGGAGACATCAAGGAGACAATCGGGTTGCATCGGAGCTTGAAGAACGGAGATATATCGGGAGATTGTCGACGTTCCTAAGTTTTTCTTGCTTCTCTTTTAGTTTCAATCTTTCATTTTCATTTGTAATGACTTTGAACACTTTGTTTATAAGTTGTTTAATCATGTGTAGCTAAACATCTTGTGATTTTCGGGTTTTGGAAGTAGATTAATGAACTCTTGTTGGATGTTTTAATCTTAGTTGAAGTTATTATCTTGAAGCCTATTTGAGTATTTTGAGCTTATTCTTGTTTTATCACTTGATCAATGATTTAACTTGTTTGATATATTGATTCATAATTCGAGAGATGAGTTTCAATATTAGATCTTGAATACTCGACACAAATATTTGCATGAATCGAGAGGTTTGTAAATATTTGTGAGGACAATTGATCTTTAGTGCTTTTGGGAGTTGAATGCTTCATGTTGAGTAGAGATGCTAGCATAAGTATTTCGATCTACGTTTTATATGCATCTCGAGAGGAAGGATAAAATAGTTTCGTGATCGTCTTATAGGAATATTGATAATAACGTGGCTTGATTAAACCGGACAATAAGAGGATTATTAATCGAAACCTTAACTCGGAAATCCATTTCATTATATTGATACTTCTTTCATTTGTGTTATCTTAATCTTGTGTTTTAGTGATTTAAATTGTTTTAATCTCAATACAACAATCATCCAATTTCGATCGTCTAAATAAAAATAAGACTATCTTGGATCAATACTTAGCATATTAATTTATTAGTCTCCGTGGATACGACCTTGCTACCCTATTCGATAACGTACACCGTACACTTGCGGTGAAGCTAAAAATATAGGCGAACAAGTTTTTGGCGCCGTTGCCGGGGACTAATACAATTTATGGTGCTAATATTGCGATAGATAGAATTATTCTTAATTTAGACATTTTTTTTTATTTATTTTGTTTTAGTGTGACTTTAATTTCACATTATTTGACTTGTTTCTTCTAGTTTGGTCCAGGTAGTGCATGAACACGCGCTCTAGGCGGGGGGACTTAATACCGCTCATACCGGAAGTTGAGGCTTTCGCGAGGAGAATCAGTGCTACCACTAGACGGGCTGAAAGACAACACAATCCGATAATGGGGGATTTGAATGAGTTACCAATACCGGCAAACAATGGTGGGAACGAGTTACCGATACCGGTTCAACAACAAGCCATTCGTGATTACTTACGACCACAAACGAATCGTAATTACGGTGGTATTGCCCATATTCCTATCAATGCCAACAACTTCGAGCTCAAACCGGCACTAATCAATATGGTGCAACATAATCAGTTTGGGGGGTTTGCAACTGAAGATCCTAACTCTCACCTTGCGCATTTTATCCAAATATGCAATACGATCAAAATGAACGGAGTCTCAGATGACGCCATAAGACTGTGCCTATTCCCATTCTCTTTAAGGGATAAGGCGAGAAATTGGTTGGGTACTTTGACGCAAGGCAGTGTAAGCACATGGGACGAACTGAGCCAAAAGTTCTTGTTTAAATTCTTTCCACCGAGCAAAACTTTGCAGCTCAAAAGCGAGATTACTCAATTCGACAGTTCGAGTTCGACGAGCCTTTGTATGAGGCTTGGGAAAGGTTTCGGGATTTGTTACGTAGATGTCCACAACATGGGTTTCCAGAGGATCAACAGTTATGCTTCTTCTACAATGGTTTGATGGGACAAAAGAGGGCCTTTGTAGATGCCGCAGCGGGAGGAGCATTGTTGGCAAGGTTTCCACAAGATGCCTTAAATCTTCTTGAGGAAATGGCCATGAACAGTTACCAGTGGCCATCTGAAAGATCCAATGTACAACAAGTAGCGCCTTTGACAACTCAATTGAGTGTATTTACGAAGGGGCCAGAAGCAGACACGAGCACGGGTAGTGAAGCTCTTCTATATCCGATGGAAGAGGTAAATTATGTGAATAACCGGAATTTCAACAATTTCCGGAATAATTCAAACTCAACGCACTACCATCCAGGGTTGAGAAATCATGAAAATTTTTCGTACGCAAATACCAAGAATGTGTTACAACCTCCACCGGGATTTAATGCTTTAAGTGGAGGCGGTAATGGGGAAGGCAAATCGTCGTTGGAAGATACACTCACATCCTTCATAAATCAATCTAATGCATTCATGAATGAAACGAGGAGCCGCATCGCTAAGCAAGACCTTAGGATGGATAAGTTAGAACAACAAGTGACAAGCTCAATAAAGAATCTGGAAACTCAAATGGGTCAATTGGCTGCAATTGTGGGGAGTCAACATCAAAAGGGTCAATTTCCAAGCAACACGGAGGTCAACCCGAGGAAACATTGCAATGCTATCCATGTGTGGGGTGGAAAAGAGAATGAAGAGTCTGAAAATGCTGATATTGGTGTGACGTCAGAATCACGCATGATTCATGTATCAATGCACGACCAGGTCGTGTGTGTTGCCGAACCTACCATTCAAATTCAGGGAAATGACAGAAACGACGCTCAAGGCAATATGAAAGTTAAAGGAGGAACCGAGCAACAAATAGATAAACAAAAAAGAGCCAAGAAACGTGAATCATATCCTAACTCTAATTTGTTGAAATATAATATTCCTCTTCCCTTTCCCCGGTTGTTTCACAAGACTAATCTGAACAATCAATTTGCTAAATTTGTGGGCATGTTTAAAAAATTGCACATTAACGTTCCTTTTGCAGAAGCAATGAAACATATGCCAAATTATGCGAAGTTTTTAGGGGAAGCAATGTCCAACAAGAACAAATGGGCGGAGAATGGGATGGTCAACTTGACAGAAGAATATAGCGCACTCATACAAAGGAAAATACCGCAAAAGCTGAAAGATCCGGGGAGTTTCACTATTCCTTGCACAATAAGCGATATTTTATTTGATAATGTACTTTGTGATCTAGGATCTAGTATAAATTTGATGCCGCTGTCCGTTCTCAGGAAGCTTGGACTCGTAGAAGTGAGACCATCCACTGTCACCCTACAACTCGCGGATAGATCACTCGTACATCCAACGGGGATACTAGAAGATGTGCTCATAAAAGTCGATAAATTCATATTCCCCGTGGATTTTCTAGTGCTAGATATGAATGAGGATTGTGACACCCCTCTTATACTTGGGCATCCATTTTTGGCAAAGCGGAAGCACTAATAGATGTGAAGAAAGGGGAGCTTACATTACAAGTTGATGATGAGCGTATTTCATTTTCCATTTTTCGGAATGTGAAAAGACATGATGGTTTTAATGGTTGTAAAACAACAACAATTGCTAATTCCTGTATTCAAGCTAATATCTTGAATAATTGTGTGCATTCTAAAGATAATATGCAGGGATTATCAATGAAGAAGAAGGAAAGGCACAAAAAGCCTGATGTTGAACCAAGAGCGTGCACGTACCATTCGCACGATGAAGAGGAGAACGCATGGATAGTTGACAAACAAAAACCTCCTTTAGCAATGATCAAGGGAGGTGTAAATCCAAGTAAGCGGGATTGGCATGGAAAACTGCACGATGAGGTGACAAGCCTCATTTCGCAAAGATCATAATCGGAATTAAAAGGCGTCAAGCTAAAGACGTTAAATATAGCGCTTGTTGGGAGGCAACCCAACGGTTTTTCATGTGACTTTCATTTTTGTGTGTGTTTAGTTTCAATTTTGTGTGATTGGAGTGATTTGACATGCGTGTTTTATTAATGAGTGTGATTTGTGTGTTTTCGTTTCATTTTTTTTGTGTGTTTTTATTAAAAAAAAAAATCAATCAAGCCAGACAGTGCGCACGGGTAGCCGTGCGCAAGCACACCACCCCCGTGCGCCTGCAGAGAGTTGGGCAAATTCACCGGGGTGGCGCACGGGTAGGCCGTGCTTCGACGCACCACCCGTGCGCCGTACAGAAAAGGCTTAAATATGACAGTTTTTAAACTGTCTTCTTCTCCAAAACTCCCCCAAATCGCGCGCCCACTACCCCCAATTTCATTGCCTTCGAAATTTCTTGAAAATTCTACTCAAATTCGTCCACATAATCCCTTCCCCATCACAATTGAACTTCACTTTACATCGAATTCACATTTGCTTGAAGAATTGTGAGAAAAAGCACCTAGGGTTCAAGTTCTTCACTTTGATTCGAAATTCGAAAATTCCGGTAAGAGCTTCGTTTTTCCTTGCAAATTTCTTGTCATTTATGTAATAAGGATCATGATAGGTGCTTATTTTGATATTTTTGCTATGAATTGTGTTGGGAAATTTATTGTTTAGATTTTGATGAATGCCATGTAAAACTTAGAATAGGAAGTTGGCACCCCATTTTTTGTTGTAAACTGCATTGTAATAAATAGGGCTGGTCAAGCTGAGTTAAGTCACCTATGCCCAAACATGCAAGAAGACAATCGAGACTAGAAGAAAGACTCATTGCAAGACAACCGAGTATGGCAAAGAAGAGAAGACGGAACTCGATCAAGGAGCAAACAGCGGTGAGATGCACGGTGAGTGGAGTATCGGTCAAGTCAACTCAAGATAAGCCAAGTCTCAAGTTGAAGTGACAGAAGAGTCATCCAATGATTGGAAGCGACTCTAAGTCACCTGGGGAAAGCAAGGAAATGCAATCAAGTCGAGATAATCGAAAAAGAGATCCGTTGTACGTAAATCAAGAGAATTAATTAAACAAGTAATATCTCCATGCTACCTTTCTCGAAGTGCTCACCCCGAAGCATGCAAAAGGAATAAACCAATGGGAAGCACTACACCGTGTCGAACTCGAAAAGTCAAGAACATTTTTATACGAGGAAGTGGCAATTCCAAGGACTGCAACAAGACAAGCCAACGACCACAAGTGACTTTCAAAAATAAGCCTATCTCTTCAACGGGCAGATTTTTGAAAGATCACTATAAAAGGCTGAGGAATGACTCTGAGAGAATGTGACCAAGGTGACCTGAACCACGAACATTCAAGAAAACATTTGAATTGTAACCAAAATCATTCTCAAATCATTCAAGATTAATCCTCAAGCCTACATTACGAAGAAAATCAATCCAACACTCACCTGTGAAGGAAAGATAGCTTCAATCAGTTGAAGAGGAAACTTTAGAAGAAAAGGGGGTCTACATTCCACGAAGGATTGTAGGAAGGTTCAAGGTCGAACCAAGTCTTGAGCTTTTGGAGGGCTTCGTGATCAAATCCAAAGAGCTTGAGCAAGTGGGGCTGCGAGAGAAAGCGCACCTGCCCTATGAAGAAGAAGTCGAGTCGTACGAGAAGCCGGTGAGTGATCAAGGCGTCTCGATCGAGTCCCAAAGGATCAAGTGTTTGTGTGATCAAGACTTGTATCCGGACTGTTACCACTTTGTATCTTGATCAATACCTAGTGGATTCCTCCGGGGTTGGAGAAGAGAGGAGTAGAATAATTATCCCATCTTCGAACCTCTATAAAAACTTATCGTGTCATTTACATTTCAAAGACTTTAAATTCCAAAGATCTTATTTGCTTAACTTTGCTGATAAATTTGCTATCCACTTGATAATTTCTAAGTACTAAATCAAGCTTTAAATCTCTGCTTAACCATAATTAAGGGTGTTAAGTCTTCCGCTGAAAACAAACCACAGTTGAGCTAATTCAGTCTTAACAATTTGAGTTATTCTATCATCAACGGCTCGAGTCTGTTGAGTGACTAACTCTACTGATTAACTAAATTGGTTGTCCACAAAGGACACAGCTGTGTAGTATCAACTCTAAAGTTTAAAAAGGACTAAATCGAAAAGTAGGTAAGGTTTATTCAACCCCCCTTCTAAACGTTACACTCACACCCCTTGGGACCTACAAGTGGTATAAATAAGTAAAGTTCCATCATTGAGTGACAACTTCCAGATCATAATTGCTCTAGTGAGCGGTTGGTTCATTGAGCCTTCCGCACTGGTTACTGAACTAGATCTCCAAACTTTTCAACGTCTGCTTTAGTACTTAAATTTTCAAAACTCCTTTTATCATTAAAAATTATTATCATGGAAGCAAATTTGACACACATCCCTATGTTCACAATTGAAGAATTTGATGATTGGAAAATTCGTATGCGAGTGCTCATCTATCAAAGATTACATGATGAGATGTGGATAGAAATAGAGGATGGGCCACGCAAATCTTAAAAGTGAACACATTGTAAGAAAGAAGAGCGAAATTTGAAGGTGAAGAGGATGTTGCCCTAGACCAGCTATGGTTGAAAAACCAAGAACCGAATGGACAAATGATGTGAAAAAAAAAGATACAACCTGGACAATGTAGCCAAGGACATCCTTTACAAAACCTTGGACAAAGCCATGTTCAATAAAGTCAAATCATGCAAAACGGCTAAAGAAATCGGGACAAACTAACATTGATTTGTGAAGGCTCAAGAGCAAATCAAGGAAAATAAATTATCGTGGTCTGTACAAAAATTTGAGAATTTCAAAATGATCGCAGGAGAAAACCTGGATCAACCGGATGCTCGGTTCACGTAAATCACCAACGAGCTATCCGCACTTGGAAAGGAATATACACGAATGAAATGTGTATGAAGATCCTAAAAAGTCTCCGGTGAATGGGAAATGAATGTCATGGCACCGAGACATTCCATGGACCTATCGAAGACCTCCAACCGTGAACTATTCTCGATCTCAAAGCCTACGAATTTGAGTTGAGAAGAAAAGATCGAGAAGAGATAGTTGTACCCAAAACAACTGCTTCTAATTGTTAAGGATGGAAAGAGAGCCGAGGTCAAAGAAGTCATTGATCCGAAGAAATAACCTTGATGGTTAAAAGGTTTAACAAGTTCTTCAATAAGAACTACAAGAAAGGCAAGGGCGAATCTTCCAGAAGACACTCGGCTCCCTCCAAGTCAAGGGAAGATAGGCCAACCAAGAGAACAGATCATCAAAAAGTGAATATCTAAGGGTGACAATCCAAGAATGGAAAGAGTCGATCAAAAGGTTGAATATCTATCTTTGAACCGTAGAGGGCAACCAGGTCACTACGCCATTGATTGCCCATATCCTGTAGTCAACAAATACAGGAATGAAGAAGAAAGAAAGGTCTTGAGAGAAAGAAGACAAGAAAAGAAAAAGGCAATGTTGGCTGCAGAGAATCCGAGTCAAAAGACACAATTGGTGATCGAGAGAGCAATGAAGCCGACTACTCAAGTGACTCAAAAAAGAAGCCCCGATCGTTTGATGGCCAAGGAACAAGATCAACCGACCAAGAAGATGAGGTACACTCTAACTCATCGAACTCTATTCTAGTGATAGTGATCGTGACACACACACTTCATCACCCACGATCTTTATGATTCATTAGGCAAAATGATGAAAGATTTTGAACACATTAAATCCTCACACACACTACTAAATGAGGAAAACAACCTACTCAAGAGTTAAAACTCACGGTGACTAAGGAGCCGAGTACTCTAAGTCAAATAGCCGATGAGAATAAAAGTTTAAAAGGCTGAAAATGCCAAGCTAATAGAGTAAATAGCTCGCCATAGAAAAAAGGGAGAATGACCTCAAAAATGTGATTGCCTCATTCACTAAGGCATCTAAATCATTGGATGATCTTATTATGAGTCAAAGAGAATGTGGAGACAAGACAGCTTAGGATTTAATTCCTCTCGTGCTATGTCAAACTCCAAAAGTGATTTTGGAAAAAGGATCTTCAAGCAATGAAGTATCTCAAAAATCCAAAACTCCAAATGGTGCACACACATTTAATCCAAAGCACAATTACAAGCAAACTGGCCTTGGTTATAAAGAAAAAGGAAAACAGCCAGTTGAGTGCGCTGAAAAGACAGCTGAGAAGAAATTCAGTCGAGTTCCTCAGCAAACTCCAAACAAAAAATACTCAGTAAAGAAGAAACAGAGCTACCAAAAACCCTTAAATCTATAAAAGAAATACATATGATGGGAATGGTAGAAAATATCCAAGCCAAGTGATTGGAATGATGTGAACTATCAAAGATAAACTTATGGAATATAAGCCCAAATGACAAAGGCCTAGAACTCAGCAAAGGTCATTCCAAATGTATAAGAGCTTTCATCAGCACACATATGCACCTAAGCACTACACTCAGAGACACCACAATTACCCAAAGAAGGCGATTGCTAAAACACATATACAGCATACAGACAAAGAGACAAATTTGTATGAACCTAGAATCCCCAAGCAATTTGCCAAGATTAATTATGATTATGGCACTGATAGATGTCAACCCCTTAGAGTCAAATCATTTGGCTATAAGTTGGTTGAATCATCTTACAATTCTAACCCCTCAGAACCCAGACAAGTATGGGTACCCAAAACTTAATTTCCTTGATTGCAGGTTCAAGGAACAGATGAGTGCCAAGGAACCTGGTACATGGATAGTGGTTGTTCCAGACATATGACAGGAAACAAGAAAAATCTGTCAAAATTCAAGGAAGTTAAAGGAGCAAAAGTCATATTTGGAGGAAATGAAGCTCCAGGTGAAATAAGAGGCATTGGATCCATCAAGAAGAACGGATTAGTAATCACAGATGTTGCATATGTTGAAGGACTAAACTTCAATTTGCTAAGTATCAGCCAACTCTGTGACAAGGGTTATAATGTTGGATTTAACATGGGTGTATGCCAAATCAAGGATGCTGAATCGAATGAAGTTGTGTTGCAAGGATGCAGACAAAAGAACATGTATATCGTGGATTGGTCAACCGCTACACCCAACACCTGTCTATTAGCAAAGAGCACAACTGAATCAAGTTGGCTGTGACACAAAAAAGTCGAGTCACCGAATTTCAAAACGATTAACAAGCTTGCGAAGTAATCTTGTGGAAGGACTTCCGGACTCAGATACAAGAAGGAAAATATATGTGACGCATGTCGAAGGGAAAACAAATCAAATCATCATTCAAAGAAAAGACACGCCTTGCCTTCAACAAGGATATGCACCGCTACATATGGATCTATTTGGTCCATTGAACTGCTAGCATAAGTGGGAAGAAATATACCTTGGTGGTAGTAGATGACTACTCAAGATATACATGGACAATATTCATGTGTAAGAAGAAAGAAAATCTCGTAAACTACCACGGTGATGAAGAGGATTCAAAATGAGAAGAGCCAAACCATTATCAAAATAAGATCGCATGCAGGAACCGAGTTTGTCAATGGTATAATAACTCAATATTGTATTGAAAATTGCATTGGTCATGAATTATCTGCGCAGCAAAGGACTCCTGTGAGAATGGAGTGCGAGAAAGAAGGAATATAACTCTCAAAGAAAAGCAAGGACCATGTTAGTCAAGCAGGGGTTACCGAAAAGATTTTGGGGTCAAGCAATCAACACAACTTGCTACACTCAAAACAGATGTATGATAAACAAACGGTAACAAAGACTCCTATGAGATTTGGACGGGGGAGAAAACCAAATGTTGCATATTTTAGAATATTTGGATGTAAATGCTTCATCCATAACAATGGCAAAGACAATCTAAAGGCTTTCGATGCTAAAGTCGATGAAGGTATCTTCTTGGGATACTCGGTGAAAGCAAAGCCTACAGAGTACTCAACAAAAGGACTATGGTTGCAGAGGAATCTATTCATGTGGTATTCGATGAGCCAAATGTAAATGGAGAAGACATTGAAGAGTCGGTGATAAATTTCAATCATCCAACCATACGTAAGAGTCCCTATCTTTGTCAAGTCAAGCCGGAATTATAAACTCGATGAAGATGAGATAGCCGAGTCTCATAAAAATTTGGAAAATTTGCGCTAAGTGATTGCGAGAGAGCGATCAAAGCAACACACTGCTAGACGATCAATCCGGCTAACTTACTTCAACCTCGATGTAAGATGGCCGAAAGACCATCCACTTAACTTGTCATTGGAGATATAAGAGAAGGTGTCAAAACAAGATCCGAACTCAACAAAAGCTATGTTCACATGCTTTATCTCACAAATAGAGCCTAAAGATGTGTTACAAGCATTGGATGACACACATTGGATTCAAGCTATGCAAGAAGAGTCGAATCGGTTTGAAAGAAATAAAGTATGGGAATTAGTTCAAAGACCCACCCATCAAAATGTTATTGGTACTAAATGGGTGTTCGAAACAAGATGAACGAGGAGGGTTACGTGGTAAGAAACAAAGCAAGACTAGTAGCCAAAGGATATTGCCAAGAAGAAGGAATAGATTTTGATGAAACATTTGCTCTGTAGCAAGATTGGAAGCTATAAGGATGTTTCTTGCCTATGCACTCACAAGAATTTTATTGTATATCGATGGATGTAAAAAGTGCATTCCTAAATGGTTTATTGGAAGAAGAAGTGTATGTTGAACAACCTCCAGGATTTGAGCAGAAGACTCTTGGAGATAAGGTATACAAACTCAAGAAAGCTTTGTATGGATTGAAACAGGCACCCAGAGCATGGTATGATACTTTGTCACAATTCCTAATCGAGAATGAATTCACAAAAGGAAAAGTAGATAGAACACTTTTTTAATTCAAGACAAAAAGAGTATAACGCTTGTTCAAATATATGTGGATGACATCATTTTTGGATCCACAAACAAAGAGTCTGTGTGAAAAATTTTCAAACCTCATGCAAAGTAAATTTGAAATGAGCATGATGGGAGAGCTGACATTCTTCCTTGGACTCCAAGTGAAACAACTAAAGGATGGAACCTTCATAAGTCAAACAAAATACACCAGAGATTTAATGAAGAAATTTGGTATGGAGGAGAAGTCTTTCGTGAAAATACCAATGAATACATCATCAAAATGGACATGGATGCAGATGGCAAGCTTGTAGATCAAACAAGATATAGAGCACTTATTGGATCATTGCTTTATCTCACAAAGAAGCGAGGCGGACATCACCTTTCTTTGTAGGTGTATGTGCGAGATTTCAATCGCTCCAAAAGAGAGCCATATGATCGCAGCTAAGAGGATTTTGAGATACTTGAAAGGAAGCCAAGAAGTTGGCTTATGGTATCCAAATGAAGGTGGATTCAAGCTAATTGGCTATTCAGACTCGACTTTGGATGCGAGTGGACAGGAAGAAGAGCACTTCGTGCACATGTCAAATGCTTGAAATAGGCTAATTTCTGGTTTAGCAAAAAGCAAAATTCAATAGCCACCTCTACAAACCGGGCGAGAATACATATCATGGCAAATTTGTTGTGCCCAAATCCTATGGATGAGGCAAAGCGGTGAGAGACTATGAAGTTGAAGAAAAGGAAATTCCAATCATGTGTGATAACACAAGTGCAATTGCAATCACTCGTAATCCGTGTTGCACTCAAGAACAAAGCATATCGATGTCGATATCACTTCATAAGAGATCATGTTGAAAAGAAGGACATCATATTGGAATATATCTCAACCGATAAACAGGTTATCGACATATTCACAAAACCATTATGTGAGTCAAGATTTGAAGAACTCAAGCATGAGTTAGGGTTAATTGAGTGAGTGACACTCGTAAGACTCAAAGAAAAGAAATGAAACACAAAAAGAGAAAAAGGATCAATTCTCAAAATCGCCTAAATGAATCACCATGTCGGAAAGACAAACTATACCGAATTATTGACGGTGAGTCACTGAGAGAATCGTGACGGAAGAGTTAAATCGACTAAGGGATAAGCCGAGTCATTTATGAGCAAAGTGACAAAACGGAGTCGTTTTTACTAAGCGGGAATGTTTTTAAGAATCAAGATAATGATGATGTGTACAGACAAAAAGCCGCATACCAAGCTTATGATTGGATATAAATGTGCCGCATTAAATTCGAGACATTAAATGCTAATCGGCGTGCAAAAATCTAAGTCGTTGATTTCGATCACATTTCAAAAACGACCGCACGTCCTTTCAGAAACCATACTTAACCCATTTTCGTCTGTTTTCTCTCACATATCACCAAAACGGTTCATTTCTACCTCAGAAGCAAAGGCAAAACTCTCTCAAAACCCTCTCAGTATTCAAATCAAATTTCTAAGTTTCTTTTCGGTGAAATCCTGAAAAATGGCATCAACCTATGATTTTGTCAAGCTAGGAAAGCAAATCCACACAGGGTCGACCGTGGATTTTGAGGGAATGGTCAAACAGGGGTCCGATGACGCCCTCATAAAGAAAATCGCTGAAAAGCTCGAAAAGTCCGGGCTAAAACCATTTCTGATGATGGAGTTCTCAATGACCTACGTGGAGGAGGTCGCACAGTTCTACGTGAACGCTGAGATTCACGATGAAGGGATAAAATCATCTGTTCATGGAAAGAAGTTCACCATCTCTCGCCAAGGATTTGGTGAACACCGCCACTACCGACGGAAGGAGCATCGAAATCAACGGCCGATGTAAACCTGGTTCGCTTGGAAGGAAGTAGCCAAGTCCGACTATCCGATAAAATAGTTTACACAAAGAAACAAGAGGTCAAGGAGGACTACCACAAATCGTTGGACATAGTTGCCAAATGCATAGACATCAAAATTTGGCGACTTTGACCAATCACAAAAGCAAAGTTGATCGTAATAGTTTGTGATCATTGAAGAAAGGAAAATAAACGGGCTGAGTTTGTCTACACAGCAGACTCGCAGAATGTAGGGAACAAATCCTTCAAGGAAGATGGTGCATTTGGAGGATCCCTAGGATATGGCCTGGTGATTGGCCGGCCGATGGAGGTGAAAGGAGTCCTCTTAGACATGGAAATGCGTTCCATGTAAACAAGAGGATGTTCAGATCAAACCTCTCTAGCGCATTTAAGAGAGCCTACGCAAGAGAGCGACACGAGTGTGGGGGAATCGGTGACCACTCAAGATACAACTGCTTTCCTCTCCACCAAAGAAGAAAGTCGCCCCCGCAGCCGCTAAGAGAATCACGCTGCCCCTCGCAACTTGCTAAGAAGATCGCCGCTCCGCAGAAAGAAAAACAAACCGCTCCCGCCCCGCAACCGAGTCACCGCCCCGCAGCTCGTGTCTCCCGCCCAAAGAAGAAGCGGTCGAGAAGGACCTCAACTACCTTCTCCGATCGTCAAAAATAGGAGAACGATAAGGCAAGACGGCCAACTCCTCGTAAGAAAAAACACAAAGACGCCCCCGCCGCCAAGACTCGAAGAAACTCTCTCTCGAACAGTAAATCCCTCCTGTACGAACTAAGAGACGACGAAGAATCATCAAGCGATCCGAGCTTGAGAAACCGGCCGAGTCAGCCACTCATTTGGAGCAGATACGGAGACTCGCTGGAGAAGTAGAGTCTCCAGATATTATAGATGAAACAACTAAGTCTCTGTCAAGGCGATCACAGAGGCAAATCAAGACACAATCGTAGTTCGCACAGTGAGACACAAGAAGAAGCCGATAGAGATGATAGTGATGTGATGATCCTATCCCCACCTTACCGGACATCCAAAATCGTCATGAGAGTGGAGGAAGTGGAAATTGAGTCGATCAAGGGAACAATTCCAACGGCTCGAATTTATAGAAGAGGAAGAGGAATCGCTGAACTTTCTTGGATCGACCTCGTGATCTCAAAGATCTTTGGATGAAGAAAATCGCAAAGATATCTTGCAGATCTTCAAGGATAAGGAGAAGGAGAGACAGCAGAGAAGCCGAGGCACGTGAGAAGGCCAAGATCTCGCCCTATCACCGCACTACGTAACACACACATCATCTCCTTGATGTCTTATCGCATGATGAGGATGAGGACCTGACCGCCGCCGCCACGATGAGTTGAAAATGCAAAGAAGCAATGCATGAATCCGAATTCTTCATGAGAAAAGCATGATGGAGGGACCAGGAGAGTCCTCCAAAACACAAATGAAATCGATCCAATGGGAGTAGTGCAGAAATCGCCACCGTTGTTGCCGCCACCACTTCCCCACTCACTCGGAAGAAGGAATTAAGGGAATCTGGCGATGAAACTGCGTTAGTGGGGACCCCAAAATCGAGCCAACCCCTAATGAAGGTGTCTTACCACCGCCCCAACTACTGAACACTCAAGAGAAACAACCGGGAGTTTGGAGACGAGTGACCCCATCCCAAGTCACTCGGTGGTGCGCCACGGTGAGGGGAAACTCCTCCCTCCTGCAGCAAGGTTGGAGGATGTTTGCAGATGACTCCACAACGAATTTAGGAGGCGAAGTGGAGAAAATACAAACACAAAATACACAACAAGTTGCCATCAACGAAGCTCGGATAATTGAGACTGTCTCGGTGAGGTGCCAACCGCTCGAAGGCTAATGACGCGATGCAATCGAGGCACAGAGTAACAGCCACGGGAGTTAACACTGGCGATGAAAGTGCAATCCATGGGGTTGAGACTCCAATGGATGCCACCACAGAAAGACCCTAAGACAGTGACACTGTCGAAGAGGAGGTCCAGCCTCATTGCGCAGATTGAGACTGCGCAGGAGGTAATGAAGGCCAACGGGAGGTTGAGACTTCCGGGGGTAAAGAAGTCAAGTAGAGAACATCCCTCCCCGCTATCATTGATCCATCCGAAAAGGAGATAAGCGCACTTCATGATTCCCAAAGATAATCCTCGATGTAACTTTTCCGGGATCAAGGCGACGAAGAAGCCGAGTCATCCCCCGTGATGATCCAAAAGTCTCACGGTGAGGATGTTCCAAGCACGAGCAAGTCCGATCTCAAGACTACTCGTCAAACTTTCAATTTTGATGGTGAGCCACCAATGGAAATCTCATCATCGTCCGATGACGCTTCGATAAGGCCGAGGACCACCCACTCAATTGGAGAAACCAGTGAGACCGACGAATTTGTTTGTGAGGCTCGGCAAGTCGGGTCCACTTCACAAAAGACCCAACCAAACATAGTCCACTACGCAGCTCCCCAAGTGCCGCAGCAGTTCGACTCAAAAGGAACTTCACGCGCACCTTTCATCATTGAACAAATCCCAGTTGGCCGTGATGATTCCTTTGTAGAATCATTTCCTTTCTCTCTAGAGGTACTCGACCTCCCTGACGAGTCAGAGAACGATCTCGCGCCCTTCCACAGACTAAACCCTGTCCTTCCATCCGACACCATCGTTCGGTGACTATGACTTTGACGCCGCATGGCCGTCGATTCTTGAAATTGAACGGATGGAGAGGCACCAGGCCTCTATGGACATGAGATCGATAACGAGAGATGCCAACCTTATCGCCGACTTGAGAGGCATAACAATTTAATCGGGAATGGTGGCAACAACAAAGAAACAATGCGTGTGGAACAAGCTAGATATTTTGAACATTGTTCAACAAGTTGCTTTGTCCGGGAGAGCCGAGAATGCCGATGCAAAAATGAAATTGAGAGAACACATTGAGCACATGCATGAAGCTCACACCGCCGAGATAAAGTGCTGCGTGAGCAAAATAAGAGTGATCTCCGGCGTATGGAAGAAAACATGGATAGAAAATTCAGCCTTCTCATGGCTGAGATGAAGCTAATTTCAAGAGTCCAACGCTACTCGCTCGAATTTCGTGCCGCATACTCCGCAGCAGACTCGAGGCGTAACTCGGCTATCAACAGCTCGACTTCCCTTTACCAAGATGTTTCGGGGTTCCTCTCTCCTTTGATGATGCCAAAAAGGGGGAAGAGGAATACCTTAAAGCGCTAAAGAGATCTGAAGTCGAAAAGGAGGAGGAGAAATTTGTGAAGGGAAAGACAAGTGAGGAAGTTACAAGGAAAAAGAAAAAGAAAGTCTGTTGAGGGGGAAGAATCGAGAGATGTGACCTTAATGATTGCACAAACCCCCCAACAAGGTCTTGTCACAATCGATATTATCAACATCAAACTCCCGGTGACTCGCCACTCCAACACACTGCTATATATCTATGGCCGAAAAGAGAAAGACAATTGAAGCAGGGATAGAGGAAGTGGAAGGAAGAATGGATGCCCGAGTTATGAATATCTTGAAACAACATGGAGGCATTCCAACGAGAGAGACACTTATGCCATCTCGATGCCGGAATCGAGCCAAGATCAGTTGATGAATTTAAAACGCCGCATCTCGAAGGATACTTTGCAAACATGTCCATGGCTCAAGCTTGGGGCTTGTCTTTGGGAAAAGGGTCTCACGCTATGTGAAGAAGCGACGACAGCAAACAAACTACCGGCGATCCTACTCTGCTGGTCACTCCGCTAGTCACTCATTTGGAAAGAAGAAGAACCCAAAGACAATACACGCCCGAGAGAAAGAGGAAGAAGCAGTGGTGGAGGAAGAGGTTTCGACCAGGCCTCGCCCAAAAACATTGAGTACATAGATCCAGGCAAGAAAGGAGGGATCTACTGGGTGGTCTTGACCAAGTAGCCATCTGCAAGTGGCTAAAAGCAATGCCGAGTATGCGAAAAGAATCGAAGAAGAAAATAAAAGACAAACTCAACTTTGGGAGGAGAGACAAGAAAGATTAAGAAGAGATGAAGTCGCCGGAAGGCATATGAAAAAAAGAAGAAGAAGCGGTCAAGATGAGAAAAAGAGAAAAAGACGAGAAGATGACAGGCTGAAGAAGATGAAAAAGGAGGCAATGAAGGAGATGAAGTGTTTGTCCACCCCTTCATGTATTTTACTATGTAAATACATAATATGTAAGTCTTTCGTAAAAATAAATCAGTAAATTTTCTATTTTTTTGTAGACATAAATGTTTGCTTTGATACACCTTGTAAACATTGTTGTGTAAAAGAACAAGAATGTTATGATCAATAAAAGAATTGATTCTACGCATACATTCTCTCGTGAATGCACTATCTCGTATGTATCTTTGCTATTTACATTCTCGAATGTTTTAAGTTTTGGCATCATCAAAAAGGGGGAAATTGTTGGGAAATTTATTGTTTAGATTTTGATGAATGCCATGTAAAACTTAGAATAGGAAGTTGGCACCCCATTTTTTGTTGTAAACTACATTGTAATAAATAGGGTTGGTCAAGCCGAGTTAAGTCGCCTATGCCCAAACATGCAAAAAGACAACTAGAGACTAGAAGGAAGACTCATTGCAAGACAAATTTGAGTATGGCAAAGAAGAGAAGATGGGAACTCGATGAAGGAGCGGTGAGATGCGGTGAGTGGAGTATCGGTCAAGTCAACTCAAGATAAGCCAAGTCTCAAGTTGAAGTGATGAAGAGTCATCCAATGATTGGAAGTCGACTCTAAGTCACCTGGGGAAAGCAAGGAAATGCAAATCAAGTCGAGATAATCGAAAGAGATCCCGTTGTAGAAATCAAGAGAATTACTTAAACAAGTAATATCTCCATGCTACCTTTCTCGAAGTGCTCGGTCCCGAAGCGTGCAAAAGGAATAAACCAATGGGAAGCACTACACCGTGTCGAACTCGAAGTCAAGAACATTTTATACGAGGAAGTGGCAATTCCAAGGACTGCAACAAGACAAGCCAAGGACCACAAGTGACTTTCAAAAATAAGCCTATCTCTTCAACGGGCAGATTTTTGAAAGATCACTATAAAAGGCTGAGGAATGACTCTGAGAGAATGTGACCAAGGTGACCTGAACCACGAACATTCAAGAAAACATTTGAACTGTAACCAAAAACATTCTCAAATCATTCAAGATTAATCCTCAAGCCTACATTACGAAGAAAATCAATCCAACACTCACCGTGAAGGAAAGATAGCTTCAATCCAGTTGAAGAGAAAACTTTAGAAGAAAAGGGGGTCTACATTCCATGAAGGATTGTAGGAAGGTTCAAGGTCGAACCAAGTCTTGAGCTTTTGGAGGGCTTCGTGATCAAATCCAAAGAGCTTGAGCAAGTGGGTCAGAGTAGCAAGGCAACTGCCTGTGAAGAAGATGAGTCGCACGAGAAGCCACGGAGTGATCAAGGCGTCTCTGCATCGAGTCCCAAAGGATCAAGTGTTTGTGTGATCAAGACTTGTATCCGGACTGTTACCACTTTGTATCTTCGATCAATACCTAGTGGATTCCTTCAGAGTTGGAGAAGAGAGGAGTAGAAGAATTACCCCATCTTCGAACCTCTATAAAAACTTATCGTGTCATTTACATTTCAGCACTTTAAATTCCTGCATCTTATTTCCTTAACTTTGCTGATAAATTTGCTATCCACTTGATAATTTCTAAGTACTAAATCAAGCTTTAAATCTCTGCTTAACCATAATTAAGGGTGTTAAGTCTTCAGCTAAAAACAAACCACGTTGAGCTAATTCGGTCTTAAACGGTGAGTTATTCTATCGGCTCGATCGAGTCTGTTGAGTGACTAACTATACTGATTCACTAAATTGGCTGTCCACCAAGGACACAGCTATGTAGTATCAACTCTGAAGTTTAAAAAGGACTAAATCGAAAAGTAGGTAAGGTTTATTCAACCCCCCCTTTCTAAACCTTACACTCACACCCCTTGGGACCTACAAATTGTGTGAATTATTCTTTGAAGCAAATTATCAAACACCTTGTGGGCTTGTGTAATTGAGGAGATTTAGGATAAATTGTTGATGAATAAGGCATGGCCAATGATTGTTTAAGCTAATACTTGTCTAGAATGGCCATAATTTTTGCTTGTTTGGGGTAGTTGATCGATCATAGTAAAGAAGGCAAGTGAATTTGCATCACCTAATATGTTAGCTTTAATCCCCTATTTTGTGTTGCCATTGATGATATTGGGATGCTAATAGAATGTATTTCAGGAACAAATTCCTTATGGCCGAGCGAAGAAACCCCTAGGGTGGAAGAAGACGTGCACGTGGGGCGGCGCAACACGACGTGGCACCGCCGGAGGTCGATCAAAATAGTCCAACGGCATATGGGGTCAACTTGACAAATGCCGATGATCTTGAGCGATGGAATCACTTGATCGGTCGCCAAATAGCTCCATCCCGCTATGCCGACGATGATTGTACCCAAACTTTAGGGATACATGAGGACGTGTGGCGTCTTTTCGCAAAGGTTGGATGGACGAACTTCATGAGTCGAAGGTGGCCGACATTTAAAAGATACACATTGGAGTTTTTGAGTACCGTGGAAGTACTCAAACAAGGCGGGACTTTTGAACCGTATATGATAAAATTTCAGTTGGGGAACGTTCGTAGACAATTGTCTATGACCCAATTGAACACCATTTTCGAGGTCCCAACAACCGCTCGTACCCGCCCGATGCCCCATTATGATCAATACGACTTCTGGAGAATGCTTGTGGAAACACCACAAACGGGGCCGATGTTGTATGCCGCGCGGACCGCCAAAGCCTCATGGATCCGGAATCCAGTTTTCCGGTATATACAACGCGTGACTGCATCCTCCGTGTTCGCCCGAGAAAATATTGGAGGGATGACGACTAAGGAGCTCTCTACCTCTCGGTGTATGGTCACAAACACCCCTACAACACCGCCGTCAATTTTGCCGAGCAAATCGAACAGTTAGCTAGGCGGGAAGGGGGTACGATTTCTATAGGGGGCCTCATTATCCCTATTGCCCGGCATTTTAATGTCGATTTCCGAGGCTTAGAGCCTATCCCGGGCAGCACTCGGGTTAACTTGGCATCGTTGCACCACATGAAGTCCATAGCAAACGAAGACAACACATTGGTACTTCCACAAAAGAAAGGTGTTGCATTTCCGTTGCCTAACCCGCCATACACCACCGTCAATACATTGACGGACACCACCAACTTCCTAATGAACTCTGACGCACATAACCGAATTACCGAAGCTATAGAGGCAAGAAAGAAGCGTAGAGTTGAAGGTTTCTTGGATGAAGAAGATATGGTGGCAGAGGAGGATGAGATACATAGACGCGAAATGGGGATGGAACCTCATCACCCCCAAATTGGGTATGATATACCCGAGTCCTCACACGGAGGTGATCACCCCCGATATTCTCAAAGCTGGGATCGTCCCGGTCCTTCTCATAGTGCAGGACCCCAGCGCGGCACTGATTTTCAAGACATGTTTTATGCGTTTGGGGAAAACTTGAGGCGGCAAGAAGACGAGTTGAGGTGGCAAGTAGAGGATTTGAGGCAACATAGGGCTGATTTTCTCGCATTCAGCGAGCGATCTGAGCGGCGTTCCGAGGAGACGTGGCAAGTGCTCCAACAGATACAAATGTGGCATATTTCTCAAGGCCACTTCCCACCACCGACGCCATAGTGATTCAGGTATATCCCCACTTTTCGTTATTGAAATTCTATTTTTCCCCTTAGCACACTATAATTTCATTCAAGTTTGGGAGGAGAGATAGCATTTTAATACATGAAAAGTGTGGATACAAAAAAAAAAAAAATTTCATGCATTTTGTGTTTTCATATAGTTGCATTAGAGCATTCTAGGTTGCATTTGCATTAGAGCACGTTTATAGCTTTAGCACGTCTATTGCTTTCGTAGTGGTTAGAGAGTGTGTTGACCAAGCATGTTGCAACTTGTTGTTTGTGTGTTGATTGAGAATTCATATTGTTGGGATTGGATGTTGGTTATGAATTGATTGAGCCTTGAATAGATAACTTTGAGCTTGTTAATAAGAAAAACTTGGTGTGATGCTTTGAATTACATTTTGACAAGCCTGTGAGCTTTGAGCCTTTCGCTTATATCTTGTGCGATCTTGTTGTGATTGAGGGTATCATTCATGTTGTCAGAATTCTAGAACTTGCTTGGGTATCTCTGTCAAGGCCACATGTGTATGTGAATTGTGAATGTGATTAAAGGCCATCTTTGCTAGCCTTTCAAGCCTTTTGTCTACCTAAAAATGTTGAAAACTCGCTAGTTAGCCAAGTTGAGCCTATAGCCTATTTCTTTGATAACCACAAAATTTAACCCTTGATCTTAATATGTATCCATCACTTTAAACTCGAGTGTATAACGTTGAGTAAAAGGGGAATGAACGAGGTTGAATGAGTGGAAATTGAAAAATAAGATACTTGGGCATACTTGGTTAAATGAAAAAAAAAATGAAGTTGATAAACTTGGGGGGCGAAGGATTGTGAATGGAGGTGATTCTCAAAAGAAAGAAAGGAAATGGAGATAAATGAAGTTGATAAAAATGAGGGATGATTGGAGAGCATATGGGATTGTAATGAAAATGATTGATATGCTCATCGGTCTATATACTCGAGTTTGAGTCACTTTATCCAAAATTTCCTACCCAAACCAAAGAGCCTTCATTACAACCAAATGAGAAAGTCCTTTCTGATTCACAAATTGCATACACTTTAGTGGCGGAGATATGAGACGAATTGCAAGCCTATGACAATTTTGCGACATCGAATTGATTTGAGCGTAAACACGTCCTATATCCTCGTGAGATGAGAGTATACACTTAACTTCGAGAGTTGGAATTCAGAGCATTTCACTTTGTTTTATTTGAGGTGTGTTCTTTGATTAGATATTTGAGGCTTGATTGAGTTGTACTCAACATTCATGACGAACAATATGGATTTTCTTGTGGATTCTATGTGTGCGCTGTTATCTTTATCTCCCTGTTGTGCTTTATCGTGTTCTAAATATTGTTGATCGGGACGGTCAACAGTTTAAGTTTGGGGGATTTTGATAGGCTTGAGTTTTGCATGTATTTTGAGGCGTATTTCGAGCTATAATGATGAGTAAACATGCATATACTCGCGTTAAATGTTACATATTCACTCCTTGTGGAAAAGATATTACACTTTGCTTATTTTGTAGGAATTTCATGATATTTGAAGCTAATTGAATACAAATACGAGGAAAGCAAAGTGGAAACACGGAGAATTGAGTGGATATACGAAAAGTGAAGCCTAAAAGAGCGAAAGTTGAGCGTTTACGGAAAAGACAGGGGGCACACGGGTTGGTGGTGCCTCAAGACACCACCCGTGCACCCCTGTATAAGGATTATTGGAGCTGCAGCATGGCGCACAGGTAGCCCATGCATGGGCGCACCACCCGTGCGTCCTACAGAGGATTGGATTATTTCACCGGAGTGGCGCACGGGTAGGCCGTGCTCCGACGCACCACCCGTGCGCCCTACGAGAGAGTTGGGTTATTCAGAAGTGGCGCACGGGTAACCCGTGCGTGGGAGCACCACCCGTCGTCTACTGAATCCCATGTCTATGACATTAAGCCCTAAACTTGATGGTGGGTATAAAAGGCTTTTTGGGGGGCGCACACAAGGGAGATTTTGGCATTTTTGGGATCTACAACACAAGACAAGAGTCAACTCTTGGAAGGAGACATCAAGGAGACAATCGGGTTGCATCGGAGCTTGAAGAACGAAGATATATCGGGAGATTGTCGACGTTCCTAAGTTTTTCTTGCTTCTCTTTTAGTTTCAATCTTTCATTTTCATTTGTAATGACTTTGAACACTTTGTTTATAAGTTGTTTAATCATGTGTAGCTAAACATCTTGTGATTTCCGGGTTTTGGAAGTAGATTAATGAACTCTTGTTGGATGTTTTAATCTTAGTTGAAGTTATTATCTTGAAGCCTATTTGAGTATTTTGAGCTTATTCTTGTTTTATCACTTGATCAATGATTTAACTTGTTTGATATATTGATTCATAATTCGAGAGATGAGTTTCAATATTAGATCTTGAATACTCGACACAAATATTTGCATGAATCGAGAGGTTTGTAAATATTTGTGAGGACAATTGATCTTTAGTGCTTTTGGGAGTTGAATGCTTCATGTTGAGTAGAGATGCTAGCATAAGTATTTCGATCTACGTTTTATATGCATCTCGAGAAGGAGGATAAAATAGTTTTGTGATCGTCTTATAGGAATATTGATAATAACGTGGCTTGATTAAACCGGACAATAAGAGGATTATTAATCGAAACCTTAACTCGGAAATCCATTTCATTATATTGATACTTCTTTCATTTGTGTTATCTTAATCTTGTGTTTTAGTGATTTAAATTGTTTTAATCTCAATACAACAATCATCCAATTTCGATCTTCTAAATAAAAATAAGACTATCTTGGATCAATACTTAGCATATTAATTTATTAGTCTCCGTGGATACGAACTTGCTACCCTATTCGATAACGTACACCGTACACTTGCGGTGAAGATAAAAATATAGGCGAACACTCAGCTTCTTCACAAGACGGCTGCCCTGCAACTTCAGCTCCTTCAAACCATTGGAATTGTTCACACAGCCCTCCAACAGGTTCAAAGCTCTGGTTCGATCTGGAACCTTACTACACCTCCTTCAACTTTGGAGAGTAGACCCCTTGTTCTTCAAACAAGTTTTTCCTCTTCAACAAATGAAGTTGTCTTTCCTTCACTAAGTGTGTTGGATCGATTTCCTTCGAATTTAGGCTTGAGGATAATATTTGAATGCTTGAGAAATATTGTTTTTTTGTAGGTTATTTGCTTGCTTGCTTGCGTACTTGTCTCGTAACATTCTCTCTGTGTATTCCTCAGCCTTTTATAGTGCAGGTTTGAAAAATATGTCTGTGGAAGAGATAGACGTATTTTTCAACCTACACTTCGCATGTTGTTGGCTTGTCTAGTCTTGCTGCATTGATGTGGAATGTACATTGAATTTAATGCTCTGCAGCCTTTCCTAAAACTCTGCAGGATTTTAGTTACATCTCATTGGTTCCTTGCTTTTTGCACTCTTTCAGCAGAACCGCTCTAAGGTAGGCAGTCTGACACATGCCTATTAGCAGCAAAACATTGACTTTGCTTGACATCGGATCTCTTTCAGCTTTCTTTGATCCTGTTTGCTGCATATCCCCTTAGATAATCAATTTTAATGATTTTGGAATGACTTTGCTGTCAGTCAGTTGATTAAGACAGCTTTTCTGTCACTTGACTGAGACTTCACGTCACTTTACTCAGCTGCCACACAGCTGGGTCTTCTCTTCGATCTTCAGTCGAGTCCTGTAATATTCAACTTGGCTGCTTCCACTCAGCTTATATAGTCCTATCTATTACAAATCGATTTACAGTTGAATTGGGGTGCCAACTTCCTAATCTAAGTTTTACATGGTATCATCAAAATCTATTACATAAATTTCCCAACAATTTTCCTCTTTTTGATGATGCCAAAACTTAAACAATATAGCAAAGTAAATAGTGCAAAAAAAAAGAATGATTGTATTGAATATGTCATTTTATTGAACATATCATTTTTGCACTTTACAGAGCTTTAACAATGTATACATCAATACTAAGTACTTACAAGTGTATGTGTATTTACATTTAAGTAAAAATACAACATGAAGGGGTTCAACCGTCTTCAATGCCTCTGATGCTTCCTTCTTCTTTTAGCTTCTTCCTCTGCTCTTCTTTTTTCTTCTTCATCTCTCTTTCGCTTCCTTTCCTTTTATTTTATTTCTTGTTCTTCTCACAGGCTCTCTTTGCAACCTGGTTTTCCCTCTGCTACCTTTCTCTCCATTCGCGATCAAGCCTTTTATACTATTCTTCTTGCCTTATCCTCGCCTCCTCATTCCTTATGGCCACTTCTCTATTTTTCAGTTCATTCAGCCCAGTCCAGTATATCAGTCTTTTCTTTTGGGGATTTCCATATTGAACATCTCTAGTCTTTGATGGTGGAGTACATTTGCCTCTTCCACTCATCCTTCCCCTTCCTCTTCTAGAGTCTGCTCTTCCTTTGGGAGTGTACTACATGGGTTGTGCCCTTGAAGTTTGCTGACTACTACTAGAATTCTGCTGCTTCTTGGCTGCTTGACAAAGCTCCAAACCCTACTCCCAATATAGATCCCACGCCCCCTATAGAGTCATTCCTTCGAAAAATCTTCCAAGTGCCAGTGTTTAGAATTTCTGTAGGGATCTTGGCTCAGATCCTGCATCAGAGGCAACTATCTCTCGAGGGGGCTCACTGCTGGAGAGTCCTTAAGTAAACCAGCTGGGGGACCGTCGAATCTGGCTTTAAGACTTTCTATTCGGCCTTGCTGCCTCTCATCCACTTTGGCCAAATCAGCTTCAATAGCTTCTCGAGATTTCTTAAAAGCTAATGCAACTTTCTCTAAATTGATAGGCCCTGCGGCAGCTGACTTAGAAGAGAGTTGGTGACTGAGCCTAGTTGGGGGGATTTTGCAAGCAAAATCTTCAGTGGGAGTTTCTTCATCTCAATTCCCTTACTGTCTTCCCCCTCACTACTATCTTCCCCCTTTTTGGCATCATCACCAGTAGGGAGAGTCAATTGAGAGGGTAATCCTAGGATTAGATCCGATTTTGCATTAGTCAAGTCCATCTTCCCATGACTTGTGGAGTATGCTGCTCTAAATTCTGACCCCAAATCCTTCATCTCAGCAACCATTAATTTCATTTATGTTTTCAACACCATCATTTCGGTGCGCAAGTTGGCTTCTGACTTGAAAAGGTCCGCCTTGTGTTGAGCTTTCAACAACTCTATGTCTGTCTTGTATGACTGGTCCATCCTGAAGACATGATCCATCTGTCTCTGCTGAAATTTGGCATTATCAGCACTCCAAATCACTAACTTAGCAAATAGTGACTTGAAGAAGCTGACTTGCTCAAGCCTAAGTGCTTTGGTCTGTGCTATCCATTCCCTTATCCTTAGCACAGTTCCTCGAATGTCTCATGAGATCGTTGCATAGCGATTATCCAGTCGTTGATTCGGTGCTGCAAATCCTTTCTTCATGTTTTCTATCTCAGCACAGATGGTCTTGAAGGCCTTACAGAAGTCGGTTGAATCAGCGGACTGCTATTTAGGCTCACCAAGATCAAATCCAAACGGCATCACTGTTCGATCATCTGGAGTCTCGAATTCATCGCCAGGAATGGTGATAGTGTACTTAACACTCTCAGCAGCAGATTCAGTCTCCAATGCTACTTCCGCAATAAACGAAAAGTACTCGGAAAAAAGTTCATCTGGGACCAAGGGAATTTCCCCACTTTTCCTTCAGGAGCTTTACCCTTTCCATTGATGCTTCCTTCAACTCTATTTTCCTCAGCTATTTCAGCGTCCTCGACATCTGCAGAACTGTGTTAGCTGCGGAATTGACTGATCCTCAGCTGTGTTAACATCTTCATTGGTATCGGTGTGTTCTTCCTCTTGAGTATTTTTTTCCTCAGCTGATTTATCAGCGTCATGGGATGGTGATGGCACCATAGGGGGTAGGCCATCAACCAGTGTAAATTTGGAAATAGCAGCTTTCTCGTTTGCCTTCCTTATTTTAGCCACAGTTTCCTCGATTTCTGGGTCCTCTTCTGGTTTATCCTGTTGGACAGACTCAACTTCATCATATGTGTCAAAAAACTTCACAGAGACGTGTTCTTGAGAATCATGCAAGATACTGATTTCTTCATTTTTGACTAAGTCTTCATGAGGAACTGTCATTTCTTCTTCAACATTATTACCCAAGGAAGTCTCAACCTCCTTTGGGTCTTCATTACCCTCAACAGTCTCAACCGCTGTTGGGCCTTCTACATTCCCTTGTGCAGTCTTAACCGCATTAGGGTATTGGACAATCCCTTCAGCAGACTGAGCTACTTTGGGGTCTTCAGTGGCATCCTTTGAGGTCTCACCTTCCAGGATTGCACATTCAGAGCCAACGGTCTCAATTGTCCTGGCTTTCTGCCCATCCTTTGCCTTGGCTGCATTCGTAGCTTCATCGGCCTGCAGTGCAGCTGGGATTTTAGTTGAGACAGTCTGAATCGTCTGATCATCGTCAACCCCACTTTGCTATTCATTGAAATTCTCATCTTCGCCTCCAATCTTCAGATTTGTAAGGTCTCCCACAACCTCCTCCAACCCGGCTGTGGTGTTTGCAGTTTCCCCTTCAGCTGGCGCACCAGCTGAGTCACGAGAAGCGGGGTCACAACTGACTCTTTCAAACTCTGCTGTTCAGCAACAGTAGTCTCTTCCTTCTCAGTGGCTTCCACACCACTCTTATCCTTCGATGTTTGCTGCTCTTCCTCAACAACCTCTTTCTCAGCACTGTGCTAAACTCAGTTGGCTTAGCCAATTCAGACTTCTTCACAAGTCTTGTTTTTGTCTTGACCAATGGAGCCTCAACCTTTTCTGGTTCCTCTTCAATGGCAGCAGACTCTGCCACTTTCAGCTTCTTTACTGCAGCTGGCTTACAGGGCACAACTAAGCGCTTTCTTTTGATGATTGGAGAAGGAGCTAGGGATTCTTTCTCGGCTATGGGGGTAGGGGTATGGTCTTCTTCGACTGCAGGCAGGAGCTGACTTGGCTGCAGAGGCAGGTGCCTTCTTCTTGTTCTGGATGGGCTTAGGAGAAGAGGCCTTTACCGATGCAACTGTGTCTATGGCAATAGGGCAACTGATTCTCCCTCGCTCATATCCGCCTTCCTTGCATGAGCTTGGCGTTGGGTAGCCGAGAGATTAGCCCTGGACATTTTCTTGTTCACATGGAAGTGTTTCCCATTCCTGAGAGGAATACCCTTCACCTCCAGCAGATGACCTAGCTCTAGGCCATATCCGAGTGAGCTTTCAAACACTCCTTCTTCTTTGTCATCACATTCTGGCACAACTTGCTAAAAACGAACTCAGCCCAGTTTACTTTCTTCTCCTTCATTATCACAACCATCATGGTTAGCTTAGTCCTAGATAGCTTATTGAAGCTTCCAAACTTCATGTCGATACATTTGGCCACCATGTCCATCAAATTGTGGTAGTCCAATTTTATCAGTGATTTCTTGGCTGTATAAAAAGGCTTCGTAGCAGCCTCTGGCTTGGCTATTTCCTTCCATTCAGCAGCCAGGTTGATATTCTTTTCAGTTAACTCCTTAAAACCAAAAGAATAAAGATAACAATTAGCAGCTAAGTCCGCAACAGTCAGCTTAATCTCCTTGCTGTGGACCGATGAATGAATCTTATCATCATGAACCTGAGTGTTCATGTAGAACCATCGACAGGAACTGCTTGAGACCAAATTTCTCAAGCTTCTCAGCTATCTTCTTTGCCAGGGCTTTGTCCACTCCTTGCTTGACTAAGCCCTCAAAATCCATGGTAGCTCCGGTGTGGATCTTCTTAGCTAACTTCACATAGTCATAAGACGGTGCCATTTTTGAGTTTGAACTTGAGATTTGAACGAACGAGGAACTAGAGTTTGCTTCTTGGTTGCAGAGAAAATGTTTTTGCTTGCTTGAGAGGAATGAGAGTAGTGTGAGGAGAGAGAAAAGAGATTTATCTATATATGGGATGTCAGGGGAGGGTTTTTGGAATTCAAAAAGTTCAAATTTGATCAACGGTTGAGATCGTGTCTTGAAATCGCATTACTTTCCCCACATCAAATGCAACAAAATTTATATCCAATCATGGGTAAAACGGGTATAGGCTTTTTAGTAACACCATAATTACTGCTGACGTCAAGCCTAAAACATTTCCACTCATAGAAAATGATTGTGTTCTGTCACTTAGCTCATAAATAACTCATCTATCTTCATAAGTGACTTGACTCTGCTTCTCTCTTCACATAATAATCACTTGGTTGTCCAGCTAACTCGATACAACTGACTAGCCGTCTTAGCTGTTTCATTTTGCTAAAAAATGAAACTTTGCTGATTTCTAATACTCTCTTCTTTGACTCTGCTGATTGAGTCTTCTGAGCCTCCTAACTCAGCTCAATCAATCCAAGTTCATTTTTAAGCTCTCCAAATTTTGATTCACATAATGGCTTAGTGAATTGTAAGCTAACTTCTTATCCGTTGATATGTATTCCAAAGTGATGTCCTTCTTTTCAACATGATCTCTTATAAAATGATATCTGACATCAATGTGCTTGGTTCTTGAATGCAATACTGGATTTCGAGTAATTGCAATGGCACTTATGTTATCACACATAATTGGAATCTCATTTTCTTCTATACCATAGTCTCTCAGCTGTTGCCTCATCTATAAGACTTGGGCACAATAGCTACCTGCAGCTATGTACTCTGCTTCAGCTGTAGATGTAGCTATTGAATTTTCTTTCTTGCTGAACCAAGAAACCAATCTATTTCCAAGCATTTGACAGGTACCTGATGAACTTTTATTGTCCACTCTACATCCAGTATAGTCTGAGTCTGAGTAGCCAACTAGTTTGAATCCTCCATCCTTTGGATACCATAAGCCAACTTCTTGGCATCCCTTCAAATACCTTAGGATTCTCTTGGCTGCAGTCATGTGACTTTTCTTTGGTGCAAAATGGAATCTTACACATACACCTACAACAAATGTAATGTCTGGCCTACTTACTGTTAAATAGAGCAAAGATCCAATAAGGGCTCTATATCTGGTTTGATCAACAGCTTTGCCATCTGCATCTATATCCATCTTGACTGATGTATTCATGGAAATTTCCACAGATGACTTCTCTTCCATACCAAAATTTTTAATTAAATCTCTGGTATATTTGGTTTGACTTATGAAGGTTCCATCCTTCATTTGCTTGACTTGAAGACCTAGGAAGAAAGTCAGTTCTCCCATCATACTCATCTCAAATTTCCCTTGCATGAGATTTGGGAATTTGCCACACAGCTCTTTGTTTGGGGATCCAAAAATGATGTCATCCACATAAATTTGAACAAGCAATATGCTCTCCCAATTTCGATTTCTGAAGAGCGTCCTATCAACCATGATTTTGGTGAATCCATTGTCAATAAGAAACTGGGACAATGTATCATACCATGCTCTTGGTGCTTGTTTCAAACCATACAATGCCTTCTTGAGCTTGTAGACTTTATCTCCAATAGTTTTCTTCTCAAAACATGGAGGTTGCTCCACATAGACTTCTTATTCCAAAAGTCCATTAACAAATGCACTCTTCACATCCATTTGATAAACAGTAGAGTTCTTATATGCAACATAAGCAAGAAACATCCTAATTGCTTCTAATCTTGGAACAGGTGCAAAGGTTTCATCAAATCTATGCCCTCCTCTTGGCAATACCATTGTTTCTTACAACAAACCCTTCTTCATTCGTCTTGTTTCTAAATACTCACTTAGTACCTATAACCTTTTGGTGGGTAGGCCTTTTAACTAATTCCCAAACATTGTTTCTTTCAAACTAATTCAGCTCTTTCTGCATAGCTAGAATCCAATGTGTGTCATCCAATGCTTGTGACACATCTTTAGGCTCAATTTGGGAAATGAAACAAGTGAACATAACTTCATGTTGAGTTCTGGATTTGGTTCTTATTCCTTCTCTAACATCTCCAATGATAAGCTCTGGAGGTTGGTTTCTCAGCCATCTCACATCTGGTTGGAGTAAGTCTGCTGGATTCAGGCGTCTCGCAGCTAAGTTATCTTGAACAACTTCCTCATCTTCATTCAGCTGCAGACTTTCCTGCTGTCTTTGAGATTCATCTATCTCATCTTCATCAGGGTTGAGTCTTCTTATATCAACCTCAACATAGGGATTCTTCTGAACAGTTGGCTGATTCATCTTGTCAGCTAACTCATCTATGTCTTCTCCATTGACATTAGGTTCATCAAAAACCACATGAATAGACTCTTCTATGACCATAGTCCTCCTATTCAACACTCTAAAATCTTTACTCTCAGCTGAGTATTCCAAGAAAATATCTTCATCAGCTTTAGCATCAAAAACATTCAAATTGTCCTTGCCATTGTTGTGAAGAAGCACTTACATACAAAGATATGAAAATATCCAACATTTGGCTTTCTCCATGTCCAAATTTCATAAGGGGTTTTGGACAACTGCCTATTTATCATACACCTATTTTGAGTTAGCGAGCAGTATTAATGGCTTCAGCCCAAAACCTCTTAGGCAATCCAGCTTCAGCTAACATGGTTCTTGATGCTTCCTTGAGAGTTTTGTTCCTTCTTTTAGCTACTCCATTCTGCTGTGGAGTTTTTGCACCTGATAACTCATGAGCAATACCATTTTTTTTATGCAATACTGAGTTATAATCCCATTGACAACTCAATTCCTCTATCAGATCTTATCTTTATAATGGTTTGAATCTTCTCATTTTGAACTCTTCTCATCAGCTGAGGGAGCTTCTGCAAGTTTTCCTTCTTTTTACACATAAAGATGGTCCATGTATATCTTGAATAATCATCTACCACCACTAAGGTGTATTTCTTTCCACTAATGCTGGTTGGTTCAACAGGACCAAACAAATCCATATGCACTAGGTGCAACATCCTGGTTGAAGAAGGACTTGGCTTGTCCTTGAAAGAAGACTTTATTTGCTTTTCCATCTGGCATGCATCACAAATGCTCTCCTTCTTGTACACTGAGTCTGACAATCCTTCCACAAGATGACTCCTTGCAAGTTTGTTGATTGTATTGAAATTCAGGTGACTCAGCTTCTTATGCCACATCCAACTTGATCCGGCTGTGCTCTTTGGTAGCAGACATATGCTTGGTGTAGCAGTTGACCAATCCACTACATACATGTTTTTCTGCCGTGATCCTTGTAGCACAATTTCATTTGATTCAACACCCTTGATTTGACAAACTCCCATGTTGAATCCTACATTATAACCCTTATCACAGAGTTGGCTGATGCTTAGCAGATTGAAGTTGAGCCCTTCAACATAGGCTATATCAGTGATCTATAATCCATTCTTCTTTATAGATCATGTGCCTTTGATTTCTCATGGAGCTTCATTGTCTCCAAATATGACGTTAGCACCTTTTATTTCCTTGAACTTTAAAAGATTTTTCTTGTTGCCTGTCATATGTCTGGAACAACCACTATCCATGTAGCAGGTTCCTTGGCACTTAGTTGTTCCTTGAACCTGCAATCAAGGAAATTAGTTTTTAGGTACCCATACTTACCTGGGTCCCGAGAGGTTAGCACTATAACGTGATCCAACCAACCTATAGCCAAATGGTCTGACTCTAAAAGGTTGCCACCTATCAGTTTCATAATCATAATGAATATTTGCAAATTTCTTAGGGGCTTTATGCTCATACATCTATCTCTTTTGTCTGTATGCCTGTGAGTGAGCTTGTGCATTTGCTTTCTTAGGATAGTAATGAACCTTTTGTGCATATTGGGCTTTGTGCTTGGGTGCATCTGATTATAACTTCTTTGCCTTAGGAATGACCTGTTTTGAGTTTGAGATCTTTGCCACTTAGGCTTGTATCCCATTGGACTTGGCTGATGTCTCATTTGATTGTTCCAATCATCTTGGATGGGATAATTTGTACCATTTCCATCATATGGTTTTCTTTGTTGAAACCTCTGGGGCTTTTGGTAGCTCTATTTAGATTTTACAGAGTATTTTATGTTTGGAGTCTGCTGATGGACTCTTCCTAATTTTGTTTCAGCTATCCTCTCAGCGTACTCTGCTAGCTTTCTGCCTGTACCTTTGTATCCAAGGCCAGCGTGGTTGTGATTGTGTTTGTGAGTAGGTGTAGGTGCAATATATGGTGCTTTGGATTTTTGGACTGCCTCATTACTTGAGGATCCTTTTTCCATTACTACTCTTGGAGCTTGGGCATGCACAATGGAATTAAATGCAATGCCTGTCTTATCTCCACTTTCCTTTTGAATTATTATAAGTTCATCCAATGATTTAGATGCCTTAGTGAATGATGCAATCATATTTTTTAATTTTTTTCCCTCTTTTCAGTTGCAGCTAAGTTTGCTTGAATCTTAGCTATCTCAGTCTTCAACTCTGTATTGTCAGCAGTTATGTGACTTAGAGTACTCAACTCCTTAGTTAGCTGTGAGTTTTGGCTTTTGAGCTGGCTGTTTTCCTCATTTAAAAGTGTGTGTGAGGTTTTTACATTCTCAAAATCTTTCATCATTTTGCCTAATGAATTATAAAGATCAGTGGGTGATGAAGTGTTTGTGTCACTATCATTATCATCAGAATTAGAATGAGATGAGTTAGAATGTACCTCATCTTCTTGTTCTTTGGCCATGAGGCATATCAAAGCATCTTCTTCTTTGTTAGAGGAGTAGTCAGCTTCAATGTTGTTTGACTCAGCTGTTTCTTTACACTTGGTTGTGTCAGCAATCTTAGCAGACAACATGGATTTCTTATATTCTTATCTTTTCTCTCTGAAGACCTTTATTTCCTCTTCATTTCTCTATTTGTTGACTGGTGGATAGGGACAGTCAACAATTTAGGTCCCAATGGGTGATAAGTAAAGTTTAGTCAGGGGGGTTGAATAAATTTTACCAACTTTTCTATTTTAGTCCTTTTAACAATTTCAGAGTTGACTCAGGTCAGCTAAGTCCTTGAGGGATAACTAAGTTGGATTTCACAGCAAAGTTACCCACTTAACAGACTCTACTAAGCTATTCATAGTATAACTTAGATGTTTCTGCTAACACGTTAAAATAACAGTTGACTTGGTTTTTAACAACGGAAGACTTTCACCCTTAGTTTTTGAATACTATTTTCAACACTTGTTTTAGCAGGGTTATTATCAGTAGACTTAAGAAATTTAACTATCAGCAGATATAAATATAATCCAAGAAAGTAAGTGTGTTGAAAGTAAATGGACACAAACAATTATAGTGGTTCGAGGATTGGGTAATTTCTCTAATCCACTCTTCTCCAACCCCTGGAGGAATTCACTAAGTAACTTGACTTGGTTACAAAATGGTTATCAGTCCGAGTCAGCTTTGATCACACAGCTAGCTGCTTGTAGGACTCAACTTCTTCACAAGACGGCTGCCATGCTACTTCACCTTCCTTCAAACCTTGGACTTGATCACTTAGCCTTTCAACAGGTTCAAAGCTCTGGTTCGATCTGGAACCTTACTACACCTCATTCAACCTTGGAGAGTAGACCCCTTGTTCTTGATAACAAGTTTTCCCTCTTCAACTGATGAAGTTGTCTTTCCTTCACTGAGTGTGTTGGATTGATTTCCTTCGAGTTAGGCTTGAGGATATTCTATGAATGCTTGCTTGAATGCTTGTATGCTTGATAATCTGGGTAACCTTCTCTCAAATGAATCCTCAGCCTTTTATAGTGCACGTTTGAAAATATGTCCGTTGAAGAGATAGACGCATTTTTCAATCTACACTTCATAGGTTGTTGGCTTGTCTTGTCTTGCAGCATTGATGGAGACCGTACCTTGAATTTAATGCGCTGTAGCTTTTCCTTAAACTCTGCAGAATTTCATGTACATTCTGTTGGCTCCTTGCTTTTTGCACTCTTTCAGCAAAACAACATTATTGCTGGCAGTCTGACACATGCCTATTTCCAGCAAAAACTTAACTTGGCTTGACAATAGATCTCTTTCACCATTCTTTGATCCTGTCTGCTGCATACCCTTTTGACAATCGATTCCAATCATTTTGGAATGACTTTGCTATCAGTCAGCTGACTAAGATAGCTTTTCTGTCACTTGACTGAGACTTCACTTCACTTCACTGAGCTGCCACACAACTGGGTCTTCTTTTTCAATCTTTAGTCGAGTCTTGTAATCTTCAACTTGGCTGCCTTTGACTCAACTCATAGAACATGATCTATACAAGTTGAATTACATTTGAATTGGAGTGCCAACTTCCTAATCTAAGTTTTACATGGTATCATCAAAATCTATACATAAATTTTCTCAAGAAACAACAAAATGTCCTGGTTGTCTGCAATTCCAACACAGATTTTCAGCTCTCTAGAAGTCTTCTCTTTTAGCTCTCTGATTATCAGCTCTCGGATACTCAGTCCTTTGATGATTAGCTCTTTTTGGTGGTCTGTCCTCCCTTGCTTTGGAGGGTACTGAGTGTCTCTTGGATGATTCACCCTTGTTTCTCTTGTAGTTGTTATTGAAGAACTTGTTGAATCTCTTTACCATTAGGTCAATCTCCTCCTGGTCAATGACTTCTTTGGATTCAGCTCTTTTAGACTCACCAGCCATGAGTGTAGTTGTCTTGGGTACAACTGTCTCTTCTTGCTCTTGTTTTCTGAGCTCAAATTCATAGGCTTTAAGGTGTGAGAACAGCTCATGGTTCGATGTTCTTGTAAGGTCCAGTTGATCCAGACTCTCACCTGCAAGCATTTTGAATTTTTCAAATTTTTGAATAGCAACTGTTAACTTATTTTCTTTAATTTGATCAGACCCTTCGCAAATTAAAGTTAGTTTTTGCCATATTTCTTTGGCCTTTCTGCAAGATTTAACTTTGTTGAACATGGCCTTATTAAGGGTTTTGTATAAAATGTCCTTGGCAACATTGTCCAAGTTATATCTCTTTCTATCCTCATTGGTCCACTCGCAACGTGGCTTTTCCACCATAAGCAGGTCAGGTACAAAGAACAACAAGAAGAACACGTGTGCCTCGTGCCCGCGGGAGGTGCAACATGACCTCTCCTTCTCGGTACATCGCGGCCTCGGGGAGCGAGGAGCCGTGACAGTTGTGTTCACCTTCATTATTTGTAGTGGTCCATCCTCAATGACAAACCACATTTCATCATGTAAGACTGAAATGTGAGCCTGCATACACAATTTCCAATCATCAAATTCTTCAACTGTAAAAATGGAATGCAAGTTAGATTTGCTTCCATGATAATAATTTTGCTTTAAGATAAAAACTTTAAAAACGGCAAGTGTTGTTCTTCTGAAAAAAAAATTGAGATCTAGTCCAGTAACCAGTGCGGAAAGCTCAATGAACCAACCGCTCTGATACCACTTGTAGGTCCCAAGGGGTGATAAGTAAAGTCTACAAGGAGAGGGGTTGAATAGACTTTACCAACTTTTTTTTTTAGTCCTCTTAGAATTCAGAGTTGACTCATGTCAGCTATGTCCTTGGTGAACAGCTAGGTTGACTTGCACAACAGAGTTAGCAACTCAACAGAGTCGACTGAGCTGACGATAGTATAACTCAGCTGATTAAGTTAACACTTTAAAAATACAGTTGACTTGGTTTTTACAGCGGAAGACTTTCACCCTTATTTTTGAATACGTTTTTCAACAATTGTTTAAGCTAGGTTATTATCAGTTTACTTAGCAAATTAACAAACAACAATAATAAAAATAAGCAAGAATGTAAGTATGCTAAATGTAAATGACACAAGCAATTTATAGTGGTTTGAGGATGGGATAATTCCTCTAATCCACTCTTCTCCAACCCCTGGAGGAATCCACTAGTATAACTTGACTTGGTTACAAAATGGTTACAGTCCGAGACAACTTTGATCACACAACTAACTGCTCCTAGGACTCAGCTTCTTCACAAAACGGCTGTCCTGCTACTTCAGCTCCTTCAAACCTTTGGATTTGTTCATGCAACCCTCCAATAGGTTCGAAGCTCTGGTTCGATCTGGAACCTTACTACACCTCTTTCAACCTTGGAGAGTAGACCCCTTGTTCTTAAAACAAGTTTTTCCTCTTCAACAATGAAGTTGTCTTTCCTTCTTAGAGTGTGTTGGATCGATTTCCTTCGAATTTAGGCTTGAGGATAATATTTGAATGCTTGAGAGATATTGTTTTGCTTTGCAGGTTATTTTCTTGCTTGCTTGCGTACTTGTCTCATAGGTTGTTGGCTTGTCTTATCTGTTAGGAAATTTATTTGATAGATTTTGATGATACCATGTAAAACTTAAACTAGGAACTTGACACCCCATTTTCCTTCTAATTTGTATTGTAATAGATATGGCTGAAAAAGCTGAGTCAAGTCAGCTATGTCAAAGATTACAAGAAGTCAATTGCGGACTGTGTGAAGACTCTGCTGTGTGTCAGCTGAGTAAGGCCATGAAAGAATATAAGGACTCGACTGAAGGAAGGTGAGTTGAGGAACAACTGTGAGAAGTGTCAGTCAAGTCAACTCAAGAAGCCAAGTCTACAAGTTGAAGTGACAGTTGAGTCAATCCAATGATTGGAGCAGACTCAAGTCCCCTGGGGTAAAGGCAGCAGTCAAGTCAAGACAACTGACTTTGATCCATTGATTAAAGTCAAGAATATTACTTCATTTAGTAATATGAAAAAACCTGCCTTGTCTAAAGTGTTTGGCCATGAATTGTGCAAAAGGAATAAGCGAATGGGAAACACTGCACCTAGTGTCAGGCACCTGCAAATGCTGAAATGCCATTACGAGGAAAGGCAACATCACCAAGGTTGCAGACCAAGAAAAGACAAGCCAACAAACACAATTTGACATTTGAAATTAGCCTATCTCTTCAACGGGCAAAATTTCAAATGGGCACTATAAAAGGCTGAGGAAGCTATTGAAAAAAGGTTACCTGGACCACGAACAATCAAGCAACATTCAAACATTTAACATGTAATATTCTCATAGCAATTCAAGCAATTCCTCAAGCCTCAAACTCGAAGAAACTCGATCGAACACAAGTTGTGAAAGAAAGATAACTTAAACCTATTGAAGAAAGAAAGATAATTGTAAAAAACCATTATCAAAGAGGATCAAACATTTGAAGACCCTGTAAAAAGGGGTCAAACTTTCCAATGTTAGGATTGTCAAAAGGTTCAGACCAAGAAAAGTCGAACCATTTCAATTTGTTGGATCTCTTCAACGTGCAAAATTTCAAATGGGCACAAGAACTTGAAAAAAGTGGAGAACAATCAAGCAACATTCAAACATTTAACATGTAATATTCTCATAGCAATTCAAGCAATTCGAGTAGCAAAGAAGCCAACTGTGACACAAGTTGTGAAAGAAAGATAACTTAAACCTATTGAAGAGGAAACATTTGAAGAAGCAAAAGGGGTCTACTTTCCAAGTTAGGATTGTAAAAAGGTTCAAGGTCGAACCATTATCAAGTTTGTTGGAGGGCTTCGTGATCAAATCCAAGAACTTTGTAAACTAAGCCGAGTAGCAAGAGAAGCCAACTGTGTGATCATAGTGGATTCTTTGTAAACTAATCTGTTACATAGTGGATTCCTCTAGCAGTTGGAGAAGAGAGGATTAGAAGAATTACCCCATCTTCAAATCTCTAAAAATATTTGTGTCATTTACTTTCAGCAAACTTACTTTCCTGCATATTTACTTTATATCTGCTGTTAGTATTATATTTGCTATCCAACTGATAAATAACAAAGTGATAAAAATCAAGTTTTAAAAACAAGCTTAAAACAAATCAAAGGGTGTTAAGTCTTCCGCTGTTAAAAACTAAACCAGCCAAGTTAAGTATTTGGCTTAAGCAACCGAGTTATACTATCAACAGCTCTATCGAGTCTGTTAAGTGGGTAACTTAGCTGAAAAGCCAACTTTGTTGTCCCTCAAGGGCACAACTGTTTGTGTCAACTCTGTTGAAATTTTTTTAAGGACTAAAATCGAAAATTTAGTAAGGTTTATTCAACCACCCCTTCTAAACCTTACTTCACACCCCTTGGGACCTACAAGTGGTATCAGAGTGGTTGGTTCATTTAGCCTTCCGCACTGGTTACTGAACTAGATCTTTATCTTTTCAAAAGGTTTTGACAATTGTGCTTTACAAAGTCTTTCATTTTTCAAAGCAAAGTTATTATCATGGAAGCAAATCAAACACGCATTCCTATGTTTACTATTGAAGAATTCGATGATTGGAAAACACGTATGCAGGCTCATCTATCTGCATTACATGATGAAATGTGGCTTTTGAAAGAGAATGGACCACTGCAAATACTTAAAGTGAACACAACTATACGAAGAGCAGCTGCAGTAGAGGGAAAAGAAGCTGCTGCTGAAGCAAGAACAACCATGGTTGAAAAACCAAGGACTGAATGGACAAACGATGATAGAAAGAGATACAACCTGGACAATGTGGTCAAGGATATTCTCTACAAGACGTTGGACAAAGCCATGTTCAACAAAGTCAAATATTGCAAATCAACAAAAGAGATTTGGGAAAATCTAACCTTAATTTGTGAAGGATCAGAGCAAATTAAGGAAAATAAATTATCTGTTCATGTTCATAAATTTGGAAATTTTAAAATGCTTGCAGGTGAAACTCTGGATCAACTAGATGCCAGATTTACAGAAATTACAAATGAGCTATCTGCTCTGGGGAAAGAATTTACACAAAAGGAAATGTGTATGAAAATCTAAAAAAGCCTCCCAGCTGAATGGGAAATGAAGGTTATGACCCTGAGACATTCAATGGACCTCTCAAGAACATCTAACCATGAGCTATTCTTAGACCTCAAAGCATATGAGTTTGAGCTGAGAAGAAAAGATTAAGAGGAGATAGCTGTGCCCAAGACATCGACATTGATGGCCAGTGATGGAAAGAGAGCTGAGCCAAAAGAAGCCATAGACCAGGAGAAGATTGCCCTGATGGTTAAAAGAATCAACAAATTCTTCAATAAGAACTATAAAAGAAATAATTGTGAAACCTCCAGAAGACATTCAGCACCCTCAAAGGCAAGGGAAGATAGGCCACCCAAGAGAGCTGAGCATCAAAGAGCTGATTATCAGAGAGCTGATAATCGAAGGACAGACAGAGCTGATCAGAGAGATGAGAACCTGTGTTGGAATTGCAGACAACCAGGACATTTTGTTGTTGACTGTTCCTATCCACCAGTCAACAAGTATATAAATGAAGAAGAAAGAAAAGTCTTCAGGGAAAGAATACAAGAAAAGAAGAAAGCCATCACTACAAGAAAACAAGGTAATAGACATCGGTTAAAAACCGATGTCGAAAGATGAAAAAACCGATGTTGAAAGCCCTGTTGTTAAAGGGGGGTTTTAAACATCGGTTTCTAACCGATGTCAAATAGAGAAACAACATCGTTTAAGAACCGATGTGTTGTAAGAAATAAAAGTGATGTTAAAGCCCCTGTTGTTAAAGTGCCAACTATTTAACAACGTTTTCTAACCGATGTTGTTTCCTTTAACAACATCGATTGCTAACATCGGTTTTTAACTGATGTTGATTCCTGAAACCACAATGGTTAATAAGCGTTGTTATTTTTGTTTAGTTCGTTAGGAAATGACATCGGTTATAAAAGGGATGTCTTAATTATCATAACCGATGTCGTTTTCATATTTACACATCACTTTATAACCGATGTTGTTTGTTTTTTAACTGATTTCATTTTGTTTAGCAATATTCTGTTTTTTACCAAAAAATCCCTGTAATTAACGACAATAGCACCAATATTCACCAACAAAAAATTATCTACAATCGAAATTAAAAAAATATAACCTGCATTAAGCCATTCATTGAAAATGTGAACGAATATACGTAAAGGCGAAAATGTGGCTGTACAATCGAGTACTTAATGTTGCAACATCCTCATAGTTCCCATTTGTCAACTTACATTGCAAATCCTTACTAGCTAGTAATGTTATAAACAAAATCTAATAAGTGCTGGTGAAAATAGAATAAACACGTCCTCAAAACATCCTTCGACCCCTCGATCTGGTAAAACAACCTGAAAAGATGGATATAATATTAATTTTTAAGTCGAAAAGTTTAGAGATACTAACATACGCATCACCCAACACATAATTTCACTAAGATTTCACTTTAAGAGAAATAATAAAATAAATAAATAAATAAACATGTAGGTCAATTAGGGGCCAGTTATTTAAGTAATTAGGAATCTAAACTTCTCTATGATATATCAGACCACCAACTAAACAGACAATAGAACAAGAACCCTTCCCGAATTATTTATATACTATCTCGGACCACTTCCGCGTGTTATTTAAATTTAATTATTAGACATTGATTCAATAATGTTGAATTGACCAAACATATGAACTCACAAATTGTGAAAAATTATAAAATTTGGTAACTCTATTTCTAGATATAATATTTAGATAGCAGTGTCCAATGCATTGAATTTCACATACATATATTAATACTTAATTACAAAAGTCGATCTCGTGTCATTATTTAATCAAGATGCTAATATATATGTACTTAATCCAAGAAATAAATCTCACATGAAAAGTAGAGACTCGTTTTCTCACTGTTGTTAGTGGGAACAAACTCAGCCTATGACTATGAGAATCTTGGTTTACTAATAAAGTATTTGAATCTTGTTTTCTTTCTCCTTCCCCATTATTACAAATCTTGTTCCATTCAAGATTTAAACCTTTTTCTTTCCAGCCTTTCCAGTTACTTTCTCATGAAAAGAGCCTCTACTCAAAGATATACCCATTCACTTTTATCATTTTCACTATATCCACCTCATATTTCTCCTACTTCATATTTCCCTCTATGATATATCAGACCACCAACTAAACAGATTACCATCTACACCCACATGTTTGACGGAACTGAAGACCATCACCATAGTGGTTCAAACAAAGACCAAAACTAAAAGAAATCATCAACCATAGGACAGTCCAGTGAAGGCATCACAACACATCCTCAAATCTATCAACAAATTGCATGTGTAGATATCATGCAAAATAATATATATATATAATTCTTTACAAAAAATGAACTTTTGTTCTCACAAGAACCTACAGTAAAGCACACAAACCCAATTTTAACACCCAACAACTACTTTAAAACGATACCATTTATTTGACCATAGCAGGAGCTTGACTATAGCAAATGTGCTTGTTTGTGGTATTTCATAGTCATAGTCATAGTTTGAAATATCAACAAACATAAGCAGAACAACTCATCAATAAATATATTCACAAGCAATAAACCAAACAAATTTAAATATTCACAAACAAAATTCTAGCCAAGTCAAGGGTAGCTTGAATACCTGTGCTACTCAAACATGTGATCTTGTATGCAATTCGCCCACTCCAAACGCACTTCATCAATTTGTGCTGGAGTGTATTGACCTTTTTTAAACTATGAACACAAATTATATTAGTAAAATCCAACTATATTAATCTTGCTAAAAGAAAACCAACTATTAAATCACTTTGCAAAATTATAAATTACACAATCTTAAAATATTTGAAAACTTGAAATATGAAACTGCATATTTTACCATTGATCGCAGTAGAGCTTTGTTAGTGCTAAAGCATTCATGAAGTATCTCTCTCATGTATCGCAGTACATAGAAACCACACTGCTTTTCATCCGGTTGAATAGGAGCCTATATGAGGAAAAAAAATTGTTAGTTACTCATACAAATTACATTGAGCAACATATTTTAATCACAAGGACATACCGCGATTATATCCCATTGGGGTTGCTTTTTTCCATTCCTTCCCTTGCGCATATTAAATAATTTTAAAGCCCTTCAAACATCATAAGATCGATTAACAAGTGAAGCAATATTTAATTTATCCACTTGCATGTGAAAAAAACTTACAGATTAACAACATCTCTCCAAGTATCATCGCGAATGCGGGGGCCAAGAGGATCCAAAACATATACAATCTCATTGTAAGGGTCGATCACAGTTAAAATCCAATGAAAACTAACACAAATAAATGATTAGTACTTGCAATTAGACAAGTTAATAATATGCAATTGAAAGTCATATTGCAACTCTTACTTACCCTATATTACATGGCGCCAAAACTAATTGATTAATTGATGCACTGCCCAACCTATTTGCTAAAAAGCGTGCCCTGGATTCCATTAATTGTTGGATATAATTTTTATCTGTTCTTGTTGTCGGCACATGCCCTATACCATACGGATCCACAAATAAAAACTTATCCACATATTCTTCCTTCATCTTTTTGTAAAGGTGCCTACAATTTTAAAAAGAAAAATAAAATTAGTATAGAAAATTATGAAGTATTTGCAACTTATAAAATAGTAGATAATAATTGAAAGGTTTACCATATGTACACAATTATAGAAAAGCACGAAATTGGCTCCAATTCACAAAAGTGAGTGATGTCTGAAATGTCAACATAAATCTCCTTCTCAATGCCAAAGACATCATTATCTAAAGTCATACGTACACTCTTTCCATCAAGCACATTCTTGCAACAACAATAGAACATGAACAACTCTCTTGGCATCTTGGATTTGACAACTTTACTATTGTTTTTCCCATCGCCAACTTTGATTGTACCAGATTTCTAATTAATGCAAATGTACAGATGTTAGATAGGTGCCAAACAAAAACTTACTGAAGCATTTAAACAGAAATCTTATATCACAATTACCTCATTTTTCAGTTTTATCAAGTGTGCAGGCCAGGCAACATGGTTACCTACAGCATCACCAAGACACGCACACGTCCTAGGGATTTTAATTGGCAAAGGAGCTGATTCATCCATTGCTTCATCGATGGCGATGCACATGCAATTTGTCGGTAATGGTTCATCATAAAGAAAGTTGCCAGGTCCATCGACATGGACAATCGTACCAAATGCAGCAATCTCGTTTGTAGACTCCAATGTCAATGCTATTGCAGAGCCCTAAAAGATGAATAATCATCAGTTAACTACAAATAAATAAAAAAAAAATCTTTACATAAGAAATACATGTTCATTGTTGTAATTAAATATATACCTCTAAAGCAACTTTTTTGTCAAGAATTGCGAAATCAGCTTCATCATCATCATCTTCATCTTTGTTGGATTGATGTCGAGAACAACTAGCTTTCTCTTCATCTTTGTTTAAGATCGCTTCTAATTTTTCTAAGCGTTCATTTTGCTTTTCTAAGCGTACATTTTGCTCTTCAATACGAGCACCCTGTTCAGCAATCAATTTCTTAGCGTCAACCAGCTCTTTTCTTTGCTCACTTCTTACCCCTTGGTCAACTTGCTTCTTCCCAGGAACAAAGTTGAAGTACATAGATGGGGTAACATTCTTTCCAAGACCCCTCACCCGTCCAGGATGTTCTGGTTTTTCAAGTGCCTTTGTTAGGATGTCTTCTTTTGCTCCTTCGATTTTTAGCTTACCCTCTTTTTTTAGCTCTATATAATTATCCTGTCATGCAACAAATGACAAAACAATGCATTAATACCAACACAACACATTATAACAGGTATCATAGAGTAATTAAGCAATGAGGGTGTACACAATGATTATATACAGCATATAAGCACTATACATAGGCAAGGAACACTGGCTATGGTATCTATCATGTTAATGTGTGTCTAATGTGGTAAATTTTCTAAAAGGGACACAATAATTAAATTATTTTAAATTAATTTAAAAGCATTAATTTAAAGGGACCTGAGCTACGCCTGAAACAGAACCTGGCTAACAAACTTGGCCTGCAGCCTAGACATATCGCGATATAGTTCCAGAAAAAAAGAGCTAGATCAAAATCGAAGCAAATAGAACGAGAATACATCATGCTTAAATCAAACTACGATAAGTTAGCTTCACCCATGAGGAAAAAGAATCAAAACCTGCTCATCCAGGTACAATTATTATAGTCCTCCATGTTTATTAATTCAAGGGGATAATTACAAATACTACCCATGAAGTTTTGTCTAAGTACGAAAAAACTCCTATTATCTTTTAGAATTACAAATACCCCTTAAGGTGTTACAAGTATCCCCTCCGGATTTGTTTATCTAACCAACCTTTGAGGGTGCAATTTGTAAAACAGATAGCATGTTCTTTTTGTAATTAGCGTCAGTGGTAGTTTTTGTAATTAACCCTTAATGCAAGTAAATAACAAGCTTTCATATGGGTCTCTACCAGTACCAGTTGAAGCAAACAATGAGCTTTTTTACAATTGGCAGGTGCAAAGACTCAGAAAGATGGCAGACAAAAGAGACGGCGAAAATGATGACAAGAATCACAACACTTTAGCAACTTCCGAAAACTCAAGATTTCTACTAGACATTAATAATAGCCATGAGCTATGCATGCCCTCATGCAGTGATCTGAATGAAAAATTAATTTAAAAGCTTTAATTTAATGGGACACAATGAAATAGAAGCAGATGCTCAGATTAGTTATCATGTTATTGCAAGATGAAGTAAGAGGAATATTAATTTGACAGTAAAATAAGTAATACAGGATTAAAAAAGTTTGCATATACCACAAAACTGTGAAATTGGATTAAACATATTGCCCCACTCAGTATAATTTTATAAGACATCCTATTAATCTAATGTTAAGAACTTATCGACAGATGGAGGATTTTCCAGGATATTTTTGTTTTAATCCATTAATTTTATAAGACATCAAACTAGGAGCAAAAATTAATCTAATGTTAAGGACAACTTCATTTTTGTTCACCTTCAATTTCCCCTTTTTTATTGGTTCCATTAACAAAAATAGCTCTATTTATATCAATAATTATTTCCCGCACTAAATATGTTCAAAATATCAAACTAGGAGCAAAAATTGAAAATCTTTAATATCCTTTATGGGCAACGGTGGGGGTATACTTCTCAATTTTTGTTCTTCACTTAATTTCTAAATTTTCAACATATATTGCAATCATTAGACAAATAAACAAGATATTTCATTTTTTATTAGTTATCAATAGTCACGGACTTTTTCCAACTTAAAAATTAAGCATGTTTTACTTCTATTTATAATCACAAAAGAACTCAGTCCTCCTTGAAATTACCCTTTTGGTGGTTTGTTCAACTCCTCGGGATCATCTTTACGAGCCCAAACAAATTGTTTGGTCAGTGTGGTTTTATATTGACGCCATTTTGCACCAGCTGAACTCAAACATGCCTTCTTCAATTTCGGATTTATATTGAAGTTCAACTATAACAAAAGAAAGACAAAAAGTGAAAAGCATCAAGTTACCAAAAAACAAAAAAGATAAGTGAGTGGTGCAACAGAATAATTGAGAAAAAGGAAAAAGGACATGATTTATTTACATTAATAGAATCCCAAATCAAATCTTTAACATCTTCTGGTACATGCTTCCATGTCTTGTATGTAATCTTTACATTCTCTCGAGCGAGGACGCCAATAAAACTTTGTATCTCAGTCGACTGTTTTCCCACTGCTTGTCCATGTTTATTAATTTTGATGTCCAGCTTACCTCCATGAGCCCGTAGGATGGCCAACCTATCCATCTGAGTACGACCTCTGGTGGATGTCGTTACTTGGCTATCTAAAGAATCGCTATCCATGCTATTCTTATCAACCTCTTCAGAAACTTCTATAGAAACATCAGATTTGCCCTTTTTAACTTCAGCATGCCCACTTTTCATTTTTTTTACAACCAGCCATAGAGTCCAGATACCTGTTAATGCAACAAAATGTATGAAATAATTAGAGCTAATCCAGGTTGGCAAAAATATGCAATAAAGAAAAAGACCATCACATTCACATTTCATTATCATTCATATATAAAATCCATCATACCTCAATTTAGCAACAATGCATTGAACAAAGAACTTTGAGTAATAATTAAACTTGGTTGTTTCACTATCAGTGAGCTATATCTTCTTTTTATCATTAAAAACTAAGGATAATTACAATTTGAAAATTTGCCATCTTAAATTAAGTTCACATAGTACTTATGAATTGTTTGAAAATATGTGTTTCTTTACTTTAAGTTTTGTTACAAGTTGGCAATTATATATGCAACATTAAAATCTTACCAAACTATGAAAGCTAAGAGTCAACCCAAATCCCATCACAATCTTCACGAATGCATGGTGGCTCATTTTCATCAGTTTCATCACCATCATTCGATGGCATCCCATTGGTAAAACATTGATGGTGGATCGTAGTATCTCCCAACTCATCACCATTTATATATTCGAAGTACTCCTTGCTTGGAGTTGAAAGCACAATAGACCATGCTGGGTCCTGAGGGTCTTCAATATAAAATACTTGCTTTGCTTGACTAGCCATGATAAATGAATCGGTTATAAATCCAATTATATTGAGGTTGACCAATGTGAAACCAAGATCATCAACTTTAATACCATTATTGTTCTCTACCCAATTACATTTAAACATTGGAATCCGAAAACTGTGGTAATCGAGCTCCCATATTTCTTCTATAACTCCATAAAACACCATGTCTGACTCAATTGGGTTTCTATCCTTTGCACTTGCAACTTGCATAGTCTTTGCAACCAAGCTGACACCCGAATTTTGAACAACTCGTATATTATCACGCTCTTTTGTGTTATAAGTAACCTCATCAATCAAATAACTGGAATACTTCAGCACTTGCTTGGTTGGTCCCTCAACCAACCACCTCAACCTTTCGGATAGTTGATGCGAGGAACTCACACGTGTGCGTAACCAGGCAATAAATGTGCTTCTATGCTTATCTTGAATCCACTTACCTTGCTTTGCTTTAAGGCGGTATGTTTCCTTCAAAAGCGCCTTGTGTTCGCTAATGCAAAAGTTCATAACACATTAGCCATTATAATTTAAACAATTATTATCGAAATGTTAATTAGGTAGAGAAATTACTTGATATAGGGATCAATCTCAGGATCATTTGTCAGAACATAAAGATGTGCTTCTTCCCATTCTTGAGAATTAATACGATGTACTTGAGCACGTGATAAAGGCTTATTGAGTTCGAGTTTCTTTGATGGCTTGATGGGATCCCAATGGTGTGAATATTAGCCAAGTAGATCGAACAGATTCCTGACCTCTTGACTATATAACATTGACTATACACCTTCGGGTCGGTGCGGTTCCGGACATAACCTTTCAAGATTCTCATGAATCTTTCAAATGGGTACATCCATCTATAACGAATCGCCCACACAATTTAACCTCCCGCACAAGATGAACAGTTAAGTGAAGCATTATATCAAAAAACGAAGGAGGAAAGTACTTCTCAAGTAAACACAATGTGGTCACAATATCCTGTTTGTATACAATCCAACTTTCGGACATCTACCACTTTGTTACATAGCCTATTGAAGAATAAACACAACTTGGTGATAGTGTACGACATGTTTAGGCAAGACACCACGAATTGCCACCGAAGTAATTGTTGCATTAACGTATGGCAATCATGTGACTTAAGGCCCACAAGCTTCAAATCTTTCATTGATACAAGGTTAGAACATTAGATGAATAACTTTGTGGGGACCTTGATTCCCAACAATGAATTACATATTTTTCTTTTTTCATATTTTCGAGTGTATAACAAGCGGGAGGCAAGAAGGATCTCTTTTCCCCCATCTTAGGTTCCAACTCGGTCCTCACATTCATCTCAACAAGGTCTAGTCTCATTTGCTACTCCATCTTTTGTTTTCCCGGGAATATCAAGTAATGTACCGATGAGACTTTCACACACATTTTTTTCAATGTGCATGACATCAAGAACATGCCGAATATGTAGATGTTTCCAATATTCAAGTTCAAAGAAAATTGACTTCTTTTTCCAGCATGTTTGAACATCATCATTACTTGATTTTTGCTTGCCACTTGATTTTCCCCATTGACAATCAATTCTCTCAACAACTTTTAAAACTTCATGACCATTTAGTGGTTTTGGTGCATGCCTAAATTCTTGGTTCCCATCAAATGCCTTTTTTTGTCTTCTATAAGGATGATGCTCATCTAAAAACTTCCTATGGCCCATAAATGCCATTTTTCTGCTGTGTTTAAACCATTTTGCATCTGTTTCTTCACCACAGATAGGACATCCACGATATCCTTTCACATTGCATCCTGACATGTTTCCATATGCAGGGAAATCGTTAATTGTCCATAAAAGAACCGATCTGAGCAGAAAATTCTCATCTCGGTGTGCATCATAAGCTTGAACACCCACTTCCCATAAATATTTCAAGTCATCAACCAGAGGTGCCAAGTAAACATCAATATCATTCCCCGGCTGTCTAGGACCCGAAATCAACATTGTTAGCATCATAAATTTTCTCTTCATACACAACCATGGAGGAAGATTGTACATGACCATTACAACTGGCCAACAACTGTATTTAGAACTCATCAACTTATGAGGATTGATGCCATCAGGAGATATGGCCAATCTGAGATTTCTTGGCTCAGAAGCAAATTCTGGCCATTTATGGTCAACAAGTTTCCAAGAGGGTGAATCAGCCGGATGACGCAAATAACCATCACGCACTCTCTTGTCGGCATGCCAAGTTAACTCCTTGGATATTTCCTTACTTCGAAACATTCTCCGAAATCTAGGAATAGGTGGAAAGTACCATAGGACCTTCGCAGGAACTCCCTCAATTTTCTTGGAATTCTTGCCCATTTTCCACCTTGACATCCCACAAGTAGGGCATTCAAGAATATCTTCATAATGCTTTCGGTATAAGATACAATCATTGGGGCAAGCATGTATTTTCACATAATCCATCCCTAGCGCACATAGACTCTTTTTTGCTTCATATAAAGATAGAGGCAACTCATTTTCATCTGGAAGCATGTCTCCAAGTACGCTCAGTAAGTCATTAAAACTTGAATCACTCCAACTATATTTTGCCTTCAAGTTATATAATTTCACTACAGCAGACAACTTTGTAAATTTACAACAACCAGGATATAATGGTTTCTCAACATCCTCAAGTAATTTTATAAATTGATTTGGATCCTCTGTAGTTTCATATGCATCATGCACCATATCTATATGTTCGTCAACACCAAAATCTTTATTACCTTGCCCAACTTCATCATTGGCATCCATCGACTTCCTTTTTGTAGATCTTTCCCCATGCCATATCCACTTAGTATATGTTTGATCCATACCATTAGAAGTTAAATGCGCCCTAATGATGTCAACACTTTTCTTTCTTAAATTACCACATTTTACACAAGGGCAATGTATTGCATTAGGATCACTAGCATTTTGTTCTGCAAAATGCAAGAATAATTCGACTCCGTCCTCATACTCACGTGATAACCTATTCTTTGACATCCATTCTTTATCCATCTTAATAATGACCTAAGATCTTAAAAACAATTACAACAACAAACCATATGAAAATGAAAATGATCAGCCACATCAAGAAATATCTAAATAAAAAAACATAAAAGATTTCTTAATAATATTTTAGAATATTTTTGGTCATTTTGTTATTATTACAAGCATATTTGGTTATGGATTTACCCTTATTTACTTTTTCTAAATAGAGGAAATATTTACATATAATTAAGGGGACAGTTTGGTAAAATGAGGCCTATGTCATATCAATCTCTATAAACATCAAACAACATTTTTATTCTTGAATTATCTATCTAATTAGTATCATTCAAAAAAATATCTTAAAATCTCCAAAATTTTGACAAACCTCATAATAAACCTAAAGACGGAGAACTTTTAGCAAGAATGTGCTACTTTTTATTAAAGAGCCAAATGGCAAAAATACCATAAAAAGTTGCATTCTTTTTTTAAAATTTATCCGTGAGCTGTGAGTCACAAATGTTTGCATCTTTTTTGGTCTTATGACTTTGTGTATATTACAGATAAGAGAAAGAATTAAACCATGCAAAATGCACAAAAGATTAGTCAGTTCATTTTGAAACATTCCTTTTTTAGCCTTTTGTTTTGACCTTTACCTTTCAGCCCTTTTGAGTTGAACCAAAAAGCCAATGCTATATGGGAACTTTTCCACAAATTTTTGCTACCATGCATTTCTATGATTGATTTCATCGTTTCTAATGCAAGTTATTAAACTCAATAACTGATTTTGAACTTGGAGCAGTAATAATTTTTTGGGTCAATTACAAATAGTATCCTTGAGGTTTGACCTAATTATAAAAAAAACCCAACTATTTTTTGAAATTACAAAAAATACCCCTGAGGTTTTATTTTGTCTAATATTTAACCCTTTCATAAGAAAAAAATTTCAAATCTCAGCCAACCCGTGAGCCGGGCTTTATTTTGCCACCTCTACTTAGGAGATTAATGAGCCAAAAAACTAGTCTTGGAGGTGGCAACATAACATAGTTTTGTGTTAGGTGCTTCTCTGTTTTTCAGAGTTTTATGTCATAATGGTGATTAGACCAAGTGAATTTCAAGAATTAAATGCCCCATTCTCCCACTTTCACAAACCAAAAGCCCCCAACTAATTTGCTTCTTTTGATGCAGGAAATAAAAAAAGGAAAAGTCTCAACATTGCATAAAGCCAATACAAAGGTGGCAAGGCTTTCTGAAAAAAGGTGACTAGTCAAAAACAAGAATTGTCCATCTTTCAATTTTCAAGTCCCACCCCTTAGGCACGTACAATACAAGATATGTCACTCAGCAACTCAATGATACATACAATTTAATATAATTCAAAGAGGCATCTTCACAGAAAAATGCGCGAGAAGCGGACATCGTTAATATGCTTCAATTACGAAAAATCGAAGAAGAAGGGGAAAAATACCCTCCAATTATTTATGAATCAATATTCAATTTATCAAGGGCCATGAAACATCCAACTTATTAACTTGTAAAATCCAAAAAGTGAAAGAAAAAAGAAAGCATACGGGGGAAATCTGGGAACTAGGGTTTTACCAGTGACGCGCTATGAACGATGAGCTTGATGGCGCGCCGCGTCTCTGGAACACCGCGATGGCCTCGGGCAGTCGGAATTAATCTTCTTGTTCGATCGAGATTCGTCGGAGAAGAGAATTTTGGAGAGGAAGTATTGTACGTGCATAAGTGGAGAAGAGAAATTTGGAGAGAAGTACTGTACGTGCTTAATTAAGTCTTAAACCTAGTTAGTTATTTGTTAATTAATCCAATAATTGATTTTTATTTTGTATTAATTAAATCAAAGAAACCACGATTTTTAGTTTTTTTTTTTTGACTAAAAACATGTGTTAAGTCCTTTGGGTTTTTAGGAACCAAAAATTAGGGGTGTCAATTTGGGTTGGGTCCGGGTTCGTGGGTCCGGGTTCGCAGGTTCGTGTCGAAACAAATGGCCGGACCGGCTACTGTTTAATTATTCGTGTCGAGAATCTTGAACCGGGACCCGACTGCTTATTTCACAAAGGTAACCGGACCACCCACTTAACCCATCTAATAAAATTATTTTAATATATATTTAATATTTTTAACTGAATAAATTTTTTTTTTAAGAATCATACACTATTCGATCAATATAAAATATTACAATTCACAACATACAAAAATAAATGACATAATTGCATAAATAACATAACATACTAATCATATTTTGAGGACAATATTCAAAAAGATATGCATAATAATAACAAATACATAATTAATGAGGTTTTATCATTTGAGTTTTAAAGATATTTCTTGTTTGTTATTTTTATCTTACAATTAATTACTTACTTAATTTTTTTTAAATTCACAAACGGATTAGACGGGTTAAACGGGTCATAGTAGGTTGACCGGACGACTGTTTAATTGAGTTAGTGGTCCGACCCAATTTCGACCGGACATGCTTTCGAACCCATATCCATTAATTTCGTGTTAGGTTCGTGTCGGTGCGTGTCGGGTCCCAAATTGACACCACTAACAAAAATAGAGAATTTTTAATTTATTATTTAAAAAAAAAACCAAATTTCAACATCGGTTAGGAAAAACGTTGTCTAATATCTGATGTTAAAGGACACAAAGACATCATTGTGAGAAACCGTCGTAGAAACCGATGTCTATTTTGTACTTAGATATCGTTTGGGACATCGGTTCATAATAACCGATGTCTATGAGCGGACTTCTCCGCTAATAGACATCCGTTTTATCCATAACCGATGTTAAAACGTATTAGACAACACGACAATGAGGAAAGTGATGTTGTTTTGGTGATGTCTATTACTATTTTTCTTGTAGTGCATGTTGGCTGCTGAGACTGCTGAGCCAACCAAATGCAAAGAAGCAACGTACTCAGATAGTAGTGAAGCATGCTACTCAAGTGATTCTGAGGAAGAGGCTATGATCAGCCTCATGACCAAAGAACAAGATCAAGAAGATGAGGTACACTCTAACTCATCTCATTCTCGATTCAAGATTGAGTGTGATGACTATGATACGCACACTTTCATCACCGATATTTCGATCTTTATGATTCATTAGGCAAAATGATAAAAGATTTTGAACACATAAAATCCTCACACACAATTTTAAATGATGAGAACAGCCAGCTTAAAAGCCAAAACTCACAGCTGACTAAAGAGCTGAGTACACTGAGTCAAATAGCTGATGAGAACATTGATGAGAACACTAAACTGAAGGCTGAAAATGCCAAGATCATAGCAGAGGTATTTGCTTTATAGAAAAGAGGGAAAAATCTTAAAAATGTGATTACCTCATTTACAAAAGCATCCAAATCATTGGATGAACTTATTATGAGCCAAAAGAATGTGGAGATAAGCAGGACATATGATTTAACTTCTTTGTGCATAGTCAAACTCCAAAAGTGATTTTGGAAAAAGGATCTTCAAGTAATGAAGCATCCCAAAACCCAAAACACCAAATGTTGCACCCACATTCACTCCAAATCACAATCACAATCATACTGGCCTTGGATATAAAGGGAAAGACAGTAGCGATTGAGTATCTTGAGAAGACAGCTGAGAAGAAATTCAGCCGAGTTCCTCAGCAAACTCCAAACAGAAAATACTCTGTGAAAAGCAAACAGAGCTACCAAAAACCCCAGAAATTTCATCAGATAAATACCAATGATGGGAATGGTAGAAAATATCCAAACTATGTTGATTGGAATAATGTGAAACATCAGCAAAGACCTATGGAATACAAGCCAAAATGGCAAAGACCTAAACCTCAGTAAAGGTCATTCCAAAGGCAAAAGAGCTTTTATCAGAATACATATGCACCCAGACACTACACTCATAAATACCACACCTATCCCAAGAAAGCAATTGCTAAAATACACACACACACACACACATGCATACAGACAAAAGAGACAGCTGTATGATCCTAAACCCCTCAAGCAATTTGCTAATGTGCACTATGATTATGGCACTGATAGATGACAACCACTTAGAGTCAGACCATTTGGCTATATGTTGGTTGGAGCATCTTATAGCACTAACCCCTAGGACCCAGACAAGTATGGGTACCTAAAAACGATTTCCTTTGATTTGGGTTCAAGGAACAATCGAGTGCCAATGAACCTGGTACATGGATAGTGGATGTTCCAGACATATGACAGGAAACAAGAAAAACATGTCAAGATTCAAGGAGATTAGAGGTGCAAACGTTATACTTGGAGGAAATGAAACTCCAGGGGAGATTAGAAGCACATGATCTATCAAGAAAAATGGATTGGAAATCACAAATGTTGCTTATGTTGAAGGGCTCAATTTTAACCTGTTAAGTATCAGCCAACTCTGTGACAAAAGCTACAATGTAGGATTCAACATGGGGATATGCCAGATCAAGGATGCTAAATCAATGAAATAGTGCTGCAAGGGTCAAGGCAAAAGAATATGTATGTGGTAGATTGGTCTACTGCTACACCAAACACATGTTTGCTAGGCTGTGGCACAAGAAGCCGAGTCACCTGAATTTCAAGACAATCAACAAGCTTGCAAGAAGTCATCTTGTAAAAGGATTGCCAGACTCAGTATACAAGAAAAAAAGTGTATGTTATGCATGCCAGATGGGAAAGCAAATCAAATCTTCATTGAAGGATAAGCCAAGCCCTTCTTTAACAAGGATATTGCATCTGTTGCATATGGATTTATTTGGTGCAGTTGAGCCAGCTAGCATAAGTGGAAAGAAATACACCTTAGTAGTGGTGGATGATTACTAAAGATATACATGGACAATCTTCATGTGTAAAAAGAAGAAAACTTTGCAGAAGTTACCTTAGCTGATGAAAAGAGTTCAAAATGAGAAGAGTCAAACCATTATAAAAATAAGATCTGATAGGGAACTGAGTTTGTCAATGGGATAATAACTCAGTATTGTGTTGAAAATGGTATTGCTCATGAATTGACAGCTGCAAGGACTCCACGACAGAATGGAGTAGCTGAAAGAAGGAACAAAACTCTCAAGGAAGCTGCAAGGACCATGTTAGCTGAAGCTGGATTGCCTAAGAGATTTTGGGCTGAAGTTATAAATACATCATGATTAACAGGCAATTGACCAAGACTCCCTATGAGATTTGGACAGGGAGAAAGCCAAATGTTGGATACTTCAGGATATTTGAATGTAAATGCTTCATCCATAATAATGGCAAAGACAATTTGAAGGCTTTTGATGCTAAAGCTGATGAAGGTATCTTTTTGGGATACTCAGCTGAGAGTAAAGCCTATAGAGTTCTGAACAAGAGGACTATGGTCACAGAAGAGTCTATCCATGTGGTTTTTGATGAACCTAATGTAAGTGGAGAAAACATTGAAGAGTTAACTGATAAGCTGAATCAGCCAACTATGCAAAAGAGTCCTTACATGGAAGCTGAAGTGAGAGCACTCAACCCAGATGAAGATGATATAGCTGAATCTCAAAGACAGCTGGAAGGTCTACAACTGAATGAAGATGAAAGAGCTATTCAAGACAACTTATCTGCGAGAGGGCTGAATCCAGCTGACTTACTCCAACATGATGTGAGATGGCTGAGAGACCATCCACCAGAGTTAGTCATTGGAGATGTGAGAGATGATATAAGAACTAGATCCAGAGCACATCATGAAGCTATGTTCACTTGTTTTATTTCCCAGACAGAGCCCAAAGATGTGTCTCAAGCATTGGAAGACACACAATGGATTCAGGCCATGCAAGAAGAGCTGAATCAGTTTGAAAGAAACAAAATATGGGAATTAGTTCAAAGGCCAACCCATCAAAATATTATTGATACAAAATGGGTTTTTAAACAAAATGAATGAGGAAGGATCTATTGAAAGAAACAAAGCAAGATTGGTAGCCAAAGGGTATTACCAAGAAAAGGTATAGATTATGATGAAACCATTGCTCCTGTTGCAAAGTTGGAAGCAATAAGGATGTTTCTTACTTATGCTGCACATGAGAACTTCACTGTATATCAAATAAATGTGAAGAGTGAATTGTTAGAGGAAGAAGTCTATGTTGAAAAACCTCCAGGTTTTGAGCAGAAAACTATTGGAGATAAGGTCTACAAGCTCAATAAAGCATTGTATGGATTGAAACAAGCACCAAGAGCATGGTATGATACATTTTCTCAATTTCTAACTGACAATGTATTCACCAAAGGCAAAGTTGATAGAACACTCTTCATGATTCAAGATGGAGAGAGTATATTGCTTGTTCAAATATATGTGGATGACATCATTATTGGTTCCACAAATAAAGAGCTGTGTGACAAGTTCTCAAACCTCATGCAAGGCAAATTTGAGATGAGCATGATAGGAGAGCTGACTTTCTTCCTAGGACTTCAAGTCAAACAATTGAAGGACGGAACCTTCATAAGTCAAATAAAATATACACGGGATTTAATGAAGAAAATTGGTATGGAAGAGAAGTCTTATGTGAAAATTCAAATGAATGCTTCAGTCAAGATGGACATGGATGCAGATGGCAATCACACTATAGGCATCTATGGACATGGATACAGGTGAAAATTCCAGAGATTATGATATTGAAGAAAAAGAGATTCCAATTATGTGTGATAACACTAGTGCTATTGCAATCACTCAAAATCCTATTTTGCATTCAAGAACAAAGCACATTGATGTCATATATCATTTTATAAGAGATCATGTTGAAAAGAAAGACATAACCTTGGAATACATCTCAACTGATAAGCAGTTAGCTGATATATTCACAAAGCCATTATGTGAATCAAGGTTTGAAGAGCTCAAGAGTGAGTTAAGGTTAATTGAGCTAAGTTAGGAAACTCAGAAGACTAAATAAGATGAGAAATAAGATGAGAATATTGAAAAAGAGAAAGTTTCACATTTCAACCAAGTGAAACAGCCTAGTCGGGAAGTCACCAGATTGTATCAAGTTAGGCGGCAGTGCAGTCATGATGAGAAGAGAGAAGCAGAGTTGTGTCACTTTGGATATAAGATGAATCATTTATGAGCTAAATGACAAAAATGCAGTTGTTTTAATTTATGCGGGAATGTTATTAAGAATGACGTCAGCGTAATAATGACTGTTAGTACAAAAGCTGCACAATAAACCATATGATTGGATATAAATGTTGCTGCATTTAATGTGGGGAATTTAATGCGGTTTTGAAGCTCTAATCTCGACCGTTGATCTCGATCATAAATTTCAAAATCTTGAAGATGTCCTTGCACATTCCTTATATACGAAACTTCATCTTTCTCTCTCCTCACGCGAACTATTTATCTTCAGCAAAGCAAAAGCATTTTCTTTGTAACTAAGTGCAAACCCTAGTTCTTACAAGCAAGCTTTCTCTTGTTTTAATCGGTAGAAACTTTTGAAAATGGCCCCAACTCACGATTACGCAAAGCTCTCCAAGAAAGTTCACACTGGTTCTTCTGTGGATTTCAAAGGGATGATCAAATAGGGTGTCGATGAAGCCCTGGTCAAGAAGATAGCAGAAAAACTGGAAAAGTCCGGCATGAAGGCATTTTGCCGATGCATTTCACTCATACGTATTTGGAGGAGGTCTCCATGTTTTACGTTAACGCAAAGGTGTTGGACGATGAAATCCGATCATCAGTCCATGGTAAGGTCATCAAACTCACTGCAAAAGACCTTGCTGAGCACTGCTTTTTGCCCACGGAGGGATTGAAGGACATCGCTGATAAAGATGTCGACTTAGCTACTGCTTGGAAAGCGTTGCCAAGCCGGAGTGTGATGTGAAGGTTGTGTATACAACCAAGAAGGAATCTTTGAAGGATGACTACCATAAGCTGATGGACGTCGTCTCAAAATGTGTGGACATGAAGTTTGGAAGCTTAAATCAGCTGTCCAAGACTAAGCTGATCGTGATGGCTGCGATCATGCAAGAGAATAAAGTTAACTGGGCCGAGTTTGTTTTCAGCCGAATTTGCCAGAATATGCTGAACATGACCTACAAGGAAGATGAGTCTTTTGGCTGTTCCCTGGGTTATGGCTTGGTGATTGGCCATCTGATGGAGGCAAAGGGTATTGCTCTCCTCCATGGAAAGCCCTTTCATGCCAACAAGCGAATGTTCAAGGCGAATCTTTCAGGAGCCCAGAAGAAGGCTCATGCCAGAAAGGCTGATACTAGTGAGAGGGAATCAGCTGATCCCAAAGACACAGCTGAGACCTCTCCAGCTCTCTCTCCAAAGCCAATATCCAAAAAGAGAGATGCGGTATCTAAGCCTACCCCTTCCCCCGTAGCCACGTCCAAAGCTCTTATCCACGCAGCAAAGCCCCCTGCCCCAGCAACCGAGATAGTGAAGGAACCCCAAATTCCCTCCCCTACCGTGAAGAAGAAGAGGACTGCCAAATCCAGAAAGGCAACTGCCTCTAAGAAAGCTCCTAGTGAACCACAGGCCTTCATGTTCGACGAGCCTGAAGAGGTAGAGGAACCTGAGATCCAGCTGGTTCCAACCAAGAGAAGATGGTTGTACAAGCGTTCTGAGCTTGAGAAGACAGCTGAGTCCGGCACCCAGCTGGAGAAGGAAAGTGAGACTGCTGATGCTCAAGAGAAGCAGTCTCCAGAAGTTGTTGACGAGCCTGAGAAGACTGCTGATGTTGATCAGTAGAGAACTGTTGAAGACCCAGCTATGCGACAAACAACTGAGGGAATGGAAGCACCTGAGACAACAGAACATGTGCAAGAAAAGGTTGTCTCACCTTCTTGGACAGTTGCTGCTGAGTCTGAGGAGGAGCAAGGTCCGTTAGCCCCCATTTAGGAGATCGGAGATGAAGGCAATGATGATGATGATCTAATCATGTATTCTCCCGTCTACCCTGACATTCAAAGAAGATTGAGGGAATGGAGGGCCTGGAAGTTGGATCATTCAAGGCAACAGTTCACTCGCCCTGAGTTCATCGAGGATGAAGAAGAGCTTCTCAGATTCCTTGGTCTAACAAATGTTCAATCAGCTCTAAATGAGGAAAACTGTTTGGACATCCTCCACACAATTAAGGAGGATAAAAAGGAGAAAGCTTTGCAAGAATCCAGAGCCTTGGAGAAATCTAAGATATGCGCACATACCGGGACTCAAAAGCATATCTATGAGTCGACTAATACCGATGATGATATGGATCCACCTCTGCAGCAGAGATGTCGAAGCTGCATGAGCAAGCTCTTCAAGAATCCAGAGCCATGCACGAGCAAAGTCTACTAGAAGGTCTAGGAGAGTCCTCTCAAACTCTTTTTCAGATTGATCCTTTGGGAGTAGCACAACAGATTGCAATGGACATAGTTGCAACCACATCCCCCGTGCAATCGGAGGATGGCTCCAAGAGAATTGGCAATGAAGGCGGGAATTCGGGCATCCAAGCCAAGCCAACCCCTAAAGAAGGTGTTAACACACCTGCCCGTACGACTCAACACTCAGAGGGAACAAAAGTCGCGTCTCAGGAGCAGAGTGACCCCACTATCATTCACTCAGCTGGTGAGCCAGCTGAGGTGGAAACTCTCTCCACCACAACAGGGTTGGAGGTTGCTGTGGGAGACAAATCAATACAGTTAGAAGGCTGAGTTGAAAAAGAACTTATAGAAGAGCATAGTGACATTAACGACGCTCAAAAAGTTAAGTCTGTCTCAGTTAAAATGTCAGCTGCATTGAAGGCCGACGACACTACTGCTGCAGCTGAGGCAAAGGATGGTGAAGCCCTGGGAGTTAACACTTTGGGCTCTGAAAGTGCAATCCAAGGAGTTGAGACTCCGATGGATGCCACTGTCCAAGACCCTAAGACACCAGTGAGTCCGTCGAAGGGATGGTACAAGACCCTAAGACAGTTGATTGAGACTGTCAAGGTCGAAGGGAATGTACAAGGCCCCGATAGTTGAGACCGCTGGGGTTATTGAAGGCCTTAGGAGGTTGAGACTTCCTGGGGGTAAAGATGGAGGTGATAAGAACATTCCTCTAATTGAAGGTGTTGCCACGAGAAGAGGTGATTGGTGCCCTTCATGACTCTTAAGAAAACATTGACACATCATTTTTAGGGTTTGAGGATGAAGCTGAGTCCACCCAACATGAAGATCCAATAGTGGACCCAACTGAAGATGTTCGCAATCTCAAAGCCAAGCCGGTGAAAAGACGGCTCGAATGAGGTTGAATTTCGACGATGAGCCATCTCCAAAGGTCTCATCATCCTCCGATGATGGTGATAATACAGATGAGGACACGATTATTCATTTAGAAGAAAACACTGAGACTGAATAAGCTATTAAGACAGCTTAGGCTCAGTCAGCTGAGCAAACATCTCAAAATGCTCAGTGCGAAAAGAACCATTCTTGCGAGCTCCCACGGCTACAACAGTAACGAATCCTACAGCTCCGTCACAGGCTCCCACAGTTGTGACATCTACCGATGATGTTGCCGCAACTGAGGCATAGAGAGCTGGTTCTACTCATCAAGAACAAGGGAAGGCTCCACAGGAAAAAGACTCGGGGATCCCACTTGTTCGAGATGATGTTTTTGAGGACGAATTCGCCTTCACCGTTGAATTGCCAGAATTAGAAGCTGAATCTGCCAGAGACTTAAGGAAATATACTGTGCGAGAAGAGCCTATCATCCCCTCGGATACAATTATTCCAATGGACTTTGATTTTGATGTAGAGTGGCCAAAGCCAGTCGGAGTCACCAAAGAATCGAGTTAAAGTAAAGCCTTCAAGACTATCTGCAAGGAGATTGAGAGATGGAATGCCACCAAGCATCTTTGGATCTCAGACTAGACAATCGGGATGCCACCCTCTCAGCTGATTTAAGAGGGAATGGGATGCGCAACATACACTATGAGATCTGAGCAAGTCCGTCACTTCAAAGCCTTATTTGTGAAGATGTTATTGTGGAGTGCGGACTATTCGATGTATCAATAATGGATGAAGGAGTATATTACGAGGATTGATTAGTCCCACAAGTCGGATATGGAGCTGCTACAACACTTTCTCAAGAATGAGATTGCCAGACTCGAGAATAATATGAATGAAAAATTCAGCCTTCTCATGGCTGAAATGAAGATTGTGACAGCCGAGTTGAAGGCTACACACTCAAAATTTCGCAAGGTATACAATGCAGCAGACTCCAAGCAAAACTCGATGAACAACCGACTAGACTTTCTCCTCTGTGGATTATTCCCTGGGATACCTCTCTCCTTTGGTGATGATGCCAAAAAGGGGAAAGAGGAGTCCCTTAAGGGATTGAAGGAAGAAAAAATGAAAAGAGGTGATAAAGCTGAGGGGGAAGGAAGTTCCAAAAATCTTCCTTTGAAAATGATGTACTCTGAAATCTCACAGCTAGGTGAAGTCACTGCCTCCCTTCTCGACAAGCTACCTGTGACACTCCCTATCGAGAAAGCTGCAGTGGTCATGGCAAATAAAAGAAAGGCCATTGAAGCTGCATTCAAGGAGGTAGCTGTAAAACAAGATGCTCGTGTTCAAGAAATAATGAAGCAATATGGTGGTCCACCAGCCAGGAAGGACTGTGCTACGATTCAACCCCCAAGAGAAATTGCCATGCCTGATGATGGATCGGATCCCAGATCAATGGAGGAATTCAAGACTCTAGAATTAGAAGGCTACTTTAAGGGAATGACTCTGCCTCAAGCCTGGGATTTGTATTGGGAGAAGGGACTGAAATTATGTCAATCTACTGATAAGAAGCAGACTTCCAATAGTCATTCGGCTGGAAAGCAGAAGACTCCAATACAGTACACTCTAGAGGAAGGGGAGCTGAGTCATGAAAGGGAAGACATAGTGGTGGTGGAAGAGGCTCTCAACCTCGACCAAAACCAAAAGATGTCTCGTTCGTAGATCCAGAAAAGAAAGGCATGATCTACTGGGCTGGATACGATCACCTTGCCAACATTGAAGTTGCAAGAAAGAATGCTAAGGCTCTTAAAAGACAACATGCTGAGAATGAGAGAACTGCTTGCGAGTGGGAAAAGAGAAAGCGGAGAGATGACCCTGCTGCTAGGCGAGCATATGAAAAGAAGAAAAGAGAAGAATAAGAGAAGAAGAGAAAAAGAGCTGATGATGAAGATCGCAGAAGAGCTGAAGAAGAGAGAGGAAGGAAGCAACAAAGGCGTTGAAGTGTGTTGCGAACCCCTTCATGTATTTTTGTGTAAATACATTTCAATGTAAGTCTTTTGTAATAAGCTCTGTAAATTTTCTTGTAACTTAGCTTAGATACACTGCACTGATGTATTTGTATAGAGCTTTGTATAGGAAAATCTCTGATACCTTATGTAAATAGCTTTGTAAAGGACAAGAATGCTATGATCAATAAAATGATTCATTCAAAGCATACATTCTTTGTTATTGCACTGCTTGTATATCATTCTGCTATTTACTTATTTAATGTTTTAAGTTTTGGAATCATCAAAAAGGGGTTAATTGTTAGGAAATTTATTTTATAGATTTTGATGATACCATGTAAAACTTAAACTAGGAAGTTGGCACCCCATTTTCCTTGTAATTTGTATTGTAATAGATAGGGCTGAAAAAGCTGAGTCAAGTCAGCTATGTCAAAGTTTACAAGAAGTCAACTGCGGACTGTGTGAAGACTCTACTGTGTGTCAGCTGAGTAAGGCCATGAAGGAATACAAGGACTTGACTGAAGGAAGGTCAGCTGAGGAACAACTGTGGGAAGTGTCAGTCAAGTCAACTCAAGAAGCCAAGTCTACAAGTTGAAGTGACAGTTGAGTCAATCCAATGATTGGAGCGACAAGTCAAGTCACAGGGGTAAAGCGGTGATCAAGTCAAGACAACTGAGTTACATCCGTTAACTAAACTCAAGAATATTACTTCATTTAGTAATATGACAAAAGCTGCCAGGTCTAAAGTGTTTGTCCCTGAATTGTGCAAAAGGAATAAGCCAATGGGAAACCGCACCTTGTGTCAAGCACTATCAAATGCTGAAATGCCATTAATACGAGGAAAGGCCAACATCATCAAGGCCACAGATCCAGAAAAGACAAGCCAACAAACATAAAGTGTTTGGCCCTGAATTGTGCAAAAGAAATTAGCCATGCAAACGCTAAAATGCCATTAATACGAGGAAATGTCAACATCACCAAGGCTGCAGACCAAGAAAAGACAAGCCAACGAACACAATGTGACATTTGAAATTAGCCTATCTCTTCAACGGGCAAAATTTCAAATGGGCACTGTAAAAGGCTGAAGAAGCTATTGAGAAAAAGTTACCTGAACCACGAGCACGCAAGCAATATTCAAGCATTTAACCTGCAATATTCTCATAGCAATTCAAGCAATTCCTCAAGCCTCAAACTCGAAGAAACTCGATCCAACACAAGCTGTGAAGGAAAGATAACTTCAACCTGTTGAAGAGGAAACATTTGAAGAAGCAAAAGGGGTCTACATTCCAAGTCAGGATTGTAGAAAGGTTCAAGGTCGAACCATTATCAAGTTTGTTAGAGGGCTTCGTGATCAAATCCAAGAACTTGAGAAGTGAGCTGAAGTAGCAAGGCAAAATGTTTGCCTGTGAAGAAGAAGTTCGAGTCGCAAGAGAAGCCAATTTGTGTAATCAAGCGTCGTCTCGATCGATAATCGCTTTGTAAACTGATCTGTTACATAGTGGATTCCTCCAGGAGTTGGAGAAGAAAGGATTAGAAGAATTACCCCATCTTCGAACCTCTATAAAATATTTGTTTCATTTACTTTCAGCAAACTTACTTTCCTGCATATTTACTTTATATCTGCTGTTAGTATTATATTTGCTATCCAATTGATAAATAACCAAGTGCTAAAATCAAGTGTTAAAAACAAGCTTAAAACAAATCAAAGGGTGTTAAGTCTTCCGTTGTTAAAAACCAAACCAACAAGTTAAGTATTTGGCGTAAGCAGCCGAGTTATACTATCAATAGCTCTATCGAGTTTGTTGAGTGGGTAACTTAGCTGAAAAGCCAACTTAGTTGTCCCTCAAGGACACAACTGTTTAAGTTAACTCTGTTGAATAATTTTAAAAGACTAAAATCGAAAATCTAGTAAGGTCTATTCAACCCCCCTTCTAAACCTTACTTCACACCCCTTGGGACCTACATTATCTTGCAGCATTGATGTGGACTGTACCTTGAATTTAATGCTCTGCAGCCTTTCCTAAAACTCTGTAGGATTTCAGGTACATCTTATTGGTTTCTTGCTTTTTGCACTCTTAATGTAAAACTTAAACTAGGAATTTGGCACCCCATTTTCCTTATAATTTGTATTGTCAAGACAACTAACTTAGATCCGTTGATTAAAATCAAGAATGTTACTCAATATAGTAATATGTCAAAGTTGTCAGGTCTAAAGTGTTAGTCCCAGAATTTTGCAAAAGGAATAAACCAATGGGAAACACTGCACCTTGTGTCAGGCACCTGCAATGCTGCGAAGACATTTAATACGAGGAAATATCAACATCAAGGACTGCAACAAGACAAGCCAACGAACAAAAGTGACATTTGAAATTAGCATTTCTCTTCAACGGGCAAAATTTCAAATGTACTATAAAAGGCTAAGGAAGTTATTGAGAAGAGGTTACACGAACAAGCATGCAATATTCAAGCATTAAACATGCAAAATTCTCATAGACATTCAAGCAATTCCCACGGAAAGAGAGATACTCAATCCGTTACCATGACTGGACTTATAGGATGATCAACTTTCGGCAAACATAGAATTTGGTGTCGAAGAAGAGCTTCTTTCCTAACACAGAGGAGGGGACACGAACACTGGCGAAGCTTTCGCCCGGTATTTCTTCTTCTTCGCTTAGTAAGTTGCCTCTCTCCTCGGGTGACCGAACTCGCTTTTAAGCAATCGGAGTAGCGATCTCTCTTCGATGAGTCAGACTAGGCTATGATTCCCAGATAGGAAAAAAGAGCATTCGTATTAAAATAAAATAAATAAAAGGGGCCACATCAAGGAAACAAAGACTATGCTATCATGGCGCCTACTAAAATAAAGAGGAGCAAATGAAAGTCAAACCCAACTCCCACGTCCGGCTTCCCATCAAGACAACTAGGGAGTGCTACGTGGCCACTTTGAAGATAAGCAAGCTACCGAGACCAAATGATGAAAGCCTCTTGCAGCCATGAACGACAGGGTGCAAAATATTTATTTACAATTTAGTTGTGTTTCCGCCCACATGGCGTAAACTTTTTCATTATAATGAATATGAATAAAAATGCTTTCACATTTTCTATTTTATTGTGATGAATGGCCACATATGGACAGGGTCAATGACCAGTTAGACTTTCTACAAAACAAACCCCATCTTTCCAGCTACGGCCCCAAATGGGAGGGGCCTCCTCACGGGAGTCCTTGTAAATAACCTCCTCCGGCTAAGACCCCGAAAGGGATGGCCTCACTCAGCTAAGACCCCGGATGAGAGAGGCCTCCTCACAAGAGGTCCTAGTAATTTACCTCCACCGGTTAACATCCTGGAGGGGATGGCACCCGACTAAGTCCCCGAGTGGGATAACCCCTTCCGGCTAAGACCCCAGATGGGAGGGGCCTCCTCATTAGAGGTCCTAGTAACTTACCTCCTCCGGCTAAGACACCAGAGAGGATGGCCACACTCGGCTAAGACCTCAGGTGGGATGACCCCTTCTGGCTAAGACCCCAGATGGGAGGGGCCTCCTCACAAGGAGGTCAAAGTAAAAAATCTTTTTCCTCCAACTAAGACCTCGAATGATGGGCCCTCTTCACAAGAGTCCCGGTGAAATCTTCTCCACTATGAAAATGTTCAAGAAAAAGAAGGCAAAAAATGCTAAGACATGTGGAAAAAGATGTAAGAAATAAATCAATGGCTTGGGAAAAATCCAAAGTGGGCGCCCTCCTCTAAAGTCCGGCGGGCACCCCAGGAACTGTAAGTCCAAGCGGCTATGATAATCTAGAGGGGGGGTGAATAGATTATCTCCATCTTTTTGATTTTGCCCTCTTTTTCGAACCGAATGCTCAAAGACAATTTTAAAGGTGCGGAATGTAAACAACACACGTCGATTATAGAGGTTCAACCCACCTAGGGCCTAATCCTCTACCACCCCAGTATATCCGGGATGGATTTCAAAAAGAAAAAAGATTTTATTAATTACCAAAATTAATACAACACCAACTTACAACAACACCTAGAAGAGCACCACACTCTTCTTCAACACCACCTTTGTGATTACCACAATCTCACTTGAAGATTACCACAATCTCCAATGGCACCTTGTGAAGATTACCACAATCTTCAACCTTGAAGAATACCAAATTCTTCAACACCTCAACAAGAAGATTACCACAATCATTATCACACCTAACACCTAGATCACCCAAGTGTGTTCTTACCACAAGAACACTCACAAGGATATCTTGTGTTGAATGATAACCCAAAAATTCAAGATTACAACTCGATAATGATAATACAATTGAGTGCAAGTGTAATCAAGAATAGCCTAGACCTCAAGGATGTGAAAGTGAATAGCTAGGCAAATTACAACAAGAAATAAGACAATGTAAGAACAAGTGTATTCTTGAGTGTATATTGTTGTGTTGTAGTTTTCTCTCTTATAGTGTTGCTTCAATTCTTCATCTATTTATAGAAGATGTCTTGGACATGATAGACTCCTCCTAGGAGATTGAAATCTGTAAAAAATTGCAAGACAAATGAAGAATATAGTTGTTAGAAATCAACTCCATGATTTAAGGAAATGTTGTCTGCTGTCAAACGGTCAGATTTTTGCTGTCAAACTAGAGGGCGACCGGTCGCACACAAATAGACGTTTGAAAATGAGAAAACACATTTACATAGGGCGACCGGTCGACGTGCACCTTGACCGGTCGACCCTAGCTACAACCGGTCACACTTCATCGAAAATGAAAGACAGAAGTTCTGTTTCAATCCAAGAGTTGCAGGCACCGGTCGCACGGGGGGCGATCGATCGACGGCACCGGTCGACCCCCTGGGCGACCGGTCGACCTGCCCTTTTCAGCCTCAATCTCATTTTTTTCTTTCAACGTACTCTTCATGTACGGGTTGCCCTATAGGGCGACCAGTTGGCCTCAAAACAAAAGTGTTGTCGAATATTTTATCGAGAATAAACTCCAAGAAATACTCCAAAAAATAGTAGGAACATTTTAAACCGATCGGGAGTATTAGGACAACATTTAGGAACCTTGTTTTAGAAGTAAAAACTTATAAACATAAAATCATTAAAAGTGTTGTCCAATTTTATCGAAAATAAAACTTAAAGAAATACTCCGGAAAATATTAAAACCATTTTAAATCATTTAGGAGTATTTGGACAACCTTTAAAAACATTGTTTTGGTGTAAAAACAAAATCATCAAAATCATGATAAAACCATTTATCAAACAATCTCCCCCTTTTTGATGATTACAAACCAAAACAATTTTAACGAGGTCGATTTAGAAAACAAAACAATTTTACCGGTTAAAGAGAACTATCCGTTGTGAGCGACAACATTCCATGCAATAAAAATACAAGGATGGGAGTAGAGATATTCAAACACATATATCAAATGCTCCCCCTATCAACATGCACAACAAGAGTTATATAGAAACATCTAAATCAAAAGCTAAAGCCTTAGCTTTTCAATATTGAGCTTAAGTTTCAAAACTTAAAAGCTCCCCCTGTCAAAGAGACATCATTAGAAACATATACAAGTCCATACTACAACCAATGGACCACGATTCATACAAAACCATAATGCACCAAGTGGACTAAATATGATCCACAACCTACGGCTTTATGAAGCCATAGCTTACAGCTTCTTATCTTAGCTTCTTTGAGCTAAAGAGCTTATAACCTGTTTATCCACCTGTTTCTCCCCCTTTGGAATCATCAAACAGAATGTTAGCACGATAAATACATCATATATTCATATCAAAGTGCGCAACTAAACCGATGTATCGAGCTATTTGAACATTGAAGCTTATTAAACCAAATAGAAGGGAAAAGTCGAATCATACGACTTGTAGAAGCTTATGAAAACTCATTTGATAAGCAAAACATGATCTCTATAAATATATAGGACTTTTGAAATCGAGAGAATCATGTAGGTGATGAATTTTTCATTGAAACATTTTATCGAACACTTGGCGGGCGTCAAAAATTGAAGAAGATGTATATAGCCCTTGTAAATTTAATCAAGCCAAGTTTTTCATCACCAATTGCAATTTAACAAATATCATTCATCAACAATCAATAAGCTCATCACAAATATATATGAATTGCATCAAGAAAAATACATATAAGCCACAAACTCAAGGGTTCAACCCAATTGAGCTAAAGAAGTAGAATTCTTACCATTCAATCGGTAAAGATGAGCGATGATGATAATTGAGCCTTATACTCCCCAACATATGTAATATATGCAACAAAACTCATTTGAAGTGAGTTGTGTGTGAAATTTGCAAAGGGACGAAAATAAAGTTGGAGGGGCCAAAATGGCTAAGTATAGGAACATAGAAGCGTTTTAATCCAACAAACAACAGTGGGCAACCGGTCGGAGGTATGGGCGTGGTCGAGGTGATGGTCGCCGGTTGGCTCTCCTCCGATCGACCATTTGTCCATTTCGTTTTGCAAAAACCGAAGTTTGAACCAACAATCCGATTTTTCGCTCCTAAGTTTTAAAAACGTGAAAAATGCAAACGTAGACATCATTCAATATATATTATGTCATAATCAAGCTCGAAATGAGATAAAATACTCGGCGGTGAGTGATTAAAAAGTCCGCGAGTTATTCTTGAGACGGAATTAAACACATCTCAAGTTTTTGTTAAAACATGCAATCCCTTAACAATTATATCGAATCTCAATATGTTTAGTTCGATTATGACGAACCATAGTTTGAATAATTTTGACCGAACTTGTTATCCCGAAAAATAAGAACGTTTTAAAGCTTTGGATACAACAAGTCATGAGAAGAAGTGCCTTTCAAATATTTGAAAATTTCTTTTAACGGCACTTTAATGAGATTCGTTGGGATAGTTTTTGAAGTCGAGCATATAGACATAAGGCATATGGAATGTCGAGTCTATAGAAATAATACAAGAAAACATACCTCGAATTTGTTTGTCGGCCGATGTGCCTTTCTCAACCTTTGTCAATCTTTAGCCATAGAGGTTGAGATAGTTCTTCTTTCTTCAATGCTTAACTCCTTCAAGAGTTCTTTTGAAATATAACCATCTTCTTGGCATTGAGTAATTTGAATTCCAATGATCAAATTTGAGCTTCCCTCATCATGATCATCTTAGGTTCACCTTGCATTGACTTGGAAAAAAAATCTTGCACAAATATTTATTAGTAGCACCATAAATATTATCAACATAAATTTGCACAAGTAAACAATCTTGCCCTTTTTCAAAAACAAAGAGAGTAGTATCAACTTTACCTCTTGTAAAATCATTTAGGAAAAATAGCTAAGTCTATCATACCATACATGGGGTACTTGTTTTAAACCATACAAGGCCTTTTATAAAAATCATTTGGCCTAGAAAAATTTAAAACCCGGAGGTTGTTTTACATAGACTTCTTCTTGAATAAAACCATTGAGAAAATTGGATTTAACATCCATTTGGTAAAGCATGAAATTTTCTTAAAACAAGAATGGGCAAGTAAAGTGCAAATAGCTACTAAATGTGCTATGAGTGCAAATGTTACATCAAAATTAATTACATTCTTCTTGAAAATACCTTCAAGCTACTAACCTTGCCTTAGTTCGACCAATGTTGTTTTGGTCATCGAATTTGTTCCGGAATACCCTTTTTGTCTTCTTCATCACTATCATCATAGGGCATCCAATTGATATAAGGTGTTCACAATAGAACATTTACATCCAAATATTTTGAGGTAACTAATATTTGGAGTACTTCATTTCTCATCTACACAACTTAACAAACTCATTAACGGCATCGCTTATATAAGCAAGAGAAAAATAGCCCAAGTGTAAAAACATGCCTCAATCATCAATCACAAAATATCTTGTATAAGAGCATAGTAGAAATAGACACTTTATATATAGACCATGAAGCAAGAAACTATGCATTTAGAATATCATCAAGAGTCTAATAAATCATGCAAGTTCAAGAAAGCTATAAAAGGTCTCTTTTGAAATTTAAAAATCCGATAGCATATAGTTGAGACCTCATTTAAAAGAAGTATTTGAACAAGAGTTGACAAAGCAAATATGTGCAATCAAATATCGAATAGTGCCTTTCAAAAAAAAATCTAAAAATCCTCTTAATGGCACTTGTATGAAATACTATGAAAAACAAGCACATAGGCACATGGCAATACATATATCGAGTCTATAAGAATAAGAATAACACAAGTAAACGTACCTCGATAATTTATGCCTTTCTTGACAAATAGTGACGTAAATGGCCATTTGTGAAAATATGTAAATCCTACACAATTCTTAAAAAAAATCTAGCACAAATCATAATGATAAAAGTGTAGGCTAAGAGATATCACAAGTAAGCTCATGCCATAAAAATCCATAAGAGATGATAACACACTTTAGTCTACAAAAATGCACAAGAGTTTTAAAAACATCATATAAGGTCTTCTTTTTCAATAAAATTTTAAAAGTACAAATATATATTGAAGACCTTAATTAAAAAAATAAATACTTGAAAACTCATTTTGCAATTAAGACACAAATAAAAGCATGCATAATAACAAAATAAAATGCATATTTAACTAGGGAGATACGGGTTACCAATTACGCCATTTCAATGGGTTGTCTTTGTTCCCATTGTTGATGATATCTTCCCTTGAGAAGTCACTTTGTTGATGATGACTTCTTTGATTACTCCATTTCCAAGGTTTGTTGCCTTCCCATTGTTGAAAGTCTCTTCTTCTTTGAAAATCATCTTGTTGATGATGTCTTTGCCATTTCCAAGGATTGTGTTCTTCCCATTTTTGATTATATCCTCTTCTTGGAAATTGGCTTTGTCGAAAATAGTTTCTCCTTCTTTGATCAAATGACGCGATCATTTGATGTCTTCTTGGCGGTATAACTTTTCTTCGATCATTATTTCACCGGGTACCTAATACAACATTATTTTGTGGTACCCTCAAATGTTTGGGTCCTTTAGGATTAGTTTTGAGACTTTTAGGTCTCCAAGAATAATTGGAGCTATTTCTAGCCCGACAAGAATTAGCCGTATGACCCTTTTTACCGCAATAATAGCATGTAATAATTCTAGGAGCATAATGACCAACGTGCTTAGAGACTTGATTCTTTTTCATGTGATTGACACCCTTAGGCTTATGATCAAGTTCTAGTTTCGAATTATCACAACAATCAACAATATTGGTCATTCTATCGGCACTCAAGTTGGATTTAGATAAATCATTTTTCAAGCAATTTATGTCCTCAACAAGAGTACTATTTTCTTTCTCAAGGTTTCTAACCTTGTCAAGAGTGGTGGTGTGAGCACATGATAGTGATTCATAGGAAGTAAATAAACTATCCTTATCATTCTTTAAAACAATGAATTCCTTTTTCAAATATTTGTTTTTAACACGTAAGTTTTGGAATTCATCTTGTAGTTCATCAAAATCATTTTGCAAATCACTATAATCATTATCATAGGAAGTAGAGGGTTTAGAACTTACCTCGTTTTCTTCTTCGATGCCTATGAGGCATTGTTCAACTTCTTCATCATGGGAGGTTGTAGAAGGCTCATCCCATGTTGTTGGATTTGATGTCGTATCCATTTGTGAAGTAGATGCTTTTGAGTTGCTCCTTTCATTTGCATACACTTCATAGATGGCTTCTAATTTTTGCCATACTTCATAGATGGCTTCTAATACAAAATTTTAGATGGCTTCTAATTTTTGCCATACTTCATGTGCCGATCGAATACCTACAACATGATCAAATTCCAAAGTAGTAAGTGCATAATACAAAATACTAAGAGCTTTACCATTTAAGGATATGATTCTCTTCTCTTCATCATTGAGCTCTTTGAAGCCTTTAGAGGTGTGTGGTGTATTCTTCGTCGGAATGGATTCTCCATTGATGACGGTGTTCCAAATATCGAACCCGCAACTTTGTAAATAGCATTCCATTCTTTCTTTCCAAAATGTAAAATTTTTGGAATCAAATAGTGGTGGCTTGGTGGTGGAGGTGCCGGATAGATAAGCTTTGTTCGTAGCCGACGATCGTTCCTCTTCACTCGCGATGTGAAACGAGCTTGCCAAAGAGTTTGGCTCTGATACCACTTGTAAGTCCAAGCGGCTACGATAATATAGAGGGGGGGTGAATAGATTATCTCCATCTTTTTGATTTTGCCCTCTTTTTCGAACCGAATGCTCAAAGACAATGATAAAGGTGCGGAATGTAAACAACACACGTCGATTTATAGAGGTTCAACCCACCTAGGGCCTAATCCTCTACCACCCCAGTATATTCGGGATGGATTTTAAAAAGAAAAAAGATTTTATTAATTACCAAAATTAATACAACACCAACTTACAACAACACCTAGAAGAGCACCACACTCTTCTTCAACACCACCTTTGAGATTACCACAATCTCACTTGAAGATTACCACAATCTCCAATGGCACCTTGTGAAGATTACCACAATCTTCAACCTTGAAGATTACCAAATTCTTCAACACCTCAACAAGAAGATTACCACAATCTTCTCACACCTAACACCTAGATCACCCAAGTGTGTTCTTACCACATGAACACTCACAAGGATATCTTGTGTTGAATGATAACCCAAAAATTCAAGATTACAACTCGATAATGAATAATACAATTGAGTGCAAGTGTAATCAAGAATAGCCTAGACCTCAAGGATGTGAAAGTGAATAGCTAGGCAAATTACAACAAGAAATAAGACAATGTAAGAACAAGTGTATTCTTGAGTGTATCTTGTTGTGTTGTAGTTTTCTCTCTTATAGTGTTGCTTCAATTCTTCATCTATTTATAGAAGATGTCTTGGACATGATAGGCTCCTCCTAGGAGATTGAAATCTGTAAAAAATTGCAAGACAAATGAAGAATATAGTTGTTAGAAATCAACTCCATGATTTAAGGAAATGTTGTCTGCTGTCAAACGGTCAGATTTTTGCTGTCAAACTAGAGGGCGACCGGTCGCACACAAATAGACGTTTGAAAATAAGAAAACACATTTACACAGGGCGACCGGTCAACGTGCACCTTGACCGGTCGACCCTAGCTACAACCGGTCACACTTCATCGAAAATGAAAGACAGAAGTTCTGTTTCAATCCAAGAGTTGCAGGCACCGGTCGCACGGGGGGCGACCGATCGACGGCACCGGTCGACCCCCTGGGCGACCGGTCGACCTTCCCTTTTTAGCCTCAATCTCATTTTTTTCTTTCAACGTACTCTTCAGGTACGGGTTGCCCTATAGGGCGACCGGTTGGCCTCAAAACAAAAGTGTTGTCCAATATTTTATCGAGAATAAACTCCAAGAAATACTCCGAAAAATAGTAGGAACATTTTAAACCGATCGGGAGTATTAGGACAACATTTAGGAACCTTGTTTTAGAAGTAAAAACTTATAAACTTAAAATCATTAAAAGTGTTGTCCAATTTTATCGAAAATAAAACTTGAAGAAATACTCCGGAAAATATTAAAACCATTTTAAACCATTTAGGAGTATTTGGACAACCTTTAAAAACATTGTTTTGGTGTAAAAACAAAATCATCAAAATCATGATAAAACCATTTATCAAACAATCTCCCACTTTTTGATGATTACAAACCAAAACAATTTTAACGAGGTCGATTTAGAAAACAAAACAATTTTACCGGTTAAAGAGAACTATCCGTTGTGAGCGACAACATTCCATGCAATAAAAATACAAGGATGGGAGTAGAGATATTCAAACACATATAGCAAATGCTCCCCCTATCAACATGCACAACAAGAGTTATATAGAAGCAACTAAATCAAAAGCTAAAGCCTTAGCTTTTCAATATTGAGATTAAGTTTCAAAACTTAAAAGCTCCCCCTGTCAAAGAGACATCATTAGAAACATATACAAGTCCATACTACAACCAATGGACCACGATTCATACAAAACCATAATGCACCAAGTGGACTAAATATGATCCACAACTTATGGCTTTATGAAACCATAGCTTACAACTTCTTATCTTAGCTTATTTGAGCTAAAGAGCTTATAACCTGTTTATCCACCTGTTTCTCCCCCTTTGGAATCATCAAACAGAATGTTAGCACGATAAATACATCATATATTCATATCAAAGTGCGCAACTAAACCGATGTATCGGGCTATTTGAACATTGAAGCTTATTAAACCAAATAGAAGGGAAAAGTCGAATCATACGACTTGTAGAAGCTTATGAAAACTCATTTGATAAGCAAAACATGATCTCTATAAATATATAGGACTTTTGAAATCGAGAGAATCATGTAGGTGATGAATTTTTCATTGAAACGTTTTATCGAACACTTGGCGGGCGTCAAAATTGAAGAAGATATATATAGCCCTTGTAAATTTAATCAAGCCAAGTTTTTCATCACCAATTGCAATTTAACAAATATCATTCATCAACAATCAATAAGCTCATCACAAATATATATGAATTGCATCAAGAAAAATACATATAAGCCACAAACTCAAGGGTTCAACCCAATTGAGCTAAAGAAGTAGAATTCTTACCATTCGATCGGTAAAGATGAGCGATGATGATAATTGAGCCTTATACTCCCCAACATATGTAATATATGCAACAAAACTCATTTGAAGTGAGTTGTGTGTGAAATTTGCAAAGGGGACGAAAATAAAGTTGGAGGGGCCAAAATGGCTAAGTATAGGAACAAAGACGTTTTAATCCAACAAACAACAGTGGGCGACCGGTCGGAGGTATGGGCGTCTGGTCGAGGTGATGGTCGACCGGTTGGCCCTCATCCAGTCAGCCCACTGTCCATTTCGTTTTGCAAAAACCGAAGTTTGAACCAACAATCCGATTTTTCGCTCCTAAGTTTCAAAAACGTGCAAAATGCAAACGTAGACATCATTCAATATATATTATGTCATAATCAAGCTCGAAATGAGATAAAATACTCGGCGGTGAGTGATTAAAAAGTCCGCGAGTTATTCTTGAGACGGAATTAAACACATCTCAAGTTTTTGTTAAAACATGCAATCCCTTAACAATTATATTGAATTTCAATATGTTTAGTTCGATTATGACGAACCATAGTTTGAATAATTTTGACCGAACTTGTTATCCCGAAAAATAAGAACGTTTTAAAGCTTTGGATACAACAAGTCATGAGAAGAAGTGCCTTTCAAATATTTGAAATTTTTTTTAACGGCACTTTAATGAGATTCGTTGGGATAGTTTTTGAAGTCGAGCATATAGACATAAGGCATATGGAATGTCGAGTCTATAGAAATAATACAAGAAAACATACCTCGAATTTGTTTGTCGGCCGATGTGCCTTTCTCAACCTTTGTCAATCTTTAGCCATAGAGGTTGAGATAGTTCTTCTTTCTTCAATACTTAACTCCTTCAAGAGTTCTTTTGAAATATAACCATCTTCTTGGCATTGAGTAATTTGAATTCCAATGATCAAATTTGAGCTTCCCTCATCATGATCATCTTAGGTTCACCTTGCATTGACTTGGAAAAAAAATCTTGCACAAATATTTATTAGTAGCACCATAAATATTATCAACATAAATTTGCACAAGTAAACAATCTTGCCCTTTTTCAAAAACAAAGAGAGTAGTATCAACTTTACCTCTTGTAAAATCATTTAGGAAAAATAGCTAAGTCTATCATACCATACATGGGGTACTTGTTTTAAACCATACAAGGCCTTTTATAAAAATCATTTGGCCTAGAAAAATTTAAAACCCCGGAGGTTGTTTTACATAGACTTCTTCTTGAATAAAACCATTGAGAAAATTGGATTTAACATCCATTTGGTAAAGCTTGAAATTTTCTTAAAACAAGAATGGGCAAGTAAAGTGCAAATAGCTACTAAATGTGCTATGAGTGCAAATGTTACATCAAAATTAATTACCTTCTTCTTGAAAATACCTTCAAGCTACTAACCTTGCCTTAGTTCGACCAATGTTGTTTTGGTCATCGAATTTGTTCCGGAATACACTTTTTGTCTTCTTCATCACTATCATCATAGGGCATCCAATTGATCAAAGGTGTTCACAATAGAACATTTACATCCAAATATTTTGAGGTAACTAATATTTGGAGTACTTCATTTCTCATCTACACAACTTAACAAACTCATTAACGGCATCGCTTATATAAGCAAGAGAAAAATAGCCCAAGTGTAAAAACATGCCTCAATCATCAATCACAAAATATCTTGTATAAGAGCATAGAAAAAGACACTATATATATAGACCATGAAGCAAGAAACTATGCATTTAGAATATCATCAAGAGTTTAATAAATCATGCAAGTTCAAGAAAGCTATAAAAGGTCTCTTTTGAAATTTAAAAATCCGATAGCATATAGTTGAGACCTCATTTAAAAGAAGTATTTGAACAAGAGTTGACAAAGCAAATATGTGCAATCAAATATCGAATAGTGCCTTTCAAAAAAAAATCTAAAAATCCTCTTAATGGCACTTGTATGAAATACTATGAAAAACAAGCACATAGGCACATGGCAATACATATATCGAGTCTATAAGAATAAGAATAACACAAGTAAACGTACCTCGATAATTTATGCCTTTCTTGACAAATAGTGACGTAAATGGCCATTTGTGAAAATATGTAAATCCTACACAATTCTTAAAACAAATCTAGCACAAATCATAATGATAAAAGTGTAGGCTAAGAGATATCACAAGTATGCTCATGCCATAAAAATCCATAAGAGATGATAACACATTTTAGTCTACAAAAATGCACAAGAGTTTTAAAAACATCATATAAGGTCTTCTTTTTCAAAAAAATTTTAAAAGTACAAATATATATTGAAGACCTTAATTAAAAAAATAAATACTTGAAAACTCATTTCGCAATTAAGACACAAATAAAAGCATGCATAATAACAAAATAAAATGCATATTTAACTAGGGAGATACGGGTTACCAATTATGCCATTTCAATGGGTTGTGCCGTTCCCATTGTTGATGATATCTTCCCCTTGAGAAGTCACTTTGTTGATGATGACTTCTTTGATTACTCCATTTCCAAGGTTTGTTGCCTTCCCATTGTTGAAAGTCTTTTCTTCTTTGAAAATCATCTTGTTGATGATGTCTTTGCCATTTCCAAGGATTGTGTTCTTCCCATTTTTGATTATATCCTCTTCTTGGAAATTGGCTTTGTCGAAAATAGTTTCTCCTTCTTTGATCAAATGACGCGGTCATTTGATGTCTTCTTGGCGGTATAACTTTTCTCCGATCATTATTTCGCCGGGTACCTAATACAACATTATTTTGTGGTACCCTCAAGTGTTTGGGTCCTTTAGGATTAGTTTTGAGACTTTTAGGTCTCCAAGAATAATTGGAGCTATTTCTAGCCCGACAAGAATTAGCCGTATGACCCTTTTTACCGCAATAAAAGCATGTAATAATTCTAGGAGCATAATGACCAACGTACTTAGAGACTTGATTCTTTTTCATGTGATGTATACCCTTAGGCTTATGATCAAGTTCTAGTTTCGAATTATCACAACAATCAACAATATTGGTCATTCTATCGGCACTCAAGTTGGATTTAGATAAATCATTTTTCAAGCAATTTATGTCCTCAACAAGAGTACTATTTTCTTTCTCAAGGTTTCTAACCTTGTCAAGAGTGGTGGTGTGAGCACAAGATAGTGATTCATAGGAAGTAAATAAACTATCCTTATCATTCTTTAAAACAATGAATTCCTTTTTCAAATATTTGTATTTAACAAGTAAGTTTTGGAATTCATCTTGTAGTTCATCAAAATCATTTTGCAAATCACTATAATCATTATCATAGGAAGTAGAGGGTTTAGAACTTACCTCGTTTTCTTCTTCGATGCCTATGAGGCATTGTTCAACTTCTTCATCATGGGAGGTTGTAGAAGGCTCATCCCATGTTGTTGGATTTGATGTTGTATCCATTTGTGAAGTAGATGCTTTTGAGTTGCTCCTTTCATTTGCATACACTTCATAGATGGCTTCTAATTTTTGCCATACTTCATGTGCCGATCGAATACCTACAACATGATCAAATTCCAAAGTAGTAAGTGAACAATACAAAATACTAAGAGCTTTACCATTTAAGGATATGATTCTCTTCTCTTCATCATTGAGCTCTTTGAAGCCTTTAGAGGTGTGTGGTGTATTCTTCGTCGGAATGGATTCTCCATTGATGACGGTGTTCCAAATATGGAACCCGCAACTTTGTAAATAGCATTCCATTCTTTCTTTCCAAAATGTAAAATTTTTGGAATCAAATACTGGTGGCTTGGTGGTGGAGGTGCCGGATAGATGAGCTTTGTTCGTAGCCGACGATCGTTCCTCTTCACTCGCGATGTGAAACGAGCTTGCCAAAGAGTTTGGCTCTGATACCACTTGTAAGTCCAAGCGGCTGCGATAATCTAGAGGGGGGGTGAATAGATTATCTCCATCTTTTCGATTTTGCCCTCTTTTTCGAACCGAATGCTCAAAGACAATGATAAAGGTGCGGAATGTAAACAACACACGTCGATTTATAGAGGTTCAACCCACCTAGGGCCTAATCCTCTACCACCCCAGTACATCCGGGATGGATTTCAAAAAAAAAAAGATTTTATTAATTACCGAAATTAATACAACACCAACTTACAACAACACCTAGAAGAGCACCACACTCTTCTTCAACACCACCTTTGAGATTACCACAATCTCACTTGAAGATTACAACAATCTCCAACGGCACCTTGTGAAGATTACCACAATCTTCAACCTTGAAGAATACCAAATTCTTCAACACCTCAACAAGAAGATTACCACAATCTTCTCACACCTAACACCTAGATCACCCAAGTGTGTTCTTACCACAAGAACACTCACAAGGATATCTTGTGTTGAATGATAACCCAAAAATTCAAGATTACAACTCGATAATGAATAATACAATTGAGTGCAAGTGTAATCAAGAATAGCCTAGACCTCAAGGATGTAAAAGTGAATAGCTAGGCAAATTACAACAAGAAATAAGACAATGTAAGAACAAGTGTATTCTTGAGTGTATCTTGTTGTGTTGTAGTTTTCTCTCTTATAGTGTTGCTTCAATTCTTCATCTATTTATAGAAGATGTCTTGGACATGATAGGCTCCTCCTAGGAGATTGAAATCTGTAAAAAATTGCAAGACAAATGAAGAATATAGTTGTTAGAAATCAACTCCATGATTTAAGGAAATGTTGTCTGCTGTCAAACGGTAAGATTTTTGCTGTCAAACTAGAGGGCGACCGGTCGCGCACAAATAGAAGTTTGAAAATGAGAAAACACATTTACACAGGGCGACCGGTCGACGTGCACCTTGACCGGTCGACCCTAGCTACAACCGGTCGCACTTCATCGAAAATGAAAGACAGAAGTTCTGTTTCAATCCAAGAGTTGCAGTGCACGGTCGCCGCAAGACGGGGAGACGGTTGACAAAGAGTCGATCGATGGCACGGTCGACCCCCTGGGCGACCGGTCGACCTGCCCTTTTCAGCCTCAATCTCATTTTTTTCTTTCGACGTACTCTTCAGGTACGGGTTGCCCTATAGGGCGACCGGTTGGCCTCAAAACAAAAGTGTTGTCCAATATTTTATCGAGAATAAACTCCAAGAAATACTCCGAAAAATAGTAGGAACATTTTAAACCGATCGGGAGTATTATGACAACATATAGGAACCTTGTTTTAGAAGTAAAAACTTATAAACTTAAAATCATTAAAAGTGTTGTCCAATTTTATCGAAAATAAAACTTGAAGAAATACTCCGGAAAATATTAAAACCACTTTAAACCATTTAGGAGTATTTGGACAACCTTTAAAAACATTGTTTTGGTGTAAAAACAAAATCATCAAAATCTTGATAAAACCATTTATCAAACAATCTCCCCCTTTTTGATGATTACAAACCAAAACAATTTTAACGAGGTCGATTTAGAAAACAAAACAATTTTACCGGTTAAAGAGAACTATCCGTTGTGAGCGACAACATTCCATGCAATAAAAATACAAGGATGGGAGTAGAGATATTCAAACACATATAGCAAATGCTCCCCCTATCAACATGCACAACAAGAGTTATATAGAAGCAACTAAATCAAAAGCTAAAGCCTTAGCTTTTCAATATTGAGCTTAAGTTTCAAAACTTAAAAGCTCCCCCTGTCAAAGAGACATCATTAGAAACATATACAAGTCCATACTACAACCAATGGACCACGATTCATACAAAACCATAATGCACCAAGTGGACTAAATATGATCCACAACTTATGGCTTTATGAAGCCATAGCTTACAACTTCTTATCTTAGCTTCTTTGAGCTAAAGAGCTTATAACCTGTTTATCCACCTGTTTCTCCCCTTTGGAATCATCAAACAGAATGTTAGCACGATAAATACATCATATATTCATATCAAAGTGCGCAACTAAACCGATGTATCGAGCTATTTGAACATTGAAGCTTATTAAACCAAATAGAAGGGAAAAGTCGAATCATACGACTTGTAGAAGCTTATGAAAACTCATTTGATAAGCAAAACATGATCTCTATAAATATATAGGACTTTTGAAATCGAGAGAATCATGTAGGTGATGAATTTTTCATTGAAACGTTTTATCGAACACTTGGCGGGCGTCAAAAATTGAAGAAGATATATATAGCCTTTGTAAATTTAATCAAGCCAAGTTTTTCATCACCAATTGCAATTTAACAAATATCATTCATCAACAATCAATAAGCTCATCACAAATATATATGAATTGCATCAAGAAAAATACATATAAGCCACAAACTCAAAGGTTCAACCCAATTGAGCTAAAGAAGTAGAATTCTTACCATTCGATCGATAAAGATGAGCGATGATGATAATTGAGCCTTATACTCCCCAACATATGTAATATATGCAACAAAACTCATTTGAAGTGAGTTGTGTGTGAAATTTGCAAAGGGGACGAAAATAGAGTTGGAGGGGCCAAAATGGCTAAGTATAGGAACAGAGACGTTTTAATCCAACAAACAACAGTGGGCAACCGGTCGGAGGTATGGGCGACTGGTCGAGGTGATGGTCGACCGGTTGGCCCTCCTCCAGTCAGCCCACTGTCCATTTCGTTTTGCAAAAACCGAAGTTTGAACCAATAATCCGATTTTTTGCTCCTAAGTTTTAAAAACGTGCAAAATGCAAACGTAGACATCATTCAATATATATTATGTCATAATCAAGCTCGAAATGAGATAAAATACTCGGCGGTGAGTGATTAAAAAGTCCGCGAGTTATTCTTGAGACGGAATTAAACACATCTCAAGTTTTTGTTAAAACATGCAATCCCTTAACAATTATATTGAATCTCAATATGTTTAGTTCGATTATGACGAACCATAGTTTGAATAATTTTGACCGAACTTGTTATCCCGAAAAATAAGAACGTTTTAAAGCTTTGGATACAACAAGTCATGAGAAGAAGTGCCTTTCAAATATTTGAAAATTTCTTTTAACGGCACTTTAATGAGATTCGTTGGGATAGTTTTTGAAGTCGAGCATATAAACATAAGGCATATGGAATGTCGAGTCTATAGAAATAATACGAGAAAACATACCTCGAATTTGTTTGTCGGCCGATGTGCCTTTCTCAACCTTTGTCAATCTTTAGCCATAGAGGTTGAGATAGTTCTTCTTTCTTCAATGCTTAACTCCTTCAAGAGTTCTTTTGAAATATAACCATCTTCTTGGCATTGAGTAATTTGAATTCCAATGATCAAATTTGAGCTTCCCTCATCATGATCATCTTAGGTTCACCTTGCATTGACTTGGAAAAAAAATCTTGCACAAATATTTATTAGTAGCACCATAAATATTATCAACATAAATTTGCACAAGTAAACAATCTTGCCCTTTTTCAAAAACAAAGAGAGTAGTATCAACTTTACCTCTTGTAAAATCATTTAGGAAAAATAGCTAAGTCTATCATACCATACATGGGGTACTTGTTTTAAACCATACAAGGCCTTTTATAAAAATCATTTGGCCTAGAAAAATTTAAAACCCCGGAGGTTGTTTTACATAGACTTCTTCTTGAATAAAACCATTGAGAAAATTGGATTTAACATCCATTTGGTAAATCTTGAAATTTTCTTAAAACAAGAATGGGCAAGTAAAGTGCAAATAGCTACTAAATGTGCTATGAGTGCAAATGTTACATCAAAATTAATTACCTTCTTCTTGAAAATACCTTCAAGCTACTAGCCTTGCCTTAGTTCGACCAATGTTGTTTTGGTCATCGAATTTGTTCCGGAATACCCTTTTTGTCTTCTTCATCACTATCATCATAGGGCATCCAATTGATATAAGGTGTTCACAATAGAACATTTACATCCAAATATTTTGAGGTAACTAATATTTGGAGTACTTCATTTCTCATCTACACAACTTAACAAACTCATTAACGGCATCGCTTATATAAGCAAGAGAAAAATAGCCCAAGTGTAAAAACATGCCTCAATCATCAATCACAAAATATCTTGCATAAGAGCATAGTAGAAATAGACACTATATATATAGACCATGAAACAAGAAACTATGCATTTAGAATATCATCAAGAGTCTAATAAATCATGCAAGTTCAAGAAAGCTATAAAAGGTCTCTTTTGAAATTTAAAAATCCGATAGCATATAGTTGAGACCTCATTTAAAAGAAGTATTTGAACAAGAGTTGACAAAGCAAATATGTGCAATCAAATATCGAATAGTGCCTTTCAAAAAAAAATCTAAAAATCCTCTTAATGGCACTTGTATGAAATACTATGAAAAACAAGCACATAGGCACATGGCAATACATATATTGAGTCTATAAGAATAAGAATAACACAAGTAAACGTACCTCGATAATTTATGCCTTTCTTGACAAATAGTGACGTAAATGGCCATTAGTGAAAATATGTAAATCCTACACAATTCTTAAAACAAATCTAGCACAAATCATAATGATAAAAGTGTAGGCTAAGAGATATCACAAGTAAGCTCATGCCATAAAAATCCATAAGAGATGATAACACACTTTAGTCTACAAAAATGCACAAGAGTTTTAAAAACATCATATAAGGTCTTCTTTTTCAAAAAAAATTTAAAAATACAAATATATATTGAAGACCTTAATTAAAAAAATAAATACTTGAAAACTCATTTTGCAATTAAGACACAAATAAAAGCATGCATAATAACAAAATAAAATGCATATTTAACTAGGGAGATACGGGTTACCAATTATGCCATTTCAATGGGTTGTGCCGTTCCCATTGTTGATGATATCTTCCCCTTGAGAAGTCACTTTGTTGATGATGACTTCTTTGATTACCCCATTTCCAAGGTTTGTTGCCTTCCCATTGTTGAAAGTCTCTTCTTCTTTGAAAATCATCTTGTTGATGATGTCTTTGCCATTTCCAAGGATTGTGTTCTTTCCATTTTTGATTATATCCTCTTCTTGGAAATTGGATTTGTCAAAAATAGTTTCTCCTTCTTTGATCAAATGACGCGGTCATTTGATGTCTTCTTGGCGGTATAACTTTTCTCCGATCATTATTTCGTCGGGTACCTAATACAATATTATTTTGTGGTACCCTCAAGTGTTTGGGTCCTTTAGGATTAGTTTTGAGACTTTTAGGTCTCCAAGAATAATTGGAGCTATTTCTAGCCCGACAAGAATTAGCCGTATGACCCTTTTTACCACAATAAAAACATGTAATAATTCTAGGAGCATAATGACCAACGTGCTTAGAGACTTGATTCTTTTTCATGTGATTGACACCCTTAGGCTTATGATCAAGTTCTAGTTTCGAATTATCACAACAATCAACAATATTGGTCATTCTATCGGCACTCAAGTTGGATTTAGATAAATCATTTTTCAAGCAATTTATGTCCTCAACAAGAGTACTATTTTCTTTCTCAAGGTTTCTAACCTTGTCAAGAGTGGTGGTGTGAGCACCTGATAGTGATTCATAGGAAGTAAATAAACTATCCTTATCATTCTTTAAAACAATGAATTCCTTTTTCAAATATTTGTATTTAACAAGTAAGTTTTGGAATTCATCTTGTAGTTCATCAAAATCATTTTGCAAATTACTATAATCATTATCATAGGAAGTATAGGGTTTATAACTTACCTCGTTTTCTTCTTCGATGCCTATGAGGCATTGTTCAACTTCTTCATCATGGGAGGTTGTAGAAGGCTCATCCCATGTTGTTGGATTTGATGTTGTATCCATTTGTGAAGTAGATGCTTTTGAGTTGCTCCTTTCATTTGCATACACTTCATAGATGGCTTCTAATTTTTTCCATACTTCATGTGCCGATCGAATACCTACAACATGATCAAATTCCAAAGTAGTAAGTGAACAATACAAAATACTAAGAGCTTTACCATTTAAGGATATGATTTTCTTCTCTTCGTCATTGAGCTCTTTGAAGCCTTTAGAGGTGTGTGGTGTATTCTTCGTCGGAATGGATTCTCCATTGATGACGGTGTTCCAAATATGGAACCCGCAACTTTGCAAATAGCATTCCATTCTTTCTTTCCAAAATGTAAAATTTTTGGAATCAAATAGTGGTGGCTTGGTGGTGGAGGTGCCGGATAGATGAGCTTTGTTCGTAGCCGACGATCGTTCCTCTTCACTCGCAATGTGAAACGAGCTTGCCAAAGAGTTTGGCTCTGATACCACTTGTAAGTCCAAGCGGCTGCGATAATCTAGAGGGGGGGTGAATAGATTATCTCCATCTTTTCGATTTTGCCCTCTTTTTCGAACCGAATGCTCAAAGACAATGATAAAGGTGCGGAATGTAAACAACACACGTCGATTTATAGAGGTTCAACCCACCTAGGGCCTAATCCTCTACCACCCCAGTATATCCGGGATGGATTTCAAAAAGAAAAAAGATTTTATTAATTACCAAAATTAATACAACACCAACTTACAACAACACCTAGAAGAGCACCACACTCTTCTTCAACACCACCTTTGAGATTACCACAATCTCACTTGAAGATTACAACAATCTCCAACGGCACCTTGTGAAGATTACCACAATCTTCAACCTTGAAGAATACCAAATTCTTCAACACCTCAATAAGAAGATTACCACAATCTTCTCACACCTAACACCTAGATCACCCAAGTGTGTTCTTACCACAAGAACACTCACAAGGATATCTTGTGTTGAATGATAACCCAAAAATTCAAGATTACAACTCGATAATGAATAATACAATTGAGTGCAAGTGTAATCAAGAATAGCCTAGACCTCAAGGATGTGAAAGTGAATAGCTAGGCAAATTACAACAAGAAATAAGACAATGTAAGAACAAGTGTATTCTTGAGTGTATCTTGTTGTGTTGTAGTTTTCTCTCTTATAGTGTTGCTTCAATTCTTCATCTATTTATAGAAGATGTCTTGGACATGATAGGCTCCTCCTAGGAGATTGAAATCTGTAAAATATTGCAAGACAAATGAAGAATATAGCTGTTAGAAATCAACTCCATGATTTAAGGAAAAATCATTGTCAAACGGTCGATTTTTTTTGTGTCAAACTAGAGGGCGCCCGGTCGCGCACAAATAGACGTTTGAAAATGAGAAAACACATTTACACAGGGCGACCGGTCGACGTGCACCTTGACCGGTCGACGTGCACCTTGACCGGTCGACCCTAGCTACAACCGGTCGCACTTCATCGAAAATGAAAGACAGAAGTTCTGTTTCAATCCAAGAGTTGCCCGTGCGACCGGTCGACGGGGGCGACCGGTCGACCTGCCCTTTTCAGCCTCAATCTCATTTTTTTCTTTCAACGTACTCTTCAGGTACGGGTTGCCCTATAGGGCGACCGGTTGGCCTCAAAACAAAAGTGTTGTCCAATATTTTATCGAGAATAAACTCCAAGAAATACTCCGAAAAATAGTAATAATATTTTAAACCGATCGGGAGTATTAGGACAACATTTAGGAACCTTGTTTTAGAAGTAAAAACTTATAAACATAAAATCATTAAAAGTGTTGTCCAATTTTATCGAAAATAAAACTTGAAGAAATACTCCGGAAAATATTAAAACCATTTTAAATCATTTAGGAGTATTTGGACAACCTTTAAAAACATTGTTTTGGTGTAAAAACAAAATCATCAAAATCATGATAAAACCATTTATCAAACAGGAACCCCAAGGGGGCTCCCTCCTCCGAGCTCCGAAAGGGCGTCCTGTGGTGTTAAAATATGATATAAAATTTAATCTTTCGCAAGAAGTCATACACAAATATCGTAAGTAAAAGGTGATAAAGAGAATTAATATGCATAAAGAAAATGGAGAAAGCATCCAGCCCTACAGGAAAAAATCAAACATCTGAAGGTCAAGGGGCGGGGAGAAATATCCAAGTACATAGAAGAATTATCCAAAAGCGTAAGGTGAGCCCTAAACATGTGGGCATGAAGAAAAAACTATCGCCGATCAAGAAGGAGATTCATCATCCCTGGTAGTAGCAATAGTCTTCGTAGGCTCAGCTCCATCATCACCGGCGTCATCGGGAAGATCAGCTAAAGCCTCAATCTCTCCCCGCTCCGCATCCAAAACGCCGCAGTCCAGGATACAGATCCACTCAATGGAAGCCTTCCCACTCTGCCGTAGAAGTTTCCGGCAGTGGTGCAAACGATCTGTCAAAGTAGACTAAAGACTCCCACAACAAATCGGGGCAATACTCAGAAAAAGCTCTGTAAGCCTTAATCGAGCGGGACCTCTCATGGGCTAGCATGTGGGCACCGATTGAAGTACAGAGAAAGACCTCACCTGTCTTCGACTCGTGGCCAAGCTGGAACTTCGCATATTTAAGCTCCTTTGAAAACTCAGACATCTTGCCACCATGTTGCGCTGCATCATCTGCCAAACTCTTCACTTTCTCCCAAAGTTGGCGATTCTCCTCCATGGTCGCCTCACCTCGACGGGTCGAAGCCGCAGTAAGGTTCAGAGCCTACAACATAATTTGTACAAGTTTTCGCCAAGTAAAGAGACAAAGCATGAAGAATGGAAATGCGAAGGCACTATGGAAGCTTACCCGAGCAAGTCCCCGCTAAGGTGAGTCTCAATGTCCTTGAAGGACAAAGACCCAAGACGGGACTGGTCATAAGACGATATAGCTCCTCGGGTATGGGCGTTGCCAAAACCAGAATCAGTGTAGTCCCAATGGGACTGGATCCCCTCACGATGGTTCACCTACCAGAAAAAAGAGCCCGGGGACCAACAATCTCAGTAACAGCAACTCCAGGCTCCGTCCTCGGCCTCTTCCCTCCTGAAGAGCCGATAGAAGGACGAGGAGCCAGATGAATGTCAACGTGATCACTGGGGCGTGAGCCAGGGTTCCTATCACCCTTTTTGGTGAGAATGGCGTCTCTCACTCTCCTGGGAAGAAGGACATGGCCTATTATTCCGAGGCAGGACACTCGAGCTCCCACCACTAGCAGACTTCCCTTTAGCCTTCTCCTTCTCCTTCTCCTTGAAATCCATCAACTTTGCGATGTAACTCTCCTTACATGAAAAGAAAGTATAAGTAACATCAGAAAAGGAAGCAGTCAAAATATACAAGTAAAACGGGAAGCAATGTAAAGAAGTAAATCAAGGCGGGATACCCAAGAACTCTCTAACATTCAAAAGATACCTATAAGCCTCTGCTATCTCCTTTTGAGAAGCGGGAGTGTTTGGGCAAACTTAACCTCAGAAACCCACTCATGGTGAAGCTCCCAACCGTTATCTTTCACATAAAAGAAATTCTGCTTCCACAACCCACCAGGAGAAGGAAATCCATCTAAGAACTTGCACTGAGGACATGGGAAGAAGGTGTCACTGGAGACATCCGGGCATAAAACACGGAATGGAACCCGTTTACGGTCGGTATCAAGCCCAACTGCTGTATAACATGTTGATATCCTCGTATACAAGCATAAGCCTGGGGAATCATCTGATCAACACATGCTCCCACCGACCTAAGAATCGAGATGAGAAAAGCATTTGGAGGAAGCACGAAGCCGACCTAGAAGCTGTAAAGGTATACCGTAATGAAGCCCTCGAGGGGATAAGTTAGCCTATCATCTGGACCGGGGCTAACATCACAAAAGTCGGAGGAAGCTCAAGCTGCTCGCATAGCCTATGAAGACAATTGGAAGTCACTCGACTGACCAACTCTCCCAGGATAATTGCTCGACTCCCATGAGGTGGCCTATGATGATACTTGGTGGCATGGACCCTTTCAGGACTATCACTTTCAGACTCCTCCTTAGAAGACTCATCACTTGAGCTCGATTTTGGCTCAAGCTCGACCTCCCCACCATCAAAATACAAGTCTGGAGCAAGGGGATGAATATCAAACTCCATGAAAAAGCATGGACATGGAACTGAACCAGGAACAGAACGCCTGGTAACACCTTAACCTTCATATGGAATGGAAGAAGTACTGGAATCCAGGGCGTGGCTTGAAACATACGAAAACTCGGGGAAAGATCTAGGAAGATGGGAAAAAAATGGACGGAGAGGCTCGGGATGCCCCTAGGGGCGCCCTTGTGGCCGCCCGGGGAGGGCGCCAAGGGGGCGCCCTACAGAGCTCTCATCTCATTCTCCGTGCGACGCACCCCACCTCTCCATCAACTCTAAATTTGATGTGTGTAAAACATACCTGTATTTTGGTGCTTAAAATGATATGTATGTAATGTATTTGTACGTATATTTACTATATTTTTACTTGGTTTCCTTAAAAGGGCATGATATTGCGTATTCTTGTAATTTTTGCAGGAAACGGAGCTTAAAATGAAGAAATATCAGTTGGAATGCCCGGTTAAAGAAAAAGAAAAAAAAGGCAGAAAGGCCTAAAAATGAAAAAGGAGAAATGAGGGTGGAATTGAGTTGAACAAACGAAAACTGATATTATGTTGAAATTGAGTTGGTGAATTGCAAGTCTGTAGACTTAAAATTCTATTTTCTCAAATCAAGTCACTTAATCCAAATTTCCCTACCCTTACCAAAGAGCTTACATTACAACCTAATAAAAGTCCTTTTTGATTCTTAAATTGTGCACACAAGAGTTGTCGAGATGTTAGACGATTTGCAAGCTTATGGTAGTTCTACTTTCACTGAATTGAATTTGAGCGTAAACACTTCCATACACTTTTGAGAGTACAGTGATACACTGTTTACTTGTGAGTCGCGATGTCGAGTACCCGAGAGAGTATTAAGTATGTCGAGTTTATGAATAGTGACTTCTTGATGATGAATTACACGGTTTCCTTTAGTATGAGGTCAAATGCTATTTAATGTTCATAGTGTTCTTGGGTGTTCTTTCGTTTTTACCCCATATATTATTTTTTCTAAATTTGCTCGAGGACGAGCAATGCTTTAAGTTTGGGGAATTTTGATGTGTAAAATATACGTGTATTTTGGGGCTTAAAGTGATATGTGTTTAATGTATTTGCACGTATATCTACTATGTTTTTACTTGGTTTTCTTAAAAGGACATGAGACTGCGTATTCTTGTAATTCTTGCAGGAAACGGAGCTTAAAATGAAGAAATATCAGTTGAAATGCCCTGCTAAGATTGACGAATGCGAAGAGAAGATCAAAACGATGGAAAAAATGGACAAAAATACTTCACACGGCCGTGTGGAAGTGACGGTGTGTAAATCATGCGGTTGTGTGAAGTTGGATTAAAAACAGAAGATGGAGCAGGCTCACACGGCCGTGTGGAGGTGACAGGGTGAAAATAACACGGTTGTGTGAAGTTGGATTAAAAATAGAGGATGGAGCAGGCCCACATGGTCGGACCATGTGAAGTCACACGGCCGTGTGGGAAAGGGAGGCCAACGCACCAGCCGCCTGTGCAGACTCACAAGCCCATGCGAGAAAGGGCTGAAGGCAGGACCACACGGGCGTATGGTGCCACACGGCCAAGCCGTGTGGGACTCTGTTTCAGCTCAGAGTTTGCTTCCCCTTCCAACTCTACAAGTGATCCCTCCAAGCATCTATAAAAGGGACCCAAGGCTTGCACGAAAATACATCACTTCATACAGAGAAAACACATCAAATAAAACAGGAAAGAAGGAATCAAAGAGCTTCTGAGAGCAAAAGGCTCGGTCGCGAAGAACACCACAAGTTCGCATCTATGAGCGCACAAGAGCTTCGAAGGCTTAGGAGGGGAATCCATCCTGACAAGAAGGGATTTTCTTTCTTTGTCTAAGAACTCTTGTCTGTGCTTATATGATGTCATAGTGTTGATTCGAATTTGTCTATGAGTTTGTATCAATGTTTGGCATATTATTCGGATCTTAGGGGCATAATCGAAACTGTGGATTTATATTAAATATATTATTTGTTTTCTCAATTAATTCATGTTTTCTATTTTATGAATTCGAGTGCTTATTTATAATTGCTTTTTATTTGACCAATAATTTGCATGTCATATTTGTTAGTGCAAAATTTCGGAAGATGAGTTCTAACAAAGAAGGAAATCGAATTCAGACATAAACGGTAACGAGTCGGGAGACCTACAACTGTTTCTGGGGAGTCATTTAATTCACAAATCTTTTGGGAGTTAGTAATAATTGTAACGAGTCGGGAGACCTACAATTGTTATTAATCAACTATTTATTCACCGCCCGGAAGGAGGAGTAGACTAATTTAGGAATTGAACCCATAGAATTGCATGAATTGGTTTTTAAAACTTTATTCGCATTTAATATTGAAGAAGCATGTTGAGATTATGTGCCTAAGGTTGCTTCAAAAAATGTTGAAAATACTTGTGGGGTTCACACATTTATTTCTTTTTCTTTCTTTTATTTTCGATTTTTAGTATTAAATTACTCAATATCCGGTCACTTCAATAAAATTGGAATACGATGTTATTATAGCCTAAGTGTTTCGAACATCAATCCTTGAGGTATACGACCTTGCTTGCCATTATTCAATAAACTACACTGTACTCTTGCAGTTGTATGAACCAAAATATTTTTGGCGAACAAGTTTTTGGCGCCGTTGTCGGGGATTGATTAGATTCTACTTAGTTATAGTAATAAGTAGTTCAATCTTAATTTAAGCATATTTTTATTTTTATTTTTTTCAAACTTTTTGAAATAGTCAAATTTTTTTTATTCGGTTCTAACATTGTTTTTTTTTAGTGCAGATAGTGCATGATCACGCGTTCCAGATCAACCCAGCCAATTCCCATTAATTTGGAAATTGGAAAGACAGTAAAACAACTAAGGAAAATAGCCAAAGCAATGGCAAATGGGACTAACCCGAACACAGTGGAAAACAAAAACAATGAGGAACGCCCACCAGGGGCCGACGTCCAGGACAGAATTGTGGAAAAGCCCGTGAGAAGGGCAGTTAGGGATTACTTCCAGCAGGAGGTAAGTCAAACTTATGGGGGTGTTGCCCATCTGTCGATCAATACAAACAATTTTGAACTAAAACCAGCATTGATCCAGATGGTGTTACAAAACCAGTTTGGGGGTAGAGTCGTTGAGGATCCAAACGCGCATCTGTCGCACTTTTTAGAAATTTGCGATAGGGTTAAAATGAATGGTGTTTCTGAGGATATTATTCGATGCCGCCTTTTCTCATTCTCTCAGCGCGATAAGGCTAAGGGATGTTTATGCTCTTTAACACCACCAGCCGCAAATTGGGTAGAACTAAGTCAGCGGTTTCTAGCCAAATACTTCCCCCCAAGTAAGACACTACAACTGAAATCTGAGATCGCCCAGTTTAGGCAATTAGATGCTGAGCCACTATATGAAGCATAGGATAGATTCAGGAATTGTGAAGGAAGTTCCCTCAACACGGATATCCCGACTACCAACAAGTTCAGTACTTCTATAATGGTTTAAGTGGCAACACAAGAACAATTATAGATGTTGCATCTGTAGGTTCACTACTAGGGAAATATCCTGAGGAGGCACTAGATTTATTAGAGGAGATGGCCAACAACAGTTACCAATGGCCATCCGAGAGATCCGAGGATAGACGTATCACGGAAATTCAGGATGAGGATAAGATCGCCATACTCATAGAACATATATCCATGCTAAGTATGAAATTGGATGCGATGCAACAAGTAATTTCAAGAGAGTTAGCGATGGTTGTAGAGGAAGCAAATTTTGTAGGGCAGCAAGGCTAAAACAACTACAAAAATAATCAGACATAACTTCACTATAATCCGGGGCTTCCAAAGGAACAAAAACCATCTCTAGAAGAGATGCTACTTCATTCATCGGAGCAACTCGAGCTCGACTAAACCAGGATGAAGCCAAGATAGATAGAATCGAGGATTAGGTAACTCAATTAAATACTAACATGAATGATAGATTGAAATCTTTGGAAAAGCAAGTGGGGCAAATTGCTACGTCAATGCATGGCCAACACCAAAAAGGCAAATTTCCGAAAGCCACAAAGACAAATTCGGGAGAACAGTGCCAATCCATTCGTCTGAGGATTGGAACAAGTTATGAAGGTCCAAAGATGCCAATTGATCAAGACATAGAGGCAATCGAGGAGCAAGACACGGCAAATGAGGTGGCGCCATCCCCCTGTGGAGAAAGAAAAGGTAAAATCTGCTCCAACTATTGCAAGAACTGAGGTACATATCCCTTTCCTGCAAAGGTTTCATAAAAAGAAATTAGATGATCAATTTCTAAAATTTTTGGAAATTTTTAAGAAAATTCAAATCAATATACCTTTTGCAGATGCACTAGAACAAATGTCAAACTATGCAAAATTTCTTAAAAATATCATGGCAAAGAAAAGAAAATTCTCGGAATATGAAACGGTGAAACTGACAGAGGAGTGTAGTGCAATTATTTAAAGGAAGTTACCTCAAAAAAGCAAGGTTCCCAGGAGTTTCACGATCCCATGTGTAATTGGGGGAACAACCTTTTAATAAAGCACTATGCGACTTAAGTGAAAGCATTAACTTGATGCCATTGTCAATATTTCGAGACTAGGATTATGCGAAGTTAGGCCTACGCCAATTACCCTACAATTAGCATATCGCTCGATAACATTTCCGAAAGGGGTGATTGAAGACGTGTTAGTAAAGGTAGACAAATTCATCTTCCCAGCAGACTTCACTGTGTTGGAGATGGAAAAGGACCGAGAGGTTCCATTAATTCTGGGAAGACCATTCTTGGCCACAGGTATAGCATTAATCGATGTGCAAAAAGGTGAATTAACATTGCGAGTAAATAATGAACAAATATTATTTTCGATTTACAAAGCTATGCAATTTCATGAAAATGTCGAACATTGCAACATGATTGATGTGCTAACCCCATGCATGGAAGCTGAGTTTGAACAGGTTGTGATGAAAGATGCATTGGAATGGTGCTTAAGTCACTTAGTGGAATCCCAAGGTATGTATTTAGATGTTACTAACAATGAAGTTATCGATTTTGTGTTTGCCTTAGATTCAGCGGAAGAGAAAATTCAAGAAAATAGCATTCCGAACATCCCACATGACCGTGTGGAGCAACATGGCCCAGTCGTGTGAAGCAGACCTCCAGACGCACACGGCCGTGTGGATCAACACAATCAGGTCGTGCGGTACGCTATAGTCGAAAACCTTCAGTCAAATGACCGTGTGACTATACACGGCCAGACCGTGCGACAGGAAGAGGACCCAACACATGGTCGTGTGAGCTCATACGGCCATGTGGCTTCACACAACCCGACCGTGCGGCATATATTTTCAGCTGAAAATTCAAAAAACGAACTCCTAGGTTTTCCATAACTTAAACCTCTTCCAGACCATCTCAAATATGCATTCTTAGGCGACAATGAGACCTATCCGGTAATAGTTTCTTCTTCCCTTACTGAAAATCAATTGGAATAACTACTGCATGTCTTAAGGGAACATAAAACTGCAATTGGATGGTCAATTTCCGATTTAAAAGGTATAAGCCCTTCGATTTGCATGCATAAAATAAGAATGGAAGATGATTGTAAACCTTCTGTGCAACATCAACAAAGACTTAACCCAATTATGCAAGAGGCCGTTTAAGAAAGAATTACTCAAATGGTTAGATAATGGAATAATTTTTGCTATATCTGACAGTAATTGGGTAAGTCCAATACAAGTCGTACCAAAGAAGGGGGAATGACGATAGTAAAAAGTGAAAATAATGAAATTTTAGCTACTAGAGTTGATACATGATGGCGTATTTGCATTGATTATTGAAAGTTAAATGCCGCAACTCGCAAAGATCACTTTCCCCTCCCTTTTATGGATCAAATGTTAGATCACCTTGCAGGTTATGAATACTATGTTTCTTGGATGGGTACTCGGGGTATAATCAGATTATGATTGCTCCGGAGGACCAAGAAAAGATAACATTTACATGCCCTTATAGTGTGTTCGCATTTCGCAGATTACCATTTGGGTTATGTAATGCACCTGCAATATTTCAGAGATGTATGATGGCGATATTCCATGGAATGATTGAAAACATCATGGAAGTTTTCATGGATGATCTCTTAGTTTTTGGTAGTTCGTTTGATCATTGCTTGCATAATCTAACCCTTGTTTTGCTAGAGAAGCAAAGAGACGAACTTAGTACTAAACTGGGAAAAATGCCATTTTATGGTAAAAGATGACATTGTACTCGGTCATCGGGTTTCTCCCGCAGGTTTAGAAGTTAACCAAGCAAATCGAAAAAATTCTACCCCCAAAGAATGAGAAAGCAGTAAGGAGCTTTTTGGGACATGCGGGTTTTTATAAACGTTTTATTAGAGATTTCTCAATAATAACTAAACCTCATTCCTACTTACTTGAAAAAGATGTACCTTTTGCTTTCACCCCTGATTGTTTACAGGCATTTGAAACACTGAAGAAGGCTCTGGTGACTGCACCAATTTTGATCACACAGGGCTGGAGTAAACTTTTCGAGATAATGTGCGATGTAAGCGACTATGCAGTAGGGGCCGCACTGGGGCAAAAACACGAAAAGTTGTTTTGTGTTATTTACTACGCAAGTCGAACATTAGATCCGGCACAACAAAATTACACCACAATTGAAAAAGAATTGCTGGCAGTGGTGTTTTCATTTGACAAGTTCCGGGCCTACTTGATTGGAACAAAGACAATAGTCCACACAGACCATGCTGCGGTCAAATACCTATACGCAAAGAAAGATGCCAAACCTAGGCTCATTCGATGGATACTCTTACTACAAGAGTTTGATATCGAAATTCGGGATAGAAAAAGGTGTGAAAATATGGTAGCTGATCATCTCTCACGACTTGAACAAACAACTGAGGAAAACACAAAAGGCACAACAATCAAAGCAACATTTCCGGACAAATTGATCCTGATGGCCGAAACAACCATCCCATGGTACGCTGATATTGTCAATTATTTAGTAAGTGGGATTTTACCACCAGATATCACATATCATGCTAAGAAGAAATTTCTTCATGATGTGAGATATTTTCTATTGGACGAACCTCTATTATTTAAAAGATGTGCAGATTCAATTATTAGGAGATGTGTACCTCAAGAAGAATGTGCAAATATTCTGGAGAAATGCCATTCCCCACCACGTGGGGGTCACTTCGGACCAACACGCATTGCAACTAAGGTATTACAGTCCTGTTTCTTTTGGCCTTCTTTTTTCAAAGATTGTTATAAGTTTGTTTTTTGTGCGATAGGCGTCAACGTATGGGAAACATTTCAAGGCGACACGAGATGTCGTTAACTCTAATAATAGAAGTGGAATTATTCGATGTTTGGGGCATAAACTTCATGGAACCATTTCCAGCATCAAATGGGTACTTATACATTCTTCTTGCAGTGGATTATGTATCCAAATGGGTAGAAGCTATCCCTACTAAAACAAATGATGCCAGGATAGTGTTAAAAGTTTGCAAAAGAATATTTTCACTAGGTTCGGCACACCGCGAGCCCTAATTAGTGATGGGAGGTCGCACTTCTGCAACAAATTGTTCAATAATATGATGGAGAAATATAGAGTAAAACATCGAGTGGCCGCCGCGTACCATCCACAGACAAATGGGCTAGCCTAGGTATCCAATAGGGAAATTAAGCAGATTTTAGAAAAAACGGTTAGCGTAAATAAAAACAATAGAGCTTTAAAGCTCGATGATGCTTTATGGGCTTATCGTAGGACATACAAAACTCCTCTAGATATGTCCTCGTATCGATTAGTCTTTGGGAAATCATGCCATCTTCCGGTAGAATTAGAACATAAAGCATTTTGGGTAGTGAAAAAGCTTAACTTCGACATGACTGTAGTAGGCGAGAAGATAAAACTGAAAATAAGCGAACTGGAGGAATTCCGTTAAGATGCATACGAAAATGCACAAATCTACAAAGATTGCACAAAGAGATGGCATGACAAAAAGATTCCGAGGCGAGAATTCCTACCCAGATAAGTAGTACTGCTATACAACTCAAGATTGAGATTATTCCCGGGTAAGCTTAAATCAAGGTGGGCTGGCCCTTTCGCAATCAAAAGGGTGCTATCACCAGGAGGAGCCATTGAACTGTTAACAAAGAATGGTAAAACTTTCATCATAATGGGCAAAGAATTAAACACTACTATGGGCCAGAAACTCCACAAGAAGTTTCGACCATCTTCTTGTTGTGAACAATCTCTGTAAGTACTTATTACGCATTCCTCTTTCTTTTGATAATTTCCTCATATGTTTGGGATGAAGCATATTTTAAGTTTGGGGGGGGGGGATTGTCAAGAATGCGTAATTTAGTACTTTCTTGCATTTTGCATTGCATTTAGGACTGCATGTAGAGCACTTGCATTATAATTTTCAAGTTAAAAAAATCGACTTTTGTTTAATTTTTTTGATTTTTAGTTATTTTTGTTTTAACACGTTTACTGCTTTAGCACGTTTAATTGCTTTTGTGTGTGGTTTTTAATTCAGCTCGTATGCCCAGCCCCCTATGATATTACTATGAATATTTTATGGCATGGGATAACATACTTATGGGAATAAGGTAATAAATTGTTAGGAGGAATTATTTGCTTGGCAGTTGGCATGTGTTAAGAAGATTGGGTATTTTGAGCATGTTGCCAAAAATAAGCCTGTGAGCTTTTGTGCCTTAAAGTGCTTTATATTATGCAGACTTATTTTTTCTTGAGTGTGTCATTCATGATTGATAGAACTCTAGAACTTGCTCTGGTATCTTCATTGAAGCCATGTGTGTGTGCAATTTTTGAAAATGATATAAGGCCATCCTTGTTTTAGCCTACTCAGCCTAAAAAGGCTACCTATGAACTCATGATTCCCTAGTTAACCAATTTTGGGCCAAAACTATTATTCTGAGCTACATTAATCTTTAAAATCTCTATGTTTTCATCCCTAAAATTTCTTGAGCTTATAGAAAATGAATAAGTTTGGGGGATATGTAGTGAAATATTTACGAAAAGGGAGAGGAAGTTGGCAAAAGAAAGAGGGATGAACAGTATTTGGGTAAATAAAAAAATACATGAAGCTCCAAAAAGAAAGAAAATCTCTGGAAAGAAAATAGAGAAAATCGAGCAACAACAAAAGAACAATTGAGGGTTGGTTGAAAAAAAGGTCTGAAAGGCCTAAAAATGAAAAAGGAGAAATGAGGGTGCAATTGAGTTGAAAAAAAGAAAACTGATATTATGTTGAAATTGAGTTGGTGAATTGAAGTCTGTATGCTTAAAATACTATTTGCCCAAGTCAAGTCACTTAATCCAAATTTCCCTATCCTTACCAAAGAGCTTACATGACAACCTAACAAAAGTCCTTTTTGATTCTTAAATTATGCACACAAAAGTGATCGAGATGTTAGACGATTTGCAAGCCTATGGTAGTTCTACTTTCACTGAATTGAATTTGAGCGTAAACACTTACCATACACTTTTGAGAGTAGAGTGATACATTGTTTACTTGTGATCGGGATGTCGAGTACCTGAGAGAGTATTAATTATGCCGAGTATATGAATAATGACTTCTTGATGATGAATTGCATGGTTTCATTGAGTAGGAAGTCAAATGCTCTTTAATGTTCATAGTGTTCTTGAGTGTTCTTCTGTTTTTATCCCTTATATTATTTTTTCTAAATTTGCTCAAGGACGAGCAATGCTTTAAGTTTGGGGGATTTTGATGTGTGTAAAATATACGTATATTTTGGGGCTTAAAATAATATGTATTTAATGTATTTGCACGTATATTTATTATGTTTTTACTTGGTTTCCTTAAAAGGGCATGATACTGCATATTCTTGCAGGAAACGGAGCTTAAAATGAAGAAATATCAGTTGGAATGCCCGGCTAAGATTGACGAATGCAAAGAGAAGATCAAAACAATAGAAAAAATGGATAAAAATACTTCACACGGCCGAACCATGTGGTGTCAGACGACCGTGTAGAAGTGACGGTGTGAAAATCACACGGTTGTGAGAAGTTGGATTCAAAACAGAGGACAAAGCAGGCCCACACGGTCGGACCGTGTGGTGTCACACGGCCGTGTGGAAGTGACGGGGTGAAAATCACAAGTTGTGTGAAGTTGGATTAAAAACAGAGGATGGAGCAGGCCCACACGGCCATGTGGGAAAGGGAGGCCATCGCACCAGCCGCCCGTGCAGACTCACAAGTCCATGCGAGAAAGGGCTGAAGGCAGGACAACACGGCCATGTGGTGTCATACGGCCAGGCTGTGTGGGACTCTCTATTTCAACGCGTTTTTTAGAGTTTGCATCTCGTTCCAACTCTACAAGTGATCTCTCCAAGCATCTATAAAAGGGACCCAAGGCTTGCACGAATATACATCACTTCATATAGAGAAAACAAATCAAACAAAACAGGAAAGAAGGAATCAAAGAGCTTCTGAGAGCAAAAGGCTAGGTCGCGAAGAACACCACAAGGCTTCCGCATCTATGAGAGCACAAGAGCTTAGAAGGCTTAGGAGGGGAATCCATCCTGACAAGAAGGGATTTTCTTTCTATGTCTGAGAACTCTTGTCCGTGCGTATATAATGTCATAATGTTGATTCGAATTTGTCTTTGAGTTTGTAATCAATGTTTGACATATTTTTCGGATCTTAAGGGCATAATCGAAACTGTGGATTTATATTAAATATATTATTTGTTTTCTCAATTAATTCATGCTTTCTATTTTATGAATTCGACTGCTTATTTGTAATTGTTTTTTATTTGGCCAATAATTTGCATGTCATATTTGTTATTGCAAAATTTCGGACGATGAGTTCTAACAAAGACGAAAATCGAATTCAGACATAAACAGATGTAACGAGCCGGGAGACCTACAACTGTTTGTGGGGAGTCATTCGATTCACAAATCTTTTGGGAGTTAGTAATAATTGTAACGAGTCGGGAGACCTACAATCGTTATTAATCAACTGTTTATTCACCGCCCGAAAGGGGGAGTAGACTAATTTAGTAATTAAACCCATAGAATTGAATGAATTGGTTTTTAAAACTTTATTCGCATTTAATATTGAAGAAGCATGTTGAGATTATGTGCCTAAGGTTGCTCCTAAAGATGTTGAAAATACTTGTGGGTTTCACAAATTTATTTCTTCTTCTTTCTTTTATTTTCGATTTTTAGTATTAAATTACTCAATATTCAGTCGCTTCAATAAATTGGAATACGATGTTATTATAGCCTAAGTGTTTCGAATATCAATCCTTGAGGAATACGACCCTGCTTGCCATTATTCTATAAACTACACTGTACACTTGCAGTCAACCAAAATATTTTTGGCAACAAAATTCAAGTCTCACCTCAACCCTCACCTCAAGTCTCTCGTCACCTCTCACTTGTAAGAAATTTACTAAGTCTTCTTCAAAGCAAAAAATTTCAAAAGTTGGGAGGTAGAGAAAGAAAATTTACCTTTGGAAGACATGGTCACAAGCCTCCACTTCAAAGTGTCCTTGTGCAAAGTGGTCAAAGATTCTCCAAAGACAAGACAACATATACCACCATCCAAGCCTGATATTTTCTACACCGGATTAGCTCTCTCACTGCTTCATCCCTCCGCAGCACCGAAGCTGGGGGAGCTTATGTTGGGGACAAAAATGGTATTTCATAATTTAATTAAATATAATTTATTTTTATTTTATTTATTTAATATTAATTGCCCAATGGGCTCTTGATAATTAAATCAACCCAAAGGAGTACGAATTTTTGCCCAAGCGGTCGTTTTCTCCTACGTGGACTGGCCCACAGGACAAATTCTTCTACACGGCCCACAGAGCTCATCTCCCAGGTATAAAAAGGTCCCTCCTATTAACTGTAAGTAAACCTCATAATTAATTATTCTCCTGCGCATTCAGTATTTGTTTACTGTCTTAATTTCTCTCTCGTTCACCATGTTGACTTAAGCGTCGTAGGGGCCTCCCTGGGAAAACCCCCGGGGCCCTCTATTATTTGCGTGTGTGTGCAGACAAGTTCCCAATCGAAGGAGTTAGCAGTTCAAGGAGCAAAAGACGAGAAGACGAGAAGACTTCCCCCTCGGGAAGAGGACTAACTTGAAGACTCCCTCTCGGAAAGAGGATTTTGGTCAACTCAGTTGACTTGGGTGATCAGCTCTAAAAATCATCATCAATATGAAAGTTTTGAGGGGAAAAATAAGGAAAATTAGACATTTCATTTAATGGAACTAAACTTATTTTAGGATGCTGGGTTTTGAAAAGGAAATTTTATTCTAGAAAACAAATTAAGTCTTTTTCTTTACTATGAACATGCCTCACTATTTCCTTTGGAACCCACCACAAATCACATACTCAAACACATATAAAGAAAAATAAAATAAACATTAGTTTGTCAGAAAATAGAGTTTTTATTATTTCGTGGTCCCTTTCTCACCAACCAAATAAAACTTGCTTCTTAACATACTCTGGATCTTCGAATCAATCTCCAATTGATTGACCTAATATAGACCAAACAAAGGAATGGACCTCATTGGAATTCTTGGAGCCTAAGTTAGAATAGAAACATTGATTGGAAAGAAAAAGTAGACATCACTAAGAAACAATATTAATTCATGTGAAGAGGAGTGGTCCTTAGTAGAATGTCTCATTCATTGCACAATTTAGTACACGCTGTCGGCTAGGTGAATTGATTAATATACATTTAATAAATGATGTTTTTATTCTTTTATTAGCATCATTAATATATATATATATATATATATATATATATATATAGGGATTGGATCAAATGAGACCACATAATTAGAGTGAGACAGTGTGGACTAATCCTGTCCATAAATCTGTAATTTTAGATGGTTGAAATTTACCAAATTTAATAAATATTTTTGATTTATTTTAAATTTAAAAAGGGCAACATTGTAATTATGTAATTACTTAATATCATTTAATTACACATTCTCTCTCTCTCTCACTAACCCACGTTCTCACACAATGAATCCAGAGGATATGTTGAGTATTGGTCTTCCAAGATTAAAATGCTTTCTACTGATGAGGGCTGCTCTATTTTCCATGTGCGAAGAACAGTGAACAAAAGTAGCCCACCAAATTGCTCAATTTGCTTCTTTATCCCAATTTTCTTTTGTTTGGAAGCATGGAAATTTCGTCTCCCATGACGAGTAGGAAATCGACATCGCTGCAGTTGCGGCTGAGATCCACCATGAACAGGTACTTTGAAGATAATACTGGTGTCATTGTGAATCCAAAGATTGAAGAATTTAAAGTGGTGTTAAAGTGGAAAAAAAGAGATTAATTAACAAAAAAAAAGAATTTTCTGTTTGAATTTGATGAAGTTGAATTTGTTTATTACGGGTTTGAATTGGAGGATTGGTGAAGAAGATGATGCTGACGTGGAGAAAACAAGGGCATACGAGGAGGCAGTTAGAATTAATGTACACTTATATGTTTTCGATGTATACTTAGATGTGTTTTGCTGTATAAGTAGTTAATTTTTTATGTATGTTTTGATGTTGTTGTATACTTATTTTTTTTGTTGTATACTTATATGCGTTTTGTTGTACACTTATATGTGTTTTATTGTATACTTATATTTTTGTTTGAAAATTGTAATATGCAGTACAAATATGTTAAATATACAACATAATAGTGTTAAATATACATTAAATATATGTTAAATATACAGTACAATAATGAGCGTGATTTTCTCTCTCTCTACAAGTGATTTACTTAATCCACGGTCCCCACATGTTAATGAGCGTGATTCTCTCTCTATATATAACTGATTCCTTGATTTATGGTCCCCACATATTTTTGTTTGACCATTTTAACATGCAGTAAAATTATGCTAAACATACTGTAAAATAGTGCTAAGTATACATCAAATATGTGATAAGTGTACAACATACTGAATGGCAGAGCACATGCGTGATTTTCTCTCTCCAGCGCGATTTTCTCGCTCCCCACGTGATTTTCTCTCCTAATAACTGATTCCATATTTAGATGGTCCCCCACTTGGTTAATTTGATAATTATACCCTTATTTTGCTTTAGTTAAATATTAAATGTAATTTTAACCCCTATTTATCTTAACCATTGATATAGATAATGGAGGGTTGAGATGAGTCCACACTGTCTTACTATAATATGTGGTTTCATTGTAACCTCCCCATAATATATATATATCAAATGTATAAAGATAATATCAATTAATATCATTTAACAAATACTGACGTGCCAAAAAGCGAAATCACCAAAAAGTCCATAGGGAACTAGTAAAATTACCTACGCAGGAGACTATCCGCGCATTTTTATCGTGTTCACAATCCAATCAATGTTTTGAAATCCGGACCGGATCGGCCGGTTCGACTGGTTTAACCGGGAACCGGTCACATGTCCGGTCCGGTTCTATATTAAAATCGGGTGGTTAAAAAATTATTACCACCCGGTCAAACCTGGTAAAAAAATCCGTAAACTGGTGATCCGATTAACCCGGTTTAATATTTTTTAAGAAAATTTTCTTTGTTTCATTATATAAAATTGAACGAAAAAGTATTTTGTAAATTTACACATAATATTTCCTTATCTTCAACTTATATATATATATATATATATATATATGATATGGATCAAATGGGTCCTCCTACTTGGGGTGAGTCCATGGGGACACATTCTAACCATAGATCAATAATTTTGGGTGGTCCAGATTTTAAGGGCTTTTTTATTTTTTTTTTTTGTTTCAGCAATTAAAAAAGGTAGGGTGGTCATTTTGCATTTTAAAATCAGTTACTAAGATTTCATTCCCTCTCTCACGTATATTCACCCACTCTTCACGCACACCTCTATTCTTCTCTCTCTCTCTCTCCAGCGTTACAGTTTCAAAAATATTTCTCTTAAGTTTCGACTTTCAGTCTTCGAGTTCAATCTCAATCACATTCAATTTCCTTCCCCCTTTCACGCGACACGTGCTTTCAGTTTTTGAGTAACCCATATCCCTCATATTCACGTTTTTCTTTCTCCAGCTAGCATATTCTATTGTTAACTTCTTATGTAATATAATCATATTGCATGTGTAATTTAATTATATATGTGTTGCATATGTAGTGTATATTTGTTGCTTATGTAGTATAGGGTTGTTGCTTATTACTTGCTTATGTAGTTTATGTATTTGTGTTGCATATGTAGTGTATATTCGTTGCTTATGTAGTATAGGCTTATCGGTTATGTAGTATGAATTTGTTGCTTATGACTTGCTTATGTAGTTAATGTATCCGTGGTGCATACGTAGTGTATATTCCTTGCTTATGTAAAATAGACTTGTTGCTTATGTAGTATGAGTTTGTTGCTTATAACTTGCTTATGTAGTTAATGTATATGTGATGCATACATAGTGTATATTTGTTGCTTATGTAGTATAGGCTTGTTACTTATGTAGTATGAATTTGTTGCTTATGACTTGTTTATGTAGTTAATGATATATAAAAGCACCATGACACATCTACACAAGCAACAAATTACATCTTCATAAGCAACCTTCGAACTGTAGTCGAGCTCTAGTAACTATGGCAAATTGTCTGCAAATTTTTTCACACAGTAGCGCGTTGAAGAAGGAGGAATGATTTCTCACAGTAGTGTATTGAAGAAGGAGGAGGATTGTTCGCGTTGATTTTGCTATGAGATTTGGAGGATTACATGATCTCAATATTGAGATGTTTGGAGGATGACTAATTTACCCTTGTGTTTAATTAACTAGCTTGTAATCTCCAATTTTGCCTCTTAAATCGCAGCTATTAAAAACATTAGATGTATGGCTAGGATTGGTCCCCATGGACTCACTCTATGAGGTGGTCGAGTATAACCCTCTCCCTATATATATATATATGTGTGGGTGATGGAGATAAGATCTGATATCTATTAGGATTAGTTTTAATGGATTTTGTTATTATCTTTTAAGAGTTTTCAACAGTTGGGAGTTTTATTATTGTAGGAGATTAATTCTATAGATATTTGTTTTGTTATTATTTTTTGGGAGGTTGAATATTATTAAATTTTAAGATTTATCTCTTCTCCAAGCAATGCACGTTCTTTTGAAAATTATATTGCTTTGTTCAATACTTCCGGTACTCTTGCGAATCAACGGTAGTATTTGTGTTCTTTGTTATTTACGCTTTTGCTGGCATCTGTTGGTATTCGGAGACCAGTCTATGCTCCCTGAAACATGTTGTCCAGACAGAATCAACAACGCATGAACGACACCGCACAGATCCTTCAGCAGATTGACTTGCTGACAAAATAATTTCATATCGTGCGCATCCAATTTCAAGAAATCAAGAGGCTTGTTGAAAAACGATTTCTTGATGGTTGTAAATTTGCCTACGATGTTGTGCCCATCCCGTTGGAAACTTATTCCACGGACATGAATGATTTATTTTCTAGTGAAGTTGAAGATGGTGGATATAATGGACCACCAATTTTTTATGAGGAAAACGATGACACTATAATGGAGGTTGGCTACGATTAACCTCCAAACTTTGATGAGGAGATCGATAGTTATGATGAGCCACCTATCTTTGATATGGAACATGACAAACCGCCGAAATATGACGAGGAGGATATTAGTGGTAATGACGGACCACCAATTTTTGACAAAGTAATTGAGTTTAGAGCATACCCCGTATTTGTACTTGATGGGACTCCATCGCCATTAAAGTCTCATGCAATGATATCACGATTTTTCAAATCATCCGGTATTGACTTCTCGAGTTTGCTGGATGAAGAGGAGGGTGTGTCGATTGAAAAAAGCAAGTCATTTATGAAATATGCCGAAGAACGTGTGGAATTGCTTGAACTCCTTGGTGTGCATGTTCTTACAGCGAAACTAGGAGCTTGTGCACAATATCCCTGGGGCATAGCTCAACTGGTAAAGGACTTGTGTGACATGATGTCTGCTTGCTGGCACCCACAGTGTGGTTGTTCGAATCCCTCTGATAACGATTTACAAGGTGGAGGAGAACTTCTTGTGTGGTGACTCAGTCTTTGGCAGCCCAAGGACCCTGACTAGTTGAAGCATAACCCACGCTTCACATCCTCCACGAAGCTCTAGGGCAAGGGCAGTGGGGGCCCTCAGGAATGGGGTTCATCCTTTTTAGGAGCTTGTGCACAATTAAATACAAAGGGGCATGTCGATGCTTGTATAATTGATGATAATGATGTATTACTTTATGGGGGCCGATACGTGATCAAGTGATTTGAATGCCACCATATATTCGATATAATGGGAATTGGGTTAGAAACTAATGATGATATTCATCTTGTTTTTTTGGCTCGTCCTCCTCGCGCCCCTCCGTGGTTTGATAATTTTTCTTGTGATAATCTCCGTTCCGATTCGATGGATTGTCTCGACCCCGGAGAGAATGATGGAGATAAGATCTGATATCTATTATGATTAGTTTTAATGGATTTTGTTATTATCTTTTAAGAGTTTTCAACAGTTAGGAGTTTTATTATTGTAGGAGATTAATTCTATAAATATTTGTTTTGTTATTATTTTTAGGGAGGTTGAATATTATTAAATTTTGAGATTTATCTCTTCTCCAAGCAATACACGTTCTTTTGAGAATTATATTGTTTTGTTCAATACTTCCGGTATTCTTGCGAATCAATGGTAGTATTTGTGTTCTTTGTTGTTCACGTTTCCGCCTGCATCAATGGGTCAAACGACTTTTTTAGAACGGTTTAACCGGTTGAACCAGTGACCCAATGACCCAATGACGGAGCTACATTACCCAATGTGGGGGTACGTGCCCCCACAACTTTATTCCTTCTTTTATTTAGTATTTGTTGTTTATTTTGAAATTTATATTTAATTATGTGAAAGGAAAAAAATTGTGCATTTTAAAAACAATGTGTGCAATTTTACATAGTTTTTTTTAATTTTTTTAAATCTATTTTTCAATATTTTTTAAAGGTATATATAGTAATTAGGTTAAAAAAATGTGCCTCCACTAATTATTTTTGATATAGTTTAGAACTCTTTTTATTTTGTGCCCCTTTTCAATAAAATTCCTGGATACGTCCCTGCAATGACCTAATAACTAATCTGGTTCGATGTCCGATTCGAGTTTAAAAACATTGAATCCAGTCCGAACCGGTCTGACCGGGTAAATAGGGTCGTAGATTTTCGTTCTAGGCTATTACATCAATTTTGCCACGTGGCGGTCTTAGTACGGGCTCTAGGGATGATAATTTATAATTGGGGAGCATATTTTACGAGAAGGTAAATTATTGTTCCCCTAATTACTTCGCTATCCTTTGTTGGGTGGAGCATATTTTACGAGAAGGTAAATTATTGTTCCCCTAATTACTTCGCTATCCTTTGTTGGGTGGAGTAGTGTTGAAAAATATATTTAAATATATCCGAAATTGAAGTGTGGTAAGTATAAAGCTAATCTCCTTGAGACATATTTCATCCCTATACTGGTGTTATAGAACCGTATACGTCTTTTCCCAGATTACAACACTTCTTCACAAATTTAGTACCACACTATACTAATTTTGTCGAGCGAACCAAAAACTTAATTATACTCTTCTTCGTGGATTTATAAGCTCAAAGATAATCAAAAATTAATTTGAAAGACTATATAAGAGAGGGAGAGAGAATAATAATTGATTGAATTGTTTTTGGGACGAAGGAAATGGAATGAGAGGTGGTCTATTTATGTATTTTTATGTGTCTATTCGTGTATAAATATGTCGCTTAGTTAAGAAGTGATGACACCCGAGTCGAGCTAGCACCAAAGTGCTCCACGTGGCCATTCAGCACGCGGAAGTATGGGACCCACAAGGCCAGCACGGACCGAGCGGACGTCAGCAACCGACCCTGATGATGTCATGAATTGGGCTCGGTTACCGAGCCCAGTTTTGGCGGAAATTTTAAAGGATAACTATCCAGTTAAGAAAAGTTAAGTATATCATTAACATGAGTAAGCTGAACTTGTCAACATGCCAGCCAGATGAGTCGACAAGTGGCAAACACTTGGCCTGCATGCGTGCTTAGCAAAGGACAAGTGTCCCTTTTTAATTATTAAGTGTAATAGTGGATATTAAAAGCCCACTAATGAGATGGGTATAAATAGGGTCTCATTTATTAGGAAAAGGACAAGAAAGAAATAAGAGAAAAAAAATACTAAGCAAAAACGTTTGTAACCAAGACACTGTAAGAAAAACCGACCAGAACTTTCGGCTCGGCAATATATAAGAAAGGCAGAATTAGCCCTGAACTAAGGTTTATTTCCATTTCCACGTAGCATATCTTCACACACTTTTGCTTGTTGACCGAAACGCACGCAACAAATTGGCGCTAGAAGGAGGGCCCATAAAGGTCCAGTCCGAACTCCAGGCTATATTGAGTCAAGTAAAATCAGGTAAAGCAAAACGCTAACCTTTTCGTAATAGACAAGATGAGTCAACAATCACGAAATGCCCGTTTAAACGAGGAACAACACTTAAATAATCAAACCGGCCAAACTACAAATGGCCAAAACGTGCCCCCTTTGTGCAGCAGATGAATCAACTTATTTCTCAAACGCTTGCCACCACCAACTCACAAGCACCTCCTCCACCACCAATAAATACTCACCCACTCAACCCCCCCACTAAATATTAATATAAATCCGCAAGCCCCTGTACCTCCCCATAATGAAGGCCAGGAGGCTAGTTCTGGCCACGAACCGCACGGTCGTCATGACAGAAGACGACCACGTGATGACAACGAGGAGCAGAGCCGTGTGGCGGAATCACAGTCGGAGCTTACACGCCACCGCCGCGCCCGCTCTGTGTTTGCAGGGCGACTAGAGGACAATTCTCTTCACCCTACTCGATCAATAAGCTCTAGGCTCTGGTTTCCAGATGAAAGAGAACCGGGGAGGGCCCATCAAACTCAAGGTCCTAGCCTGCTGTTGGAACGGGAGGCAGAAATTCAGCGCCTTCGCCGCAGGTTGAACGAACTAGAGGGTGGTCCTGAAAATGACCAATTTCAGAGGCCGCATCAGGTATCTAGTCAGCCTTCCGTTATATCGCCTTTTGCTGCTAGTATCTTATCAACACCGCTGCCGCGGAAGCTCAAAATCCCATAGGTCGGTCTGTATAACGGTGAGACCGACCCCACAACGCACATCCACAAGTACTTAGCGTTGATGGAACTTTACAGCCCCAGCGATGCCATTCTCTGTAGGGCGTTTCCGTTGACGTTGGGCGACCGAGCCCATCGTTGGTTTAGGACCATGCCGCAAGGGTCCATCCGATCCTGGGCTGACCTGGCCCCTGCATTCATGGCATATTTTCCCACCTGTAAAGTCCGAGCGGCACCAAAAGATTCCCTTGTAAATATCAAACAGGGAAATAATGAGTCCTTAAAAAGTTATATCACTCGGTTCAACAAACAAGTTCGAGAGATAGAGCCAGTGTCAGACGATGCCATTCTAATTGATGCTATGGCTGGGCTCGCCCCTGAGACATGGTTTAATTACTCTATCCATGAATCGGGGGCGACCTCGTATCAGGAATTTTTGATCCGCGCAGATCGTCACATCTGCGCGGAGGAAGCTATGGTAAGTCAACGCCCCGAACAGAAGACTGGGGGTGTAAAGAAGGATGGGAAGAAAGAACCCACTTCGGGGTTGGGATTCAGGCCGTTCTCGGAGAACCCGACCACCGGATATAAGGCTCACCAGGAAGTGCGAGCCGAAGTTGCTGCCCTGAAGAGTACCTTGACCCACACTCCTTCAGCAATTTGGAACGAGATACAGGGTCTGAATTTGTTGCCATCGGCTCGGCCTTTAAGGCTCGAGCCAGCCAAATTGGATGCGCGACGATATTATGCCTATCATATATCGATAGGTCATGATACCGACGAATGACGGGACCTCATTAGGGAAATCATGCGCATCATTCAGAAGGGCGGTTTGAGAAGATACGTCCACGAGTTACCGCCCCCACCGGCACTTACTCCAGGTGTGAACCCGGAGCGATTGGTGAACCAGCTCCCTTACCATTGCCACCGAATGAAAATCAAGGTAGGGAAATCCTAATGATGTCTGGTGTATATAGAATCAATACTAATGCGGCTGAGGATAGCCGCTCGAATAGAAAAAGGAAAGCCGACATCAGGCAAGCTGCCCATGCAGAAAGGCAAGTTCGGGTAGCCGAGATCAGAGAAGGCCAACCAACAGGCCGTTTCATCTTTCGGACGTTGATGCTGACCAGGTGGTCCACCCACACTCCGACCCCCTGGTCATTTCCGACCCCGGATGGAGAAGCCATCCACAAGGGGAACCAAAAGGAGTCGCGGGAGTGCTCTCTCAAACTCCGATCGGTGGAGATTAATGTGGTAGAATGAGGTGAAACCAGCGGGACGGTAAAGGATGACCCGGAGGAGAGTGAACCCGAGCGGGTAGACAAGATTGTTTCAGAAAATGATCCAGGTAGGCGACCTGGAAAAGAACCGATGGTGGAGGAAGGAATGAAAGAGGTGGAGCCGGAAAAAGAGCTGGCGACTGAAGACGAGCTGCCCCTACAGAAAAAAGAAGGGCAGAGTAAAAAGAGAAAACATGCGGAACCAGTTGAACAGATCGACACGGTCGACGTTGGTGGGCCGAATTAAGGTTTCCAATTACGCATTGGCCACGACCTCCAAGAACCATTTCGAACAGAACTGATCGAATTTCTAGGAAATAATCTCGATGTCTTTGCATGGACACACTCTGACATGCCAGGAATTGATCCCGAACACGCGCGTCATCGTCTTAATATTGACCTGACGTTCCGCCCAGTTATTCAGAAAATGCGCAAGCTCGGCCCCGATAGGCAGGTCGCCATGGAGGCCGAGGTCAATAAATTGCTTGATAACCAGTTTATCAGGGAAGCCTTATACCCCCGATGGGTGGCCAACCCTGTATTAGTAAAGAAAAGCAATGGCTAATGGCGCCTTTGTGTGGATTTCACCGAACTCAACAAGGCATGCCCCAAGGACAATTATCCATTGCCAAATATTAACTACATGGTAGATGCCACGGTCGGACATGAACTGATGAGTTTTATGGATGCATACTCGGGCTACAATCAGATACAAATGCATCCGAATGACGAGGAGAACACGTCGTTTTTCTCTGCTCGCGGCGTTTACTGTTACAGGATGATGCCCTTTGGGTTGAAGAATGCCGGCGCGACCTACCAGAGGTTAGTTAATAAAATGTTTGAGGAGATGATAGGTCGTACCATGGAAGTGTATGTGGACGATATGTTGGTGAAATCTTTGTATATATCTGATCATCTTAATGATCTCAATAAAATGTTTGCTGTTTTGAGAGAGTATAAGATGATGTTAAACCCGAGAAAATGCACTTTTGGGGTCGGCTCGGGTAAATTTTTGGGGTATATGGTTAGCCAAAGGGGGATCGAAGCTAACCCAGATAAAATAAAAGCCATCATTGATCTTGAACCCCCTAATTCAGTCAAGAGAGGACAAAGCTTAACAGGCCGATTAGCCGCCCTTAATCGGTTCGTCTCACGGTCCACGGACAAGTGCAAACCATTCTTTGAAATTATAAAAAAAATAAGAACTTTGAATGGACTGAGCAAGCGCAACTTGCCTTTGAGTCACTTAAACAGTATTTGGCCTCCATACCTTTGCTACAAAAACCTACTCGGGGGGAAGACTTGTATTTATATTTTGCGGTCTCTGAATATGCCGTCAGTTCAGTACTGATCAGATTGGATAACTCTATCCAACATCCCATTTATTATATGAGTCAAGCACTGCACGACGCCGAACTTCGATACCCGCCTATGGAGAAACTAGCCTACTCACTAATCATTTCAGCTCGGAAACTTCGTCCGTACTTCCTGGAGCACTTTTTAAAGCAAATGTTACACCAACCAGATACCTCAGGTCGGATGATTAAGTGGGCTGTCGAGCTCAGCCAGTTCGACGTTTTGTACGAACCACGTACATCCATTAAGGGACAAGCCTTAGAGGACTTCATAGCCGAGTTTACACCCTCCATCCAGCTGCAGGTGGTTGAAGATCAAGAATGGAAATTGTTCGTCGATGGATTCTCCACCGCAGGCCGAGCAGGGGGCGGGATCGTGATAATCGATCCAAAATATAAGTGCTACTACTCGGCCGTGCGGTTCCAGTTCCCAGCGACTAACAACGAAGCCGAATACGAAGCACTCCTAGCGGGACTAGAAATGGCGGTATCGATTGGGCTAAAACGACTGTTGGTACACAGCGATTCACAGTTGGTCATCCATCAGATCAACGGAGAGTACGAGGAAAAAGAGCAGAAAATTGCTCGATACCTGGACTTGGTCAAGGAAAAATTATCACATTTTAAAACAGAAGTTATGCATATTCCCTGAACAGAAAACATGCAAGCAGATGCCTTGGCTCGGTTGGCCTCCAATCCAGGGACTGAGGCGATTGCAGATGTAACGGTTACTCAATTTTCCGCCCCGTCACTTAACGCAAAGAAGATACAGGCCAATGAAGCCGCCGAGCTGACCTGGATGACTCCTATCATCCAGTATTTAGAAAAGGGGGTTCAGCCGGGAGACAAGACCGAAGCTAGAACCTTGCGGACTCAGGCCGCTCAGTTCTTACTGATAGACGGCGTCCTGTACAAACGTGGGTACTCCGTCCCACTCCTTCGGTGCTTGTCCGAAACAGATGCAGATTATGCACTCTGGGAGGTACACGAGGGAATATGCGGAAATCACGCCGGGGGCCAAACTTTGGCGTACAAGCTGATACGGCAAGGATACTACTGGCCATCCCTGAAAAAGGACGCGACCGACCTAGTGAAGAAATGTGAAAGGTGTCAAAGATATGCACCCCAGGTCAGGTATCACCCTGAGCAACTTACCTCCATATTCAGTCCTTGGCCGTTTGCCAAATGGGGTATGGACCTCATGGACCAGGTGTGGCAAAGGGGGCGTGAAGTATGCCATTGTGGCAGTGGATTATTTCACAAAATAGGCCGAGGCGGAACCTCTAGCAAAGATAGATGAGGAGAAGATCGTTAATTTTGTATGGAAGTCCATTATCTGCAAATTTGGGATACCGCACTCAATTGTCACGGATAATAGGAAACAATTCGATAACCGGCGGTTTCGAAATTTTTGCGAAAGGTTTCACATCAAAAATCATTTTTCGACCCCATACCACCCGCAATCTAATGGGCAGGTCGAGGCGGTGAACAAAGTATTGAAGTATACTTTGAAGGCAAGGCTGGAGGAGTCTAAAGGCAATTGGCCTGAGGAGCTGCCCGACGTGCTATGGTCATATAGAACAACACAACGAGCGGACACGGGGGAGACACCCTTCTCACTGGCCTACGACACCGAGGCTGTCATTCCTGTTGAAATCGGAGCCCCTACCTTTAGAGTTGCAAATTATTTTGGGGAAAATAATGATGCTGCGCTCCGAGCCGAGCTGGACCTATTGTAGGAGAAGAGATGCAGTGCCGAGATGAGAAATGCCATATATAAACAAAGAAGTGAGAGGTACTACAACTCGAAAGTGAAGGAAAGGAAGTTTTTGATCGGCGATCTCGTCTTAAAGAGAATAACGGGAGTTGAGCCCAGCCCGCTAAAACCGACCTAGGAAGGTCCGTTTTGGGTCAGTATGGTCTTGTGAAACGGGGCGTATGAGTTGGAATACTTGAGTGGGAAGAAGTTTGACCACCCATGGAATGTAATATACCTTAAAAGGTACTATCAATAAAAACTCAATTTATGACTCAGATGCAGTTCTGAGGATTTATCATCTCATCTGATATTCTGTGAGCTCTCTCAAAGGGGGGAACAAATTTTTCTCGCCTCGGCTAAGATCCGAGCGCCATTTCAATCACCTCGGCCAAAAATCGAGCGCCGGCTGCTCGTCTCGGGTACGTCCCTTGCACATCAATAAAGGGAGACTCGCGCAAAAGGCAGACCTACCCTAAAAACAAAGACTCGGTTTAAGCTCCGAGCATAAAACTTAGTAAACAAACATAGGGAGTTAAAGCCCATTACTTGTGCCATTGGGGCACTAAAAACCGAGCCCCATACTTGGGAAAAATAAAGAAGGCAGACAGAACAAAAGCCATACAACAAGAAGGAAAGACGAGCTCAATACTTAGGAGGAATTTGAATGCATACTCAAGTGACAAAAAAAAAGTTCCATTCCAACACCAAAAATATTTACAGAGGGGGCCAGTTCCCATTACATTCAGAGGCCCGAGGCCAACTAACCTATCCGAAAGGCAAAGACAAAAAACTTCAAAAGGAAAAAGAAAAGCATCAAGCCCCGGTAGGAGGCGGAATCTCAACAAGCCCGCTAGAGGAAACTTCTTCTTCATTTAGAGGAGGCGAACCTTGGTTACCGGCGGCCTCAGTAAAACGAGGGCGAAGGGCATCGAGGTCGGCATCCAAGAGAGCAAGATCCTCCTCGAGCTGTGCAATGGTCCTGCCAGCCTTAAGATCCCCGAGGATTTCTGCAATGCTGGTGGCATGACCACAAGTCAACATAAAGGCATACTCCTCGGAGTCCTTGTAAACTTCGACGACGTCTATACGAGCCTCCTCAATTTGCTTACGAGCAGCCTCCTCTGCCTCTCTGCGTGCCCCAGCTACACGCATCTCCATCTCTTCTGCATGGGCAACGGCTGCAAGCTCCAACTCGATGACCTTGGCACGGAGCTCTTCCTCAGCCTTATGGGCCTGATCCCGCTCGGCCTCGGCCTTTACAGCAGCTTCCCTCTCAGTGTTGGCCCTGGCCGCGGCCTCCTCTGCTAGGGTTTTCAGAGACTCTTGTACCCCTTGGCAGAGAGCGTGAGCCTCTTGCAGATCTCGATGGCGCCTTTCCAGCTCCTCCATTCCCACGATCATGTGCCAAAGGATCCAGGTGATGCGCCCGGATAGGCCCATCACATACTGGGCCTTCTCTTTCCACCCGGTCTCCGAGCAGAACTGCTCAATGCCCGTGGTCCATGCCCGTGCAGCCACGTCTCTGGCAGCACGCCCAGCAGTTGGCAGGTTTTTCACCTACTCGTCAGTAGGCGTGGAGCACCGGGCGAACTCCACAAACCATTGAGGCCGCATCCCGGCCATCCCATCACACATTTCATCCCTCTTGGGATTGGGCGGCATGAAGTGGCCCTCTTGACCAAAATCATCCGAGAAAGTTCTCGGAAACCTACCAGTCGGGATCTGCACATTAGGCACTGGTGGGATTGGCCCGGTTCTATCGGTCTGTCCAGGCTCTTCGATTACAATTCCTTCCCTCCTCCTTCGGAGTGGGGGCTCCACTGCTTCGGGGACTCCGTCAGCAGGGCGCTTCCCGACCTAGATCTCCTCCCTCCGAGCTGCCTCTGCATCGACGGGCTGATCCATGGCCGCTCTAGTCCAGCGCGCGGCTGTGTTCCGGACACTTCGAAGGCGCGCGCGGAGATCAACACCGCGCCCTGCAAAAGACATCAATTGAATAAGAAGCCACAAAAGAAAATTGAAGAAAAAGAATTGAAAGAAATATAAAATGCATACCTTGGGCCCCGATCGGCCTGGGCGGCTCAGGGGTCCGCATCTACCCAGTCGGCACAGATGCTCGCCCCGGAGGACTAGCCGCTATTGGGGACGACCTCGCCTGCTCTGTCTGCACAGGCTGTTCTTCATGTTCTGGGTTCGCCCCCTCTCATCCCGCGGTGGGCTCCTCTGAGGCTCGCCCCCGGTCTCCTCTTCTACCCCCGCCGCCTATCCCCCGGCCATCTCTCCGGCCTCGGGGTCGGCGGGCAAGGCAGGCCTCAAATTGGCCGCGGCCAGATGAACCTCGGTAGCCAACCTCTCGATCCGCCTGTCCATGGCGCCCCTGGCCTGGATGTTCTCCAGCCTACGGATGAAGGCGGCTGACAATGGGCCTCTGGATGGTCGGTTCCCTAAAAAAAAAAAAAAGAGGCAGAGTTAGCCCCAGAAAAATGAAATGAAGAAAGAGTAAAAAAAATAGAGGAAAAGGAATAAACTTACTAAAACTAAAGGTAAAATTTGAAGGGGGTGAAGGACAGTTTCATCTGCTCCGACCCCAACGCGAGCCTGCCACTCGCCGCCTACCTAGAGCCATTCATCCTTCCACTCTTTTAAAGATTGGGGAAGGCCTTCGACTAAGCTGTCTGGGTACCCGGATCGGGTATGCACATAGTACCATCCCGATGGATGCCCCGGACCTGGTGACGAAGGAGTCGCTCGCCAGACGAAGATCTCATTTATTTCTCTAAATTTGGGGCGAGGGTACCCCTCCAGGTGAAACATCACCAGTAAGCCAATGATTTGGCCCCAAGAGATGGGGTGCACCTGAGTTAGAGGAAGGCCCTACTTACAAAACCACCATGTAAGGAAAATCGGCAGGGGGAAACACAGTCCGTATAAGATACTGGGAACATATATGGCCACGCAACCCTCCGGTAGATGCTGGGGGCACTCCACACCGTCCGGTACCCGGAATTCGATACTTCCGGTGAAGCTCCCCCATCTCCGGGACCATCAACATGCTGGGGACGTCGTTTAAATCGCATGGCGTCCACCCGAGCTCTACACAAAGTGGGGGGCCTTCTCCCCGCCTGCCATCACCGTTACGATGGCCCACCGGCCCTGCAGGTCTTTCGACCCTCGAATCTCTGGAGGGTTCGTCCACCCGCTCCGCATGATCTCGCCCAGGCTCCTGAGGGTTCATGTCTGCCTCTCCTTCTTGTTGACGATGTTGAGGCTCAAAACTTGGAACTCCATCGCTGGAGTCTTCTTGCACTAACCCAGGCTTGTACACAACACCCTCTCGAAAAATAGTTACCGGCACCGGATTGAAGATTGTATGTGTCTGCTCTAACGGGGTCTCAACGGGAGGAGTGTGATTCGAACTTGAGATCTGAACAACACTTGGACTTGGGGATGCAGTTCTTCGAACTGGAGAAAAGGAAAGAGAAGGTTCAGAAGGGGGGTCTTCAATTTCTACCTCCACGCTATAACTACGGCTTCGGCTATCTTCAAAGGAAGACATTTATTTGAAATAAAGAGAAAGAAGGGTTTTTGAGAAAATACCTAAGTCTGAAGTCTATGAACCCTAAAAATCGACCCAAAAATTCTGATCGCTCTCAGGTAATTCTGCTCGGGAGGCTGAAGATGCAAAAGTAAAGAATGGAGAACGAAAGGGGAATTTATAGGTTAAATTCCCTCGAAAACTGGGACACCAACTCAAAAGAAACGTGTCCTTTCAGTCTCAAAAGCCGTCAAAAATGTCAGAAACGTCACGTCCCCACGTTCCGCTGACACACTTGTCCCACCTCTTCGGTTCCCGCGCGAAGTTGGTCCAACCAAGAACTGCCACGTGTCCGTCATTATGATACCACAATTAATGCGCCATTCCAAATATTAACTGATAAGCGACAGGTGTCTGGGAGAGATGACTTTTGGGATTTCCTCTTCCCCATTAAAAGCTCATGATTAACATTAAAGTTCAAAGCCGACTTCAGAAATACTTCTCTTGGAATTAAACTTGGGGGCCATTGATGACACCCGAGCCGAGCTGGCACCAAAGTGCTCCACGTGGCCATTCAGCACGTGGAAGTATGGGACCCACAAGGCCAGCACGGACCGAGCCGGTGACGTTAGCAACCGACCCTGATGATGTCATGAATTGGGTCGGTTACCGAGCCCGGTATTGGCGGGAATTTTAAAGCATAACTATCCAGTTAAGAAAAGTTAAGTATATCATTAACATGAGTAAGCTGACACTTGTCAACATGCCAACCAGATGAGTCGACAAGTGGCAGACACTTGGCCTGCATGCGTGCTTAGCAAAGGACAAGTATCCCTTTTTAATTATTAAGTGTAATAGTGTATATTAAAAGCCCACTAATGAGATGGGTATAAATAGGGTCTCATTTATTAGGAAAATGACAAGAAAGAAATAAGAGAAAAAAAATACTAAGCAAAAACGTTTGTAACCAAGACACTGTAAAAAAAATCGACCGGAACTTTCGGCTCGGCAATATATAAGAAAGGCAGAATTAGCCCTGAACTAAGGCTTATTTCCATTTCCACGTAGCATATCTTCGCACACTTTTGTTTGTTGACCGAAACGCACGTCAACAAAAAGAATCTAGATTGTTAGACCGCATCCATTGGAGATTAGTTGCAATCTAATGGTGTAAATTACAATTGCATGAAAGTTCACAACCCTTAGATGCACATCTTATAACCAAATGATTATGACCATTTATTTATGTCTCTTCAAGCTTAATGAATGTTCACAACTCTTCATATATATTCTATCGTGACTATTCATATCCAACAGATACCTTTTGAGCCTAAACACCTCTTCAAGCTTATGAGTTTTTCCATTTATTCAAGCCAGGAAGCTTTTCATGGAGACTTTTCCAATCGTACCGCTTTAATACTCTCACTCTTATAGTTTATCATATCACGATCCAAACTAGTTTAAGTATAGGAGTGTCACAGCTAAGAGCCATTCCAGCGAGCCTAATATTATTTATGTTACGTTTCAGGACAACCCACAAAAGTACTCGAGGTGACTCGACCCTAGACGATCTCCGGTACAGTGATTTTATTTGGTTACATCAGATACCATTAGAGGTGTTAATTTCGGACCCAACAAACAAACTCCACACGAACTTAACACAAAATTAATGGGTATGAGTCCAGACTTCATGGGTCCGAGTCGAAATCGGATCGAACCCGAATAACCTGCCAATTAAACAGGTCAATTTCGGGTCAACCTGTTATGACCCATTTAACCCGTCTAACCCGTTTGTGAATTTAAAATAAACTAAGTAAATAATTAATTGTAAGAAAAAACAAAAAACAAGACATGTTCTTAAAACTTAAATGTTAAAACCTCCTTAATATTATTATTTTACATGTTTTTTTGTATGTTGTCCTCAAAATATGATTAGTATGCTATGTAATTTATGTAATTATGTTGTTTATTTTTGTATGTTGTAATTGTAATACTGTTTATTGATCGATAGAGTCTCAAGGTGGTTGATTAAAGAAGTTAAAGTTATTCAGTTAACGCCGTTAATGTACATAAAATAATTTTATTATATGGGTTAAATAAGTTGGGTCCGGGTCACTTGTGAAATAAACAAGTCAGGTCTGGGTTCAAGATTCTAACACGAATAATTAAACAGGCCAGGTCTGGATTGGTGGATTCTGACCTGCAATCCCGCGAACCCAACCCAAATTGACATCCCTTAGATACCATATTAGTTGGTTACATCAAATACCATTTAAAATCAATGATTCACAATGAGCAGCAAAGCAACCATAAATAACTCCTTTCGCTATCGCGTTTGGCCACGGCTTTCTCATGATATCCCATGCGAATTGAGCTCCAAAAAATAATTTTGAGGTTTGACCAATTAGGGATGTTTATTTCTATTTTCATCTTGAAAGAGTAAACCACGTAATGATTTTCATCTACTAATGAATTTATATCAGCATTTGCAAATGGTACACCACAAGTAAATAATTGTCGGCAAAAATTCGTGTAAGACGGTCGCACGGTACGACGGATGATACTTTTAGCGTAAAAAGTGATACTTTTAGTATAAGAAGTAATACATTGTCTGAATACACTAAAAATTAAGTGTATCCATACGAAGTATCACTTTTTACACTAACAGTATCATATTTTACACTAAAAGTATCACTTTTTACCCTAAAAGTACAATTCGTCGCACCGTGCGACCGTCTTATAAGTTGTCTAATATTATTCTTCAGGGAAAATTAGAAAATTGGTCCTATAAGTTGGCCAGTTCAGACTTTTGGTCCTCTAAGTTGGCCTGTTTGAAAATTAGTCCTCTAAGTTATGAGATTTCAGAAATTTCGTCCGATTTTCACCGGAAATTTTTCAATCCATCGGAAATTGCTGACTAGGATCTATAACGACGCCGTACGAGCACAATTATCTTTCAAGAGTATGCAAAACATCACCTTCCACGCCTGGCAACCATAAAATCTTCTTCTCGAATTATCAATCGTCCAAGAAGTCCGTATATGCGTGTGGAAAACGAGCACAAGTGCGGACTTCTTGAACGATTGATAATCCGAGAAGAAGATTTTATGGTTGCCAGGTGTGGAAGGTGATGTTTTGCATACTCTTGAAAGATAATTGTGTTCGTCCGACGTCGTTTTAGATCCTAGTCAGCAATTTCCGGTGGACTGAAAAATTTCCGGTGAAAATCGGATGAAATTTCTGAAATTTCATAATTTAGAGGACTAATTTTCAAACAGGCCAACTTAGAGGACCAAAAGTCGGAAATTTCATAATTTAGAGGACTAATTTTCAAACAGGCCCACTTAGAGGACCAAAAGTCTGAACAGACCAACTTGTAGGACCAATTTTCTAATTTTCCCTTATTCTTCATAACAAGAACAATTACATAATAATGATTTAGCTTAAAAATAATGATTATGGTTCTATAACGTAACAAATTATCAAAAACTCAAATCTGTTTTGGTTTCTCATAGTATATTATTTAGATGAAAAGTGCTGGCTTGAAGCCTAATTAACAAACTCTGTAAGTATAAAATCAAAACCTTTCCAAACGCTCTTTAGTTTCGCAAATGGAAAGTCTCACAAAATAAACTGTTCAAAAATATATAATCTATTTACTTTTTTGACATGATCACAAAATTTGTTTACTAATGTATAAGCTGTTGTGTGAGGTGTTTGGTTTCTTGAAAATCGGACAGAACAACTCGACAGAAAATTGAAGTCGAGACTAATATTGAATACTATTTCTGCAAAACGAAATTGCCCTGTATAAAAGTGCTAATAGTTCATTGTTTCTAAGATACAACGACTTTCAGATTTAAGTTAGTAGTACTTGCAAAACTTAAACTTACAACGAACTAATAAATGTTTCAAAACTTTCGAAATTTACAAATATAAGAAGATATACACAATGTGTTGTGTTAGGGCGATTTTATTTGATCGCCTAAAATAATTTTCTAAAATATAAAGATTGGTTTTTTTTATTTGTTTTGCCTTTCTAGACTTATGATATAATTAGGACTTTTTAGATAAGGGAAGAAATCATATTGATATGGTATTGATATATTAGGATTCTTGGATAGTTATCTTGTTTTCTAACATAAGTGATTTACTTGTCATATATTTGTATATATCTTCTTTCCTTGTGTATTAGGTCTCTTGAAGGGTTTGGACGACTATATAAAGGGAAGAGGACGTCCATAATTGATACACAAGAAATATACTAGAGATACAAGAGTCTTGAGAGAGTTAAGAGTCATACAAGCACAAGGAGTCTCGCTGCCCTGGATGTGATCTCGAATGTGACTACATCTGAGATAACATTCAGCCCTGCAGTTGTGTTTGTTAGGTTTTTCATCCATTGTTTTTAGTATTGTGATTAACAAAGTCCACACTTGTCTATTGTTGGATGAGTTGAATTACATAGATCAAATATACTCTTGATAGGAGTTTTTCGTTGAGTTTCTACTAGTTGGATTTTAGTATTTTTGTATACGGAATCAAACCGTTTTTACTAGTGGAAAGTTTTGCCATATTGGTATGTCTACAAGCTTGTTGGCTTGTAGACAATTTTTATTTCGTATGTCTCTTTACTGTTTTCAAAATTCCGTTACATGTGATTGTGAATGTGACCGCATCTTCAATCACATCCTTACTCTGCAAAACTTTTGGTAAATATCCGTGCTACAATTCTTTCAATTGGCATCTAGAGCCTACACTTGACGACACTAAGTGTTGATCCTGAGTGTTTGTTAGCATGGATACTCAAAATAACCCCACTTTTCGTCCCCCCATTCTTGATGGCTCCAATTATTCTATTTGGAAAGTCAAAGTTCGGGCCTACATCAAATCAATTGATGAAAGGGCCTGGTGTACAATCCTTACTAGGTGGTCACCTCCAAAACTCATCGATATGGATTACAATGACAAAGGAGAAATTGATTGGACTAATGATGAATTAATTTTGTCCAATTACAATTCTAAGGCTTTGATGGCAATCTTTGGTACTGTGGATCAAAATATGTTCAAAATCATTGCTAATTTTACTGTGGCCAAAGATGCATGGGATACTCTGCAAAGTCATTGTGAGGGATCTGCGAGTGTGCGTAAAACCAAACTTAGGTTGCTCACCAATAGGTTTGAAAACTTGAGAATGCGTGAGGATGAGAATATCACCACTTACAATGCCAAATTGTGTGATATAGCCAATGAAGCTCAAGCCCTAGGTGAACCCATCTCCAATGAGAATCTTGTGAGCAAAATGTTGAGATCACTTCCCATTAGGTATAATATCAAAGTTTCATCCATAGAAGAAGCCCATGATGTGTCCACTTTAAGTCTTGAAAGACTTGCTGGCATTCTTCAAACCTATGAGATGAACATGGCTCAACAGATGGAGAGTTTGGGTCACAAAGTTGTTTTTCAAATTGAGTCTCCTTTTCAACTTGAGTCCCGAGTTACCAATGATTTTGCTGACCTTACCAATGAGATCGAAAAATCTGATCTAGGAGATGATTCTATGGCCATGTACTCGAAAACGTTTGATAAGATTCTTAAGCTCAAAAGTCAGAAAAAGTCTCAAAATTTCACCAAGCCTTTTTAAATCTGAGTCAAGCAAGTTTCCTCAAAAGCACACCTTTGATAAAAGTCAAGAACGTTTTTCTGGTGATAAATCGAACAAGTCTGACACAAAAACTCTTGACTCCATTTGGTGTAGGGCATGTACTGGGTATGGTCACTATGTTGCCCAATGTGCTAATACTCTTATGAAAATTTGAATGAGCATGACTGTGACCTTCAGTGATAACGAATCAGACAGTGAGAAGAATGAACAGGAAGAAACCAAGGTTCTGACCACCTTGGTGAAAGATCGAAAGTCTCTCTAAATAAATCCTTCAGGTGTCGCCAAAGGTGTGGCCCGAGATGTGATCACACCTTCACTGATCACATCTGAAGTCACATCTGATGAACAAGATCTCTTATCTGTCTCTAACCTTTTTTGTTTCAATTCTACCTCTGTTCCTGATGATGTTGAACAGGATGATGAATCTGATGATGAAAGTCTGGAAGACAGATACGCAAACCTTTACAAGGATTGGCTGAAAAGGATTAAAGTGAACGAGATGCTGAAAAAGTGGTTACCAGGTTGGAGGCCTCTCTTACAAAGAAAGAACTTGAGTTCGAAAAGGTAAAGTCTAAACTTGAAGAGTCTCTTGAAAGCATGAAAAAGTTTAATTCTGGGAAAGCAAAACTGGATGATATTATTTCCATGGGTAGTGATGATAAGACTGGCCTTGGTTATAAAACTCCAGTTTTTGTGAAAGCAAAAGAACAAGGAGAATCCTCAGATTCCTCCAACAATAAAAGGATTTTTTCCCAAAAGTCTAAACCACGGAAACGACACTTTATCTGTCATTATTGTCATGCTCCTGGACACATAAAACCATTCTATTATAAACTGAAATCGGATTTAAGGTCTGGACGCCAGATGTCATCGCAGATGTTACGACATCCTCATAATCATTTTTCAAAATCTGTCTGGGTCAAAATATCTGATGTTAAATGTCATGTTATCTATACTTCCTTGAGATCTAACGTTGCAGGATCTTGGTACTTCGATAGTGGATGCTCACGACATATGACAGGTACCTTGGAGTATTTAACTGACTATGAAGTTTACAATGGTGGCAATGTTACCTACGGAGGTGGAGCCAAAGGGAAGATTGTAGGGAAAGGGACGCTAAACGTTGAAGGATTACCCAAGCTTCGTAATATGCTTCATGTAGTTGGTCTTAATGCTAATCTCATCAGCATAAGTAAACTATGTGATGATGATCTTTATGTAAAGTTCAACCAAAATTCATGTGAAGTGTTCGATGAAGCTGACAAGTGATCCTTACTGGTTTGAGGTATTCTGACAACTGTTATCAGTATTGTAATGAGCAACTCTGTCACAGGGCACACACAAATGACACTGATTTGTGGAATCAAAAATTAGGTCACGTTAGTCATAAAAAGCTAATGGAACTTGTAAAATTTGAAGCTGCTATTGGTTTGCCTAAACTGTCTATAAAAAGTGTCAGTGTGTGTGAAAGTTGTCAAAGGGGTAAACAAAAGAGAGTGTCGCATCAAATGACATCACATTTCCACACCACTAGATGTCTTGAGTTAGTTCATATGGATCTCATGGGTCCTATTGAGGTTGAGAGTGTGGGTGGTAGGAAGTACTCTTATGTGATTGTCGATGATTTTTCACGTTATACGTGGACTTATTTTTTAAGTGAAAAATCTGAAACTTTTGATTTCTTTAGAAGTTGACATAAAAAGGTTTGTAACTTGTATAATTTAACTATTGCCAGAATTAGATCGGACCATGGTAAAGAATTTGAGAATTCTTCTTTCTCGTCCTTCTGTGATAGAAAGGGGATTTCTCATGAATATTACGCACCTAAAACTCCACAACAAAATGGAGTGGCATAAAGAAAAAATCGTACATTGCAAGAGATAGCCCGTGTCATGCTTAGTTCTAAAAAACTTTCTAAAAGGTTTTGGGCTGAAGCTCTGAATACTGCTTGCCATATAGCTAATCGTGTGTATTTGAGGCCTGGATGTTCTATGACCCCGTATGAAATACTTATGGGAAAGAAACCTAACCTCAAATATTTTCATGTTTTTGGGTGTGTGTGCTATGTCCTTAATGATCGTGATAATCTTGGTAAATTCGATTCCAAAAGTGACAAGTGTCTTTTTCTAGGCTACACTTCGAATAGTCATGCCTATCGAGTTTATAATCTTTGTACTAAGCCGATCATGGAATCTGTAAATATTGTCTTCGATGATCTCTCATATATTGCAGGAAAGAGTGAAGAAGATCATGTGGATCTACTCGAATTTGTTGAGACTGCTCCAGCGAAGGATGTAGGCACAGATGTTATAGAGAATGTGACTGAAGCCCCTTCCACAGCTGCCTCAAATGTAGAACCAAATGTGACGGCATCTGAGCCCACATCCGTGTCTGCTGCAGCTGAGTCAGACTCTGACTCTGACTTAGAACCTATTGAAGAAACTAATAATCCAATTGTAGATCGTGGCAGTGACATACCTACAAGGATTCAGAAAAATCACCCTACGTCTCAGATCATTGGTAACACTACTGATGGTATTAAGACAAGAGGGAAAGGTAGAGTGAACTATCGTGATATGGTAAGAATGGTTTGCTTGTCTACTGATTGTACCAATGTGAGAACATGTTGTTTTGTGTCCAATTTTGAACCTAAAAATGTTGTTGAAGCTCTTAAAGATGAATTTTGGATACATGCTATGCAAGAGGAACTAGATCAATTTGTCAAAAATGATGTGTGGTTTTTAGTCCCTAGGCCAGATGATGTTAATGTGATTGGGAAAAAATTAATTTTGAAAAATAAAACGGATGAATCTGGTAAAATTGTTCGCAACAAAGCTCGATTAGTCGCTCAAGGGTACACACAGGTTGAGGGGGTGGATTTTGATGAAACCTTCGCTCCTGTAGCCCGTATTGAGTCCATACATTTGTTGCTTGCTATTGCATGTTACTTGGGTTTAACTCTTAACCAAATGGATGTCAAAAGTGCCTTCTTAAACGGTTTTCTAGATGAAGAATCTTTTGTTGAACAGCCTAAAGGCTTTGAGGATCCTTTTAAGCCTAACCACGTGTATAAGCTTAAAAAAGCTCTCTATGGTCTCAAACAAGCCCCTAGAGCTTGGTATGGTAGGCTAACTGAGTATCTTCTTCAAATTGGTTTTAAACGTGGTGAAGTTGATAAAACCTTGTTCATTCAAATAAAAAACCATGACATCATGATTGCTCAAATCTATGTCGACGACATTGTTTTTGGTTCCTCATCTGATAAATTGTTAAAGGAATTCATTGCTTGCATGTCCTCCACTTTTGAAATGAGTATGGTAGGTGAGTTAAGTTACTTCCTGGGCTTGCAAATAAAAAAATTAAAGGAAGGAATTTTTATCTCACAAAGCAAGTATGCTAAGAATCTTGTGAAAAAATTTGAGCTTGAACATGCCTCTCACTTGAAGACTCCCATGGGGTCAAGTCAAAAGTTGAGTAAAGAAGATGTGGCTGAAAGTGTTGACCACACCTTGTATAGAAGCATGATAGGAAGTTTGTTGTACTTGACTGCCAGTCGTCCTGATATTATGTTTAGTGTTTGTCTGTGTGCTCGTTATCAATCTGATCCCAAAGTTACTCATTTAAAAGCCTTAAAACGTATTATTTGATACGTAGGAGGCACAACTGATTTGGAAATTTGGTACACTAAAGACACTAACACTAATCTTGTGGGTTTTAGTGATTCTGATTGGGCTGGAGATGTTGTTGATCGAAAAAGTACAACTGGTGGATGTTTTTATTTGGGAAATAATTGGTCTCATGGTACAGTAAAAAGCAAAATTGTGTATCTCTTTCGACTGCTGAATCAGAATATGTAGCAGTTGGGAGTTGTTGCACACAACTTTTATGGATGAACCAAATGATTGAGGACTATGGTTTGCAAAGTGAAACACTGATTGTCTATTGTGATAATATGAGCGCTATTGATATTTCCAAAAATCCTGTCCAACACTCTCGTATTAAACACATAGATATTAGACATCACTTTATTCGAGTTTTAGTTGAGAAAAATATAATTCAAATTGAGTATATTGCTACTGAAAATCAGTTTGCTGACATCTTCACCAAGGTTTTGGATTTTGAGAGATTCTCCATTCTAAGGAAGTCTCTCGGTTTGTGTGTTCTCTGAAATGTTACACGAGATGTCACAGCATTGCACATCACATCCGTTGTGACATCCAAACTCTGCATCCTTTCTCTTCTCCTCTATTTCTTTTTACTTTTTTAGGCATCCCTGCATTATAAGCTATCATGCCTATCTGCAGAAAGTGGACTGATGGTTCGAACTAGTCACATATATTGTCTCCCTTGGAAAACTGGTGTGTGTCGATCTCTCCAATTAAAAAAAATGATGATGATGTTTTTCCCAGTAGCTGAGTTGAGAATAAAGTCTTGATCATGCTTGGAAGCCTTCTAGGAAAAAGCTACCAACACATTGTGTGAAGCTATTCCTTGTGACCAATTTCTTCAAGCGTACTGCTGTCTAAAAAGGCATGATCATGTGAAAAAGAGCTACCTTTGGCTTTTGAGTGAAAGCTCCCTGTTGGTTAACTTTCTCATGAGACTCGGAAAAAGTGAAGAAAACTCGAAAATTTTGATAAGCTGGGATTTCGGATTGCGATTCATTGAATCAGCTAGTACAGGTGTGACTCAAAATGGGACGACATTTGAACCTACATCCATTACTGCAGCACTTATTCTCCTCGTGCGTGCGTATTTCTTTTTGATGCATTAGGCATATTAGATTTGCATGTCCTGGTGAATTTGGATTTTTTGCTGAGATTTGGTTTCCATATATAATTTGAGGGTGATATTTTTCTCTCCCCAAAATCTTGAAAATCTTGATGGATATATTTTGTGGGTTGAACCGATTTGGAGGATCATGGTAAATCTTAGTTTTGATTTTATCACAAATTGACATAATTTGAACACTTTGTGAACCAGAGTTTGAGATTAATTGGGATCCTGATTCTTTCCTTATTTTCCGATTTTTACCATGAGAAATTCTTTCCTAATTAAAACTCTTCCATTGTACTTTGATCTACGTGCCCAATTATGACTTCTTTTAATCACTATTTACTTGCAGGCACTTGAGTACAATTCTCCCATTTTCTCTCACAATTTTCGAAGTTTTTGTGTGGTTGCAATTTTCTGTTCAGGTTCAAAGCTTCTGTTCCTTACCATGGCAAGGTTTGTTTCCTCCATCAAGAACCTATTTGGCAGCCCCAGCAAATCATCCTCTTCCTTGCACAATTCCGAAAGCCCCAAGTCCGAGAAATCCATGGAAGCAAGTACTGTGCCAGATGTTGTCAGAGATGGAACCCCATCTGACACTGCATCTCCGTCAGCCCAAACTCTGACCCTGTCTCCGATTGAAGAGGGTTTGTTACCACCTGAAGCCATCACGACTCCTGCCACCACTCCTACTGAGGTCGCTGCGAATATCACCACTCCTCCATCTGCGCAAAACCCTGCACCCGACTCTGTTCAAGATGCCCCTGCATCTGAGCTTGAAGATGTCCCTGCATCTGGGACTGCATCTCCCACTGCTCCAACTAAGGAACCAGGTTTGGAATCCTCTCTCCCTGTGCACTCATCCCCTCCAAGTTCCACTCCTACTGCTATCATCCCAGTTCCTTTTCAAGACGAGGCCCTTGCCTCTGTTCTTCCCGGTGAGAAAAATAATGAAATTGATGTCGATAATCCTCCGAATTTTGAGGTCATTCGTTCAGTTCATAGGCCTTTGGGAAACCCTAATGTGCGCCGTTCGAAAAAGCTTCGTGGTTACTCCCCAGAGGTCTTCGAAGATTCCAACTCTACTCCTGAAATTTCTCCAAAGAAGCAAAAGACAACTGTTGAGGGTACTTCGAAGATAGGGGAGATGAATTGCCTATTCCCCATGCCCTTTTAGGGATTCCGAGGACAATGTGAATCAGTTTGTTGTTTAGCCCAGAGAACGAGTGCAACCCGAGTCAAAAGATAGTGATGATGATGTGCATTTGGCACAAATGGTTCAGAAGGTCAGAAAGGGCAAAGGTGTGGCCAAGGATGTGACCACATCTAAGCCAACACCTGTTGCAGCTGAGTCAAGTTCTGAGTTCGATGACTCAAGTGATGAGGATTTCGATGCCTCAAAAGAACCAGATCCTGAGATTGATCTTGAAGCCATGGTAGATGAAGTAGGTGATGAGCTGATTGCTGAAGAACAGAAATAAGTTGCTGCTGCAGATGTCGAGGAAGATGTGATGTCATCCGATGACACATCTGACTCTGAGTTTGATCTTGAGAAAACTCACTCTGAGCAATTTTACACAGTTGCTTCTGCTTCCAGGTTTCATGCTATACTTTCCCGTTCTTTTATTTATTAAAAAAAATCGAGATTATGAGCACTTTGAGAAGTATAACTTGAATCGATTTTTTGAAGAACGCAATTTGTTAGCCACGATTGACACTGCACTACCTTATATTGATTCTGTGGTATGTGAGTTTTATGTTAATATGTCCACTCGTATTGTTGTTTGTCGATCTCTTAAGTTTGGGAAAGTTTTTGTTCACAATAAGGTATATGAGTTCAGTCCCTCGGTCATTAACCGGTTCTTTGATATGCCTAATTTTGAGGAAAGTGAGGTGCCCTATGATTACAATGAAATGGCTCGTTTCCTCACTGGTGGGCGTATGCAAGATTGGCCTGCCATCCCAAAAAACTTGTCTCCTCCCGCCTTACATCCTTCTATGGGTTTTTGCACAAGATATGTTGTGCAAACTGGTCTCCTTCGAAAAATAACTCCATAGTCACAAGGACGCATGCTCGAGTTCTATATCACATTGGGAAAGGCCTACCGTTCAACTTTGGGAAATTGGAATTCGAGGATGTCATGTTCTTTGATACCAGTGAATCGAAAATTTGGTCACTGCCATTCCCCAGTCTCATCTATAAAATCCTGGTATCACAAGGATTTGAGCCAAAGCAGGGTGATCACTTCACCAATCAGCCTGGGGTCTTTCACGTATCCCGACCTCTGCTTAGTCCTCAAAATCGCATTGTTGATCTGCCTCTCGTCTATCCAGGGGATGCTCCGCCTGCTCCTACGACTCCGACCTCTGCTGCTTCTCCAGATGCTGCTACACCTGTCCCAGGGTCTGTCCAGGATGTGGCCCCGGATGTGGTTCCAGATGTTGGCCACATTCCCGCTCCCATTTTCTCTAACATTCCCTCTGTACCAGTTTCTACTGCTTTCTTACAGGTTCAAATGGCTTTTGCTGAGCAACAGATTGCTCATTTCACTACTCTCCGGTCTCCATTGCAACATATCATTGGCTCTGTTTCGGGCCAAAAAGAGGGAGAGAATACAGCAGCTGAACCAATCACTACTCAAGGGGGAGTTATGCCAACTGAGACACCCATGACTGATGCTCCAATTCCTGAAGATAATGCTGCTACTGCTACACTGTTGGCTGGACAGAATGAAGGCAATGTTAGGTTTTTCATCCATTGTTTTTAGTATTGTGATTAACAAAGTCCACACTCTGTCTATTGTTGGATGAGTTGAATTACATAGATCAGATATACTCTTGATAGGAGTTTTTCGTTGAGTTTCTACTAGTTGGATTTTAGTATTTTTGTATACGGAATCAAACCGTTATTACTAGTGGAAAGTTTTGCCATATTGGCACGTCTACAAGCTTGTTGGCTTGTAGACAATTTTTATTTCTTGTGTCTCTTTACTGTTTTCAAAATTCCGCTGCATGTGATTGTGAATGTGACCGCATCTTTAATCACATCCTTACTCTGCAAAACTTTTGGTAAATATCTGTGCTATAATTATTTCATGTCGTAATACTGATACAGATTCAATGGGACTGAAACGAACATCATGGGGGTTTGTTTATATAGAAACTCAGATGCCCTTCCAGAATATGTGCATCATTTGGTCCAGATCGATCTGGATTGTTAGATCGTGCCTCTGATCAATGTCGCAATCTATCCAGATCACATTTCTTCTGAAGGTCCACAATCTTCTGCATGCACCCCTGCACACTGAACGTACGCGTCCGGTCAGCGAACATACACATCCAATCAGCGCTCATGTACCTGCCACATGGCGCCCTCTGGATGATTCTGCCAAGACAATGCCACGCGAGCCACCTGCCACATCACCGAGCCACTGGACTGAAACCCTAGTTCAATTTTTCAAAACATTGTGACTAGGTGCTACGTGCGCGGCTGACTCCAGCTCAGACGGTGCTCTTTGAGCTAGCCGAAGGCTAGTCAAAATTGACTTGGTCCACTAGGGTGTACCATAATAAGAAGCTCCACATGATTACTCTTTATTATTGGTGAAGCTCTATATATATAAGTCAAACATTTGATATGCTTTCGATGTGGGATATGCCTTTCTATATTCACAACCTTTTATATTTCCACATATAAAAGGCATTTACGTGGCTTACTTTATACATTAATTTCCCATTCAACGGAAATTGGTTCTGAGAAATTCAAAATGATAAATTCATATACCCGCGATATAGATTATGATTATATCATTTATTTGCCAAATTATAAATGATCTCACTTAAATAATTGGTCAAAATTGGGTCAAAACTCATTTATTCTAAACAAATTTCCAACAATCCCCCACATGAATGGACATTGATGCATGCATATATGCAGACTCGTTCGAAAGTTCCGAACCACCATTATTGCATTAGGGTCGGTAGCTTGTGGTTTTGAACCTTTCTTAGTAAAATACTATCAGATTTACTAGCTGCTTAGTGACACGATTTCTTGAACTATTTAGCCGCTTGTGTAAACCAAGACAACAACACTTACATAATAACAATTCTAACACGTTTGTTCTCACGTTGTGTCCATTTCGACCCTAGACCATATCTTAGATTCATAAGTGTTACAAGTAGAAGCGGATAATACATCTCACTTACATAGGTGATCTCCTATAAAGAGTATCTTGCCATACTTTACCTTTTAGGTATATGAATTATTAAAAGATAAACTTAAGCTCACCACATTCTGTAGAGTTTTACAATTGGACGCTCTGAGAATGAGCTGAAACAAGTTTCAAATGTTCAACTGAATATTCATAACTTAGTTGTCCCATTGGACTAAGGTCTTGGGATCTCCATTTTACAAGGTTGGGTTGCCACTATGAATATTCTTATTGTTTGGATTTTAAACTCATTCCTCTTAACAACTTGTACATTTGATCTTGATTTATACCTTTAGCTAGCGGATCCGCTAGGTTTTTCTTCGACTTCACATAGTCAATCGAAATAACTGCATTTGAGATCAATTGTCTAATGTTATTATGTCTTCGACGAATATTCTAGACTTACCATTATACATACTACTCACAATGTATCAATACAACATGCACTAGTTTATTCCAAAAAGGATTATCTTCTAAGAAATTTATGAGCCATTCAACTTCTTCTCCAGATTTATCTAAAGCAATGAACTCGAATTTTATAGTGGATCGAGTTATACATGTTTGCTTAGAAGATTTCCATGATACTGCTCATCCACCTATTATGAACACGTAGCCACTTGTTGACTTGGAGTCTTTTGTGTCTGATATCCAATTAGCATCACATTATCCTTCTAATGCTACTAAATATCTCGTATAAAGTATTCCATAGTTCATGGTATACTTTAAGCATCTAAGTACCCTTGTCAAGGCTTTCCAGTGATCCTTACTAGGGTTACTTGTGAACCTACTTAGCTTACTCACCGAATATCAATTGTTTGGACGTGAACAATTAGTTAAGTCTATTAGACTGCCAATTATCCTTGGATATTACAGCTGAGAAATTGTTAAGATGGATTTGCAGTTTTCGAACGTGGGGAGTTCGTGGGTTCGTGGAGAATAGATGGAGAACGGTTTTGATTTTTGAAAAAAACAAAATCGGAGCAAATCGAGGGGCTGAGATATGGGAAGATTTGGGTTATCAAATTCAAAAAATATCCATTTACAATTATATCCCTTACATTTCAACACGAAATTACTCTATGCCTTTACATGATCCGCCAATGCCTAAAATGAGGAGTAAAACCTGGACCATTGATTATTAAATCAAATGGTCTAGATGTGGTCTTATGTTCTTACTTAAAGGGCTTGGTCTCATTTAATTATATTCATATATATATATACACACACACACACACACATGAATTAGTTCAAATGAGACCAATTTCTTGGGATAAGACATGGGACGAATAATGGTCATTGAAATTTTTGGATGATTAAGATTTTTTCCCCAATTTTAGGAAATTTGTTTCTTTGTAGGGATACATCGGTAATTTTAGTAATATAATATTTTTTTAATAGATGACAAAATTGTAATTGCAAGCCTACGATTTTAGTTATAAAAAACATAACTTATCCCACTGATGAGATTTATGGACAGTTTTTATTCAGAAACTTTCAGTTTGTTCGGATTATTACTATCTCAATTTCATCCGACATTGAACATTACAACATTGGAGACCTCGATAATAGTGTTCACTACTATAAATCCGGTAATATCTACTGGCGCGATTTATGAGCAATTATTATTCAACATTGTACAATTTTTTTTGAAGTGTTACTATCCAAATTTCATCTATCATTGAAGATTGCAGCATTGGAGATCTCGACGATACAATGGTGTTTTAAATTACACTCCTTCTGCTGGAAATTTTCTGTTGGATATGGTGCATAATTAGTAGAATCTTACTGCATATTTAACTTTGTGTTGTATTAAAATTATATTAGGCATGCAATGACCCAATACCATATATGCAACAACAATAAATAAAAATGCAGTGATATTCTTCTAATTATGAAACAACATTATATTAATTTTGTAATGACGGTTTTCAACTCAAACTTTTTCTGTTAGAAATTTTCTGTTCAGATTGCGCATAATTAATAGAATTTTATTGCATATTTAACTCTATGATGTTTATGTCTTAAAATTTCATTAGGCATGAAAATGATCCACCACCGTATATGCAACAACAATAAATAAAAAATATAGTGATATCCTTCTAATTAAGCAACAATATTATATTAACTCTGCAATGGCCCAATACTATATATATGCAAAAAACATATAGTTTTTTGGGATTAGGTCTTTTGTGAGACCATCTTACGGAGCTAAATTCGTAAGATAGATTTCTAATACCCAAAATCGGATTCATATTTTGTGAAGCCCCGATTTTTCCAAGCTATTAATTGATCCTTATTGTCATTTATACTTTTGATCGACTATTTTACCGCGTCATTCTGACGGGTAATTATTAATAATATATACATTTTGTATTTTAGTTCATTTTATTTAATTACTTGTGATCATGATCTTTATTAACTCTATTCCTCATTTATGATCACTTGATTGATCATTATTACTATTTTTGTAATTATTAGTCACCTTAGAATTTTAAGAGACTATTTATTTTAGAGACTTTTACCTTATAGAATTAAGAATTTGATTTAGATTAAGTGATCATGAGACTTACAAGTGATTAAGGAAATCACTAATTATTTTGGAGATTTAAATATTTCATCTATTATCATCAAATTTGGGACAAAAAAAATATGGAATTACCATAATGCCCTTGAAGTGGACGGCCAACATGGATATTTTTGGAGTAAAAATATCATCCAACTCTTGTACACCTACACCATATATTAGTCATCTTGTGTATAATTATATCATTAATTCAAACATTATACACATCATCTTATACACCAATTCTTTATTACTATTTTTCCCAACTTATTCCCACTTTACCAACATTCTTCTCAATATTCCTCAACACCATTCAAACCCATACTTTGACTTGCACTTTGTCTCCCATGCATGAGGCAAATTGCAAGACACAATTTGAACAATTTTCTCTCCCTCTCTCCTTGGTGTGGACGGCCATATGGCCTATTACACAAAAAATTCATCTCATTTTTCACTAACACATTTACTCTCAAGCACAAATCCTCCTCCTTCTCTCTAAAAACTCCCAACTTCTCTCTATTCTTCCTCTCACTTTCTTCTTCCATACTTAGAAATTTTCAAGATTTTTCCTCCCTATTCTTCACAAAAATCGAACCAAACTATACCAAGCTAAGAAATTTTATCTTCAATCCATTTTTGGATATCACATTGTTCATCTCTTCCACCTTCTTAACTTAAGTTTGAATTTGGTTTGGAGGTACATTTAGAAGAACTTGAAGATTAGAGCTTGACAACATTTTTGAAGAAGGACCTCAAGCTTGAAGAAGAAATAGTAGAGAAAATTAGACTACAAGGTAAGAATTGAGTACTAGAACCCTTCTTCCCTATTCTTTCTATTTTTTTCAAATTTTAACACCCCTTTTTCATTTTTGAGAAATAGTGGCTGACTTTAGGAGATTTTGGAGTTGAACCAAAATTTCCAATTTTTAAGCTTCAACTAGTCTCCAAACATCCACTACACAAGGTAAAGTGTAGTCCTTCTCATTTCCTTATTTCCTTCTTTTTCTCCTTAATTTTTCTCTCATTTTTCTAACTCCAACTTTTGATATTTTTTTGAATTAGGGGCTGACCTAAGAAGCCTCATCAAAAAATTGTGAAATTATCCTTTTATTTCACAATTTCCAATTTTAAGGTGGGTGGAAAAAATATTTTCCAACTTTTAGGTGTTTTGATTAAATGCATGTAGAAAATTTGATCATGAGCCTTGAGATATATATAATCTATGTATTGCATGTCAATTTTATATATCAAATCATGAAAATTCTCAAGAGTTGCTCAAAATTGCTATTTATTGAATTTTAGGTGCATGCATGTACACTTTATTGTTTTAATTGATTGATTCTTGTATGTATTGGACATGCATGTGTATGATCTTTAAAATCTATGTTTCGTATGCCTTATAACCTGGAAAAGTCGAGCATAATTGATTAAATTTCAATTTTGGACTTAAAAATGTAAAAATGGAAAGTTGGTGGACTAAATTACAAGAAAATAAAAGTTAAAGGACCCTTCTGCAAATTTCGAAATTTGGGATTGTACTCAGGTTCAAAAATGATTTTTGGACATTTTAATAAAGTTTTAAGAGTTTTAAGATAAATAAAATCAACCTTTAAAAGCCCAAGGACTAGATTGTAAAATTTTGAAAGTTTAAGGGCTACTTTGTAAATTTTGAAACTGTACCAGACCTTACATTTAAAATTATAAATTTTCACTCTTAAGGTACTGGAAATGACATATTTTAAATGTATTCCAAAAATCCAAGTGTTTAGGGCTTGGAAAGCAATTTTACTAAAATTGAGGGACTAATGTGTAAAATACTAAACTTGAGGACCCAAATGAAATTTCCAGGACTTATGCTGGAAATACTAACTTAACTATAACTTAATTATATTTTGGACCAAAGGTTCAAATTTCATAACAATTGGACCCCTAAAAGCCTTAAAGGCAATTATTTCAAAATGGGACAAAAATGATATTTTCAAAAGTTAAAGGACCTACACATATTCCTTTTAAAACCTGCTTTTGTCCCAATATCCTACTAACCTTAGTGACATTTTCCAACTGGAATCACATTAAAAGCCCTTCCGGTTTGTGAGTTCCGAATTTTTAAAACTTAAGGTCCGAATTGGCAATTTTTACAAATTTGGGGCCAATGTGAGAATTTTACAAAATCTCGACCTCAAAATTTTAAAAACCTGAATCTCTGGACAATTTGGAGAATTTAGGAACTGACCTATTAATTTTTCAAGGTCGGGATATTTATTTATTCAATTTTAACCCCAAAAGTGTTGGTTTTTACAAAACGGGGCTAAATTACAATTTTTCTTTTATAAAGGACCTAATTCAAATTATTTTCTCTTTTACTAAAATAGCCCTGGACCCTCTGACTTGGAGATTTAATTAAAGTATTCTATTTTCCCAAAAACCCTTGACTCATCGGATTAGTTTGACCGATTAATACCCGATCGCGGGGCGACTTCCTCGTCTTGCGAATTTGAATCTATAACAGGACTTATGTTCCACCTAATCTTTCAAGATATCGAAGGTTGCTTATCCTTCCGATAATCATCTTCATCCAAATACTCCACCAACGCCATATTTGCCACTCGCGTTTTCAAAAATTTTCCTAAAACTGCTTCCCTGAATCAATAATACTCATCATTTGCTGGTTGTTGCTGTACTTGTAATTACTTTCTGCTGAGTCAACTTGGTGTGTCGAGCTCACGACTCGGAATGGATACGTCGGGGGATGGAATCGGGCAGCTCGGCTGCTATTCCACTCTTCCGGCCCCATCGCCCTAATCCCCAATGGCGAGGGACGGAGTTTGTCCAAGGGAAGCGGGTCGTAGTACGAGGTATAATCATGATTATGACAGATCCGAGCCTTGCAAGCTCCACTGTGGATTTTGTCTTTGCCTACGGAGCGATAAGGTGCCGGTCTTGGACCATACTGACTGGGGAGTTACAAGGAAGAACGAAGGAATCGCTGTCTGATCCACACGATTCTGGAGTTATCGGACCCGTATTGGGATTGGCGTTACACTTTCGTACGCAATCCTACCTGTCTTGAATGAATCACATAGTGCCTGTGTGACCATGAACTGTTTTCCTGAACTGTATAAGTATATTATTTAAATATTTTATCATGACGCTTGCGAACTGTGTGTGAATCCATGCATCATACTCACGCGTTTTCTTATAACTGTTTTCTCACATTAACTATATATTGCGCCACACTTGCACACGATCACCCCATCCACTGAGATTTTTGTCTCATCCCCACCTATTTTCTAACCTTAGATGAGGATTTCGTTGAAGATGCTGAACCGGCTCTAGATTGAGACCTTGTACTACGCTTGTTGGATTCGTTACTTCTTGTTGTTGTTGATTGGACTCTTATCTTGTGTTGTTGTTGGACTATTGTATTCCTTTCTATCCGGGTTTGTAACTAAAGGGCGTAGGACCCTTTGACTTTAAGTTACTATATTGTGTTGATTTCCGGGTTGTAATTTGGATGATGGATTGTAGACTTTAAGTTGTACTTGTACTTGTTATTTATTCCGCTGCTATTTAGACTCTGTCACATTGGGTTCTCGTTGATATTTGTCGATTTGTTTGGTTATTGTATTTAAGTTGTGGATCGTTCGTCGCGTCCCGTTTGTGGCGTGATTAAGTGGTATCAAAGCTCGGTTAGTAAGATGGAAACTTACACCGAGCCGACCCAGATAGGACCTCGATGCTGTGTTTTGGGTAGTACCGCGACTTGACCAATTAAGTGTGAAATCGATTTCAAATTGGCATAGAACCGTCTTATTGATATTTGAACTAAGTTAGAACGCATATTTTGAGATTTCATAGTCATACTTGTTTTGACTTAGTTGATTCTTGACTGATTTCCCTTATTCGTTCTTTCCTTATTCTCTCCCTATCTTTCCTCTACCTTTGACTGATCCGCCTTAGTTTTGTTGTTACTTTCCCTGCGATATCACTTCCTTTTCGCGAATAATTATTGTATTCATTTACTCGCGAATCGCAACTAACGCTTCAAGATACAGAATGGCAGAATATCGAGGACGTGGGAGACCTCGTCGCGTTCCACAAGGAGACGATGATGTACCCAGGGATCGGGTACCCTCTCCGGAATTACCACCACCTCCTCCACCTGCTGCAGGAGACAATTTGACCGCACAAGCCTTACAAAGAAATCTTTTGGTTTTTATGAGGCAACAGTGAGCCTCAACCCCATGCTCCCGAACCCGCCAGAGAGGCGAACGATCGCACGTTGGAGCGATTCTGATTCGACCCACCAACCTTCTTTGGGAGAGCCGGACGATGTGAAAGCGAGAAGAATGGATAGAGAAGCTGGAGAATATCTTCAATGCTCTCCAATACTCCGACGAGCAAAGAGTCACACTCATTGTATTTAAATGCCCGGAATCTATTTGCCTTTAGAGACCGGGTGGGGCGATTAAAAGGAGATGAGAACAGACCGGGTAGTCAAAACATGGGGAAATTTCTTGGGCCGAGTTCAATGAACAAAGATATTCCACATGTTGTGAAAGAAGCACGCCGAGATGAATTCCATAGATTGAGGCAAGGAATGATGTAGCTCAAGACGAGTCGAATTTCACCGATTGTCCAAGTATGCTCGGGGACAATCGATCAAGAGGATAAGCTTTACAAGTTCACTCGAGGATTGAAACGGAACTTCGTAAACAGCTTGATTGTTGGTTGATTCGGTAACCTACTCACCGCGGTAAAGGCGAGCTCTCGCATTGAGTCGGGATCGAACCGTATTGGATGATTTATGAGAATAGGCCATCGAATAGTCTTAAGAGGACAGTGTGGGGACAGCCATCTAAACCGCCCGCTAAGTTTGAAGGGACGATTAATAAAAGCAGAGACAAGGGAAAGAGACCAGTGCAAGGAAAGCCGGGTCAAGTGTGTGCACATTGCCAGAAACCGGGACATACTGCCAACGACTGTTGGCGTAAACAAGGAAGGTGTTTGCGTTGTGGTAGTAATCAGCACCAGCTGCAAGATTGCCCGAAGTACAATGACCGAACCAAACAAACGCAGCCACAGAAGCCGGGAAATGGCCAGGGTAATCGGGTAAGGATGCCCGCCGAGCATTTGCACTAGCCGGACGGGGAGGCTCAAGGCAACAGATGTGGTGTGGAAGGTACGCTTCTAGTATCTAACCACTACGCTAAAATATTGTTCGACCCTGGATCAACGCATTCATTTGTTGCACCGCATTTTGTACACAAACTGCATGCATGCATGGAACATATGCCTATATGTTTAGAAGTGTCAACTCCTATGGGTGCAAGTCAGATAACATATATTATCTATAATGCATGCGAAGTTAAGATTCTTGAGATAAACTTTCGCCGATTTGATCTTATTACCTATATCCGAATACGACGTGATATTGGGGATGAATCGTTATCGCACACCATGCACAAATGGACTGCCATAACAAGTCCATTAAGCTATGTGAACCGGAAAACCCGAAGTGGAAATTTCGGGAAGGGCACGAGTTAAGATTGCCCCAATCATTTCAAAGAATGGAAGCGAGGAGGGCGATCACTAGAGGGCTCTGGGTACTTGGCGTTTGTAATTAACAAACCCAAGGTTGAGACACAAATCAACCAAGTACCTATAGTATCAGCATATATGGATGTATTTCCACAAGAACTCACCACTGTCCCTCCGGATAGGGAAGTCGAGTTCACCATCGGTGTTGCCGGGACCGCCCGATTGCGAACACCGTATAGAATGGCTCCTCTTGAGTTACGGGAGTTGAAAATGCAATTACAAAAACTGATGGATGTGGGATTTATCCGACCGAGTACGTCTCCGTGGGGAGCACATGTGATGTTCGTCAAAAAGAAGGATGGTACATTAAGACTATGTATAGATTATCGTGGTCTTAATAGCATGACCATCAAGAACAAATATCCCCTCCCTAGGATAGACGAACTATTTGATCAACTTCAAGGAGCGACGGTGTACTCGAAGTTTGACTTACAGCAAGGATATTATCAACTGAAGATCCGCGAAGGAGACATTTCCAAAACTGCATTTCAAACCCGATATGGGCACTACGAGCATTTATGGACCTGATGCATCGAGTCTTCCAACCTTATTTGGATCAATTCATAGTGATATTCATTGATAACATACTCGTATACTCTAAGTCTAGAGAAGAGCACGAACGTCATCTGAAAATCGTTTTAGAGACACTACGAGAGCATAAGTTGTATGCCAAATTCAGGAAGTGCGAATTTTGGCTTAGTGAAGTCGCGTTCTTGGGACACATAGTATCCGCACACCGGGATTGCGGTGGATCCTTCAAGGTACAGACGGTGGTTGAATGGAAAACCGAGTCAGAATGGAAATCGAGTTTCTAGGACTAGCCTGGATATTATCGAAGATTTATCCAGGATTTTTCCAAGATAGCCGGACCACTCACTCGACTAACCCAAAAGCAAGTCAAGTTTGAGTGGAATGACAAGTGCGAGGTGAGTTTCAAGAGTCAAGAAACGACTTACTACGGCTCAGTCTTAGCCCTTCCAAAGGGAACAAAAACTTTGTCGTCTCGATGCATCAAAAGAAGGACTAGGAGCAGTGCTCATGCAAGAAGGAAAGGTTATCGCTTATGCATCACGAAAGCTCAAGCCGTATGAGGCCAATTATCCAACGCATGACTTGGAATTGGCAGCAATAGTGTTCGCGTTGAAGAAATGGAGACACTATCTCTACGGAGCAACATTCACGGTTTTCACGGACCATAAGAGCTTGAAGTACCTATTCTCTCAGAAAGACCTCAATCTGAGGCAACGGAGATGGATGGAGTTGATTGAGGACTATCACTTTGATATACAATACCATCCCGGGAAAGCTAACGTCGTAGCGGACGCTCTAAGTAGAAAGGCGAGCTTAGCCAGACTTATGATTCGAGAGTGGGAATCATTAGAAGAGCTGAGTAATTGGAATCTGACGAGAACCAATACTCAGATTTCATGTGCCAACATTTCAGTCAAACCCGAACTGCTGAAAGAGATCAAAGAAGCACAAGAGAAAGATACACATCTTCAAAAGCGAAGGAGAAGATACTTAAAGGAGAAAGATCGAATTCTCGGTACTGAAGATGGAGTTATCGATTCGGAATCGAGTGTGTGTACCGAATGACGAACATATTAGGAATAGAATCTAGCAGAGGCACACCGTTCAAAGTACATTATACATCCCTGGAGGAAACAAGATGTATAAGGATTTGAAAAGGAGTTATTGGTGGGTAAACATGAAGAACCAGGTAGCGAGTTCGTTGCGAGATGTTTAACTTGTCAACAAGTAAAAGCAGAACACCAACGACCATCTGGTTTACTACAACCGTTGAGAATTCCCGAGTGGAAATGGGAACACATAACAATGGACTTTATGACGGATCTACCAAGGACCAGAGGAGACCATGATGCTATTTGGGTAGTTGTAGACCGACTCACAAAATCGCGCACACTTTTTACCCATCAAGAAAAAGCGATAGCTTGCGTAAACTCGCACAAACTTATATCCAGAAATCATTCGACTACATGGAGTACCGGGTCGACATAGTATCCGACAGAGACCCGAGGTTTGTCTCCAGATTTTGGAAGTGCTTGCACGAGGAATTGGGTACCTCGCTAAGTTTCAAAGACAAAGAGCACATCCACAAACCGATGGGGATCCGAGCGAACAATTCAAACCCTTGAAGATATGTTGCGAGCTTGCACACTGGATTTTCAAGGAAGTTGGGATTCGCACTTACCATTAGCCGAGTTCGCCTACAATAACAGTTATCAGGCCACGATTGGAATGGCACCCTACGAGGCATTATATGGGCGAAAATGTAGATCCCCACTACACTGGGAGATTGATGACCAATGGACTCCGAAAGAGAAACGAAAGTCGCCCTCGGTTCCAAAGGTCGACTTAGTTCAGGAGGCCATGGAGAAGGTCAAGCTGATCAAGGAGCGGATTCGCATAGCTCAGAGCCGCCAAAAGAGTTACGCGGACAAGAGAAGAAAGGATTTGGAATTTGAAGTCGGAGATGAAGTATTTCTCAGACTCTCACCACGGAAAGGATTGATCAATCCGAAGAAAGGAGGCAAGTTGAGTCCGAGATATGTTGGACCTTACAAGATTTTATAGAGGATCGGGAAGTTAGCCTACTGACTCGAGTTACCAGCACCATATGCGGGGATGCACGATGTATTCCACGTGTCAAGACTGAAGAAGTATCAACCAGATCCTGAATATATCATTACTCGAGATACTCCGCCTCTAATGGAAAATCTATCCTACTCCGAAAGGCCGATCCGGATCATTGATCAGCAGGTACGACAATTGCGTCAGAGAGAAATCCCGATGGTTAAAGTGGTGTGGTAGAACCACAACCGAGACGAAGACGCAACGTGTGAGATGGAAGAAGACATGAGGAATCAGTATCCAAAACTATTCTGAAGAGAATTTGGGGACCAAATTTTTTTAAGGAGGGGAGGATGTGAAGCCCCGATTTTTCCGAGCTATTAATTGATCCTTATTGTCGTTTATTCTTTTGATCGACTATTTTACCGCACCATTTTGACGGGTAATTATTAATAATATATACATTTTGTATTTTAGTTCATTTTATTTAATTACTTGTGATCATGATCTTTATTAACTCTATTCCTCATTTATGATCACTTGATTGATCATTATTACTATTTTTGTAATTATTAGTCACCTTAGAATTTTAAGAGACAATTTATTTTAGAGACTTTCACCTTATAGAATTAAGAATTTGATTTAGATTAAGTGATCATGAGAATTACAAGTGATCAAGGAAATCACTAATTATTTTGGAGATTGACATATTTCATCTATTATCATCAAATTTGGGACAAAAAAAAATATGGAATTACCATAATGCCCTTGAAGTGGACGACCAACATGGATATTTTTGGAGTAAAAATATCATCCAACTCTTGTACACCTACACCATATATTAGTCATCTTGTGTATAATTATATCATTAATTCAAACATTATACACATCATCTTATACACCAATTCTTTATTACTATTTTTCCCAACTTATTCCCACTTTACCAACATTCTTCTCAATATTCCCCAACACCATTCAAGCCCATTTGACTTGCACTTTGTCTCCCATGCATGAGGCAAATTGCAAGACACAATTTGAACAATTTTCTCTCCCTCTCTCCTTGGTGTGGACGGCCATATGGCCTATTACACAAAAAATTCATCTCATTTTTCACTAACACATTTACTCTCAAGCACAAATCCTCCTCCTTCTCTCTAAAAACTCCCAACTTCTCTATATTCTTCCTCTCACTTTCTTCTTCCATATTTAGAAATTTTCAAGATTTTTCCTCCCTATTCTTCACAAAAATCGAACCAAACTATACCAAGGTAAGAAATTTTATCTTCAATCCATTTTTGGATATCACATTGTTCATCTCTTCCACCTTCTTAACTTAAGTTTGAATTTGGTTTGGAGGTACATTTAGAAGAACTTGAAGATTAGAGCTTGACAACATTTTTGAAGAAGGACCTCAAGCTTGAAGAAGAAATAGTAGAGAAAATTAGACTACAAGGTAAGAATTGAGTACTAGACCCCTTCTTCCCTATTCTTTCTATTTTTTTTCAAATTTTAACACCCTTTTTCATTTTTGAGAAATAGGGGCTGACCTTAGGAGATTTTGGAGTTGAACCAAAATTTCCAATTTTTAAGCTTCAACTAGTCTCCAAACATCCACTACACAAGGTAAAGTGTGGTCCTTCTCATTTCCTTATTTCCTTCTTTTTCTCCTTAATTTTTCTCTCATTTTTCTAACTCCAAATTTTGATATTTTTTTGAATTAGGGGCTGACCTAAGAAGCCTCATCCAAAAATTGTGAAATTATCCTTTTATTTCACAATTTCCAATTTTAAAGTGGGTGGAAAAAATATTTTCCAACTTTTAGGTGTTTTGATTAAATGCATGTAGAAAATTTGATCATGAGCCTTGAGATATATATAATCTATGTATTGCATGTCAATTTTATATATCAAATCATGAAAATTCTCAAGAGTTGCTCAAAATTGCTATTTATTGAATTTTAGGTGCATGCATGTACACTTTATTGTTTTAATTGATGAATTCTTGTATGTATTGGACATGCATGTATATGATCTTTAAAATCTATGTTTTGGATGCCTTATAACCTGGAAAAGTCGAGCATAATTGATTAAATTTCAATTTTGGACTTAAAAATGTAAAAATGGAAAGTTGGTGGACTAAATTGCAAGAAAATAAAAGTTAAAGGACCCCTCTGCAAATTTCGAAATTTGGGACTGTACTCAGGTTCAAAAATGACTTTTGGACATTTTAATAAAGATAAAATCAACCTTTAAAATTTTGAAAGTTTAAGGGCTACTTTGCAAATTTTGAAACTGTACCAGACCTTACTTTTAAAATTTAAAATTTTCACTCTTAAGGTACTGGAAATGACATATTTTAAATGTATTCCAAAAATCCAAGTGTTTAGGGTTTGGAAAGCAATTTTACTAAAATTGAGGGACTAATGTGTAAAATACTAAACTTGAGGACCCAAATGAAATTTCCAGGACTTATGCAGCCCATGCACCTGGAAATACTAACTTAACTATAACTTAATTATATTTTGGACCCAAGGGTTCAAATTTCATAACAATTGGACCCCTAAAAGCCTTAAAGGCAATTATTTCAAAATATGACAAAAATGATATTTTCAAAAGTTAAAGGACCTACACATATTCCTTTTAAAAACTGCTTTTGTCCCAATATCCTACTAACATTAGTGACATTTTCCAACTGGAATAACATTAAAACCCCTTCCGGTTTGTGAGTTCCGAATTTTTAAAACTTAAGGTCCGAATTGGCAATTTTTACAAATTTGGGGCCAATGTGAGAATTTTACAAAATCTCGACCTCAAAATTTTAAAAACCTGAATCTCTGGAAAATTTGGAGAATTTAGGAACTGACCTCTTAATTTTTCAAGGTCGGGATATTTATTTATTCAATTTTAACCCCAAAAGTGTTGGTTTTAACAAAACGGGGCTAAATTACAATTTTTCTTTTATAAAGGACCTAATTCAAATTATTTTCTCTTTTACTAAAATAGCCCTGGACCCTCTGACTTGGAGATTTAATTAAAGTATTTTACTTTCCCAAAAACCCTTGACTCATCGGATCAGTTTGACCGATTAATACCCGATCGCGGGGCGACTTCCTCGTCTTGCGAATTTGAATCTATAACGGGACTTATGTTCCACCTAATCTTTCAAGATATCGAAGGTTGCTTATCCTTCCGATAATCATCTTCATCCAAATACTCCACCAACGCCATAATTGCCACTCGCGTTTTCAAAAATTTTCCTAAAACTGCTTCCCTGAATCAATAATACTCATTGCTGGTTGATTTCTGTACTTGTAATTACTTTCTGCTCGAGTCAACTTGGTGTGTCGAGCTCACGATCGGAATGGATACGTCGGGGATGGAACCGGCAGCTGGCCGCTATTCCATTCCACTCTTAGGCCCCATCGCCCTAATCCCGCAACCGAGGGACGAAGTTTGTCCAAGGAAGGGGCGGGTCGTAGTACGAGGTATAATCATGATTATGACAGATCCGAGCCTTGCAAGCTCCACTGTGGATTTTGTCTTTGCTACGGAGCGATAAGGTGCCGGTCTTGGACCATCTTGACCGGGAGTTACAAGGAAGAACGAAGGAATTGTCTCGATCCACAAGATTCCGGAGTTATCGGACCCGTATTGGGTTGGCGTTACACTTCCGTACGCAATCCTACATGTCTTGAATGAATTACATAGTGCCTGTGTGACCATGAACTGTTTTCCTGAACTGTATAAGTATATTATTTAAATATTTTATCACGACGCTTGCGAACTGTGTGTGAATCCATGCATCATACTCACGCGTTTTCATATAACTGTTTTCTCACATTAACTATATATTGCGCCACACTTGCACACGATCACCCCATCCACGGAGATTTTGTCTCATCCCCACCTATTTTCTAACCTTAGATGAGGATTTCGTTGAAGATGCTGAACCGGCTCTGGATTGAGACCTTGTACTACGCTTGTTGGATTCGTTACTTCTTCTTGTTGTTGATTGGACTCTTATCTTGTGTTGTTGTTGGACTATTGTATTCCTTTCTATTCGGGTTTGTAACTAAAGGGCGTAGGACCCTTTGACTTTAAGTTACTATATTTTGTTGATTTCCGGGTTGTAATTTGGATGATGGATTGTAGACTTTAAGTTGTACTTGTACTTGTTATTTATTCCGCTGCTATTTAGACTCTGTCACATTGGGTTCTCGTTGATATTTGTCTGGACTGTTTAGTTATTGTATTTAAGTTGTGGATCGTTCATCGCGTCCCGTTTGGGGCGTGACATATTTAATCCAAAAACAACAGAGACACATAACGATTCAACTTCTTCGTGCGCTTTTAATTGTTTTCTTCCCCGAGACGTCAATTTCTCACATCTCTGAAACTACGTAGCCAATGCGTGAGCCAAGTCGAAGTTCCTCGCCGAGGAAAAATCCCAGACAAGTCCGTGAAGGTGGCCTACACGAGCTCAAGACCACTATTCTTCAAATCTCGAAAATGCTTGTCGGATCAATATTGGTTGATTTGGGATGTTTTGACCATTAAATAAGAATAGGTCAAGATTTTGTTTGTGATTAATTGTTTCGAGATTCGTGAGAAGTAAAAAATGCTTGTTAGAGATCACTTTATAATATTATTAAGTATTTTTCCATCCACTGCTTTCATGCTTTTCTTAAAGCCCCTTTCACCTCTTTTGTTTTCTTATCTAAGCTTAGAGGACAAAAATTAAAAGAAATCTGAAAATACTATATTGGGAGAAATACCAGATAGGATTACATATTATACAATGAATTAAAAAAATCACTTTCATACAAAACTGATATTATACTTTATGTTTTTTAGGGGAATTGTTAATACTCTTTAGGGAAAAAATTAATATTTTCATCGGAACTACTAAGAGCATCCACAGTGCTAAACCAAATAAAAACTTTATGCACGGTTTTTTATGTGCCACATCACTGCCACATCAAAAATAAAAACCACACACATTTTATAAACATTTCTCTACAATCCATAAACCTCTTCAACCACTTTTTATGGACCCCACTACCAATTTATAATTAATAATTAGAAACCATGTGTGGGGTGATGTGATATAATTTGGTTTATATCAGGTTCATAAACATGAACCATTTTTTTCCATGTCATCATAAACCATTTACTCACAATGGGATGTGGTTTAAACAAACCAGTTTTTACCTTAAAAACTTCAACATAAACCTTGGATTGGAGATGCTCTAATAATTTTAATAAAAATAAATTAATATTTTTCAGAAGAATTGCTAATACTTTTACGAGAAACAACTAATACATTTCATGGGAAAACTAATACTTCACTACAAGAAAATAAGAAAATTCCAACGGAAAAAATCAATTGGAATTTGGCCAACTTCCGTTGGAATTATAAATTCCAACGGAAATTTCAACAGAAAATGTATCATTGGTAAAATGGTTGTTATTCCAATGAAAATTCCAACAGAAAAATAGTCCAATGATATCTATCCATTAGAATATTCAACCGATGGAAAAAACTCCAACGATTTTCCCAACAACGATTTCAATGGAGGTATGCAGTTGGAATTTAGTCCATCGGTATATCCATTGGAATATATAATCATTGGACAAAACTCCAACGATTATTTCAACAGAGTTATACTATTGGAATTTAGTCCAACGAAACTTCCAATGGTATATTTTTAACTTCCCAGGGGGTCACCCATCATTGATTCGTCCCAAGTTAAGCAAGCTTAAATATGTAGTTTCAATATGATTGACTCCAGAAAAGAAGATATCGATAGGGATAATACTATCAAATTTTTTAACCTCTCTTTAAAATTTCCAACGGTATTCTTAAAGGAATTTTCCAACAATATGTTGTAGCATTAGAATATCCATTGGAATTTTAAAAACTTCAATGAAAATTTCAACGATGAATTTCGATGTTCTGCTTACCATTGGATTTTTGTAGGAATTTTCTCAAGGTATGATTTATTGATGGAATTTCTGTTGGAATTTTGCTTTAATGATGGAATTTCTGTTGGGATTTTCAAAATTCCAACAGTATTTTCAATGGATTATCCAATGGTTTAATTATTGTTGGATTTTTCCAACTGTTTTTTGTGGTCTTAGATTTTTTTTGGAATTTAAAATTCCAATGGGAATTCCAACGTTTTATACCAATTGTTTTATTTATCGTTGGAATTTCTATTGGAATTTTCCAACAATATAATGTAGGATTGGAATTTTCGTTGGAATTTTAAAAATTCACACGGTTTTTTATTTTGTTGGAATTATTTTGTTGTAATTTGATTATTTTCTTGTAGTGCTTTTCACACGAATTGGTTATACTTTTCAATTCAATATATAATACTTTTTAAGTAAACGTGTAATAATTCCACCTGAAACTGTAATACTTTTCAGTTTAACATGTAATACTTTTAGAGAAAAAACTAATACTTTTCAGAGTAAAAATAATACTTTTCGAGAAAAAAATAATACTTTTTAATTATTGATCGTGAATATTTTTCACTATATCACAAGTGGATGGTGTAGCTAGCAGATAACAGTGAGCAATGTCGTATTCATCATGGATTGAATACGTAACACGTAAAATACAGTAATCTCGTACTTTAATTTTATTGAAGCGGGCGAAAATGAAGAGTTGTTATTTAAACTAATCCTAAATTATCAAGTAAAAACCTAAGTATTGTTAAAAACACAGATTTCTTAAGACATAACAAATACGAAAAACACAGGTTGCTTAGGACTAGCTTATGTAGTTAATGTAATTGTGGTGCATACGTAATGTATATTCGTTGCTTATGTAGTATATGTTTGTTGCTTATGTAGTATGTGGTTGTTGCTTATGACTTGCTTATGTAGTTAATGTATCTGTGGTGCATACGTAGAGTATATTCGTTGCTTATGTAGTATAGGCTTGTTGCTTATGTAGTATGGGTTTGTTGCTTATGACTTTCTTATATAGTAAATGCAATTGTGGTGCATACGTAGTGTATATTAGTTTCTTATATCGTATAGGCTTGTTGCTTATGTAGTATGGGGTTGTTGCTTATGACTTGCTTATGTAGTTAATGTAATTGTGGTGCATACGTAGTGTATATTCATTGATTATGTAGTAAAGGGTTGTTCCTTATGTAGTATCGATTTGTTGCTCATGACTTGCTTATGTAGTTAATATATCTAAAAGCACCATGACACATCTATATAAGCAAATAAATTACATCTTCATAAAGCAACCTTCGTTGAAGAAAAAAGATGAAGGATTTCTCACAGTAGTGCGTTGAAAAAGAAGGAGGAGGATTGTTACGTTGATTTTGCTTTGAGATTTGGAAAGACTGCGTGAATCCCGTGAATATTGCTGAATACCGTGAATATTGGGCTATTTTAGAGGATGACTAATTTACCCCTGTGTTTAATTAACTAGCTTGTAATTTGTAATCTTGCCTCTTAAATCGCAGCCCTTGAAAAAATTAGATAATCGCATCCCTTGATTATGTTAAGTTGTTAAGTAGGATATATTGAGATAATGAATTTATACAAATTTTTGTTTCATGTCAAAATTATTAGTTAATTCTCTTTGTTCTAAGTCAATAGAAGGACAATTACCCAAGATAATAGAATATTATTGTATTATAGAGGTTATTAAGTTTTGAATTTAGGATTGTGCTACCTATTATAGTTTTAGTATTTATATTGAGACTACACTAAAAAGAGACAGAAAGTATATCTCGTTTGGTGATTTTTATATGGATTTTCCTTTTCTTCCCAAATTTATGTTTTATTTATAACTAATCTACGTCTCGAACCGTATCATCCCCGCATAAATAGAACCGATTCTTCATTCCCAAGTGTCCTGAACTTTTGGTACGGTTTGGGACATAATTTTTTTCTATGGTTCGGTTATGGAGATTTATTTTTATATTTCCGAACTTTTGTACAGTTTTGGAGATTTAGTCGTGCACACCCATAGTTAAAACCGTTGGTTCCACGATATTTTAGACCAAGGAACCAGAACCAGAACCGACCTACACGGTTCCAGTTCCAAATTAAAATCCAGTTTCGGTTCCATTGGGCCCAATGCGACTAAGTGCAACGTGCGCGGGCCCGAGCCCCGCATCGGGGAGCACTAAACCTCAGTGCCCTTTAAGGTAGCCGAAGACTAGTTAAAATTGACTTGGTCCACCAGGGTATATGTGATAGCCACTAATTAAGTAGGGGTTACTTAGAGGTTATTTTAGGGGTCTTAGGGTTATATATATATATATATATATATATATATATATATATTAGGGGCTAATTTAGGTTAGATGTTTAGGGGTTATAATTAACTAGTATAAATATGTGTAGTTTAATACATAATTTTACACCCAAATTTGCATACTATTAAGGTAATGATATTTTATCTCTAATTATTATTCAAGTTTCATATATCTATCTATATATATATATATTCAAAATTCACAAGCTTCTTTCAATATTTTTCACAAATTCTTTCATTAATTAGTTTAATTTATTAAAATCACATATTAATTATAATTTTATTTAATGTAGAAAACGAAGGGATCGAGGATTAGGACTTTTACTGTTCATTTTTCTACATCGAATATCTGCGATTATTAAGGTAGGGATTTCTATAGTATTTGTCTTTATTTAATGTTTCATGATTGTACTTCATTGATTGCAATATATGTCGAGAGGAAATAAATTCATATAAGCTAGGGACAATGAAAAGGGTCCGGGATCAAACGTATCTTTGGGGTGAACTCGCAATGCTATATGCAGGAACTGGCCAGTCAGAGGAAAAAGGGGAAATTAATGAATTTATTGTTGTAATTATGTGAATGTTTTTCATGTTATATTAAATATTGACAGATATATCCCTAATGAGCGATATGAAGCTCACCCCTATTATTATCTTGACTTTCAGGTTGAGGAATCCGGCTGAAGATATAATGTTGTGGATGGTGGAATAAATCATGCTATATTTTAAATAATTATGACCGGACTAAATTTTATATTTATGTCTTTAATTTTTCTGGTTTATGCTTGGAACAATTGTTGGATATTTTAATTTGGAAGATGTATTATTATTATTATTATTATTATTATTATTATTATTATTATTATTATTATTATTATTATTATATTTTTTTCCTTAAGAATTAAAATTTCTCAATCAACCTTTTTGATCATTATTGGGATCACTTTAATTTATAAAATTATGTTTTTTTTAAAAATACTTTTAGAATATTTTAAATTAATAAAATTGGGTCGTTACAAGTGGTATCAGAAAAGGTCTACGTTTCTGTAGGCTTGTTAAAAAAAATTAAAAATTAAAATGTATAGTTTTAAAAAAAAAAACATAAAAGTCAAAATTTGTATAAGATAAAATGGTGTAATAACATCCACCTCCGTCATATCTTGTCGGTATCCTCAAGGTAAGAGAATTATTAATGCAAGTGAAATTATACAATATGCTCAGTTATGTCATGATGTATTTTATTATGATTCCATGTTATTAAATTCTGCTTTAGAAATATAATACCAATTTATATGTTAGATGAATAGAAATCTTGAATTCCTTTAAAAAAAATGTAAAAATAGACTTATAGTTGCAAATGCACATATATATAGATGGCAGGAACTAGCACTCGCCACACTGCAAGAAAGAATAATAATAATAATAATAATAATTGGGGTCCTTACCATCCAATTAACCGACTCAATCATTATTTCAACTATCAAATTGAGGAGGGGGATAGTATTGGAGAATATATAGTTAAAATTCACTAGTTGTGGTACAATGTGAGGAATGTCATCGGGGCTCCAAACGGACGCGCTGCCTCCCGTAGAGTGATTGATAGCTTACCCTCTTTTTGGAACATCAATGCTGAAAAGCTTTATGCCTCATTATTGGAGTATGACGGGCATGATGACCGACCCAAAATCAGCTACGGGATATTTACTGCAGGTTATACCGTAAATGGATTGAGTTTTTGAACAATGAGGCTATGGTAAAAGATGAGGAACCAGAAGGAAACCTGGAAGAAGATCCAGAAGAAGATCCAGACGAAGATCCGGAAGAAGATCCGGAGGAAGATGTAGACATGGATCAGTAGAGATAGATGGGTCTATGTATTGCAATAATTGATAAATAAATCGTTATTATATCTAAAGCTTAGTTGTCCTTTAATTGATCTTAATTTATTTGACCATTATATTATGATATTTAGATTTTAAGTTAGATATTTCATGCAAAATCCATTAATAACTTGGGATAAATAATAATAATAATACATTATGTATGACCTTAGGAATATGGCTCCCCGTCGTGGAAATCAAGTCAATGGTGAGAACTCCACTAACACAAGAAATCAAACCACTGCTACTGTTGGAGATATAATTGCTGAGTTTCTCAGAGGTGTGCAGAACAACAGGGGCAACAACAACAACAACAACGCACGAGTTGTTGAACAATTTTGCCACTATCGTCCACCCACATTCAACGGACGTGATGGCCCGACAGCAGTAGAAGAATGTTTCGATCGCTAGAGAGGATTTTTCGACTTATTGGATGCACAGACGAACAGAGAGTCGTATGTCCGCTTTCCAACCATCAAGACGCTGATCATTGGTGGGAAGGGTATTGGAGGACTAAGACCGAGGAAGAGCGAAATGCTTTAACATGTGATGAGTTCAAAATGATTGTAATGAAAAAATATTTCCCACAATCATATCGAGACAAGAAGGAGACAGAATTCCTTAACTTTAAACAAAGAAACATGATTGTCACAGAGTATGAGAGAGTTCAATCAACTAAGTCGGTTTGCTCCACACCTAGTGGATACTGATTTGAAAAAGGCTCTGAGGTTCAGTAGGGGACTTCGAGCACAACTACCAGGAATATTATATGCTCAAGGAGATTTGGAATACTCGGTGATGGTGAGAAGGGCTCATGAGGTGGAAGCAAGTTTTGCTAGGGACGAAGAGGAGCAAAAGTTGGTCGTTTTACCTGAGAAACGAAAATGGGACGGGGCAAGACATAATAAAAATGAAAATCAAAATAAACAGATAAAGACTGATGAAAATGCACGTCCAACTACGCAAGCAGACATGCCAACTTGCCCAAAATGCAAGAAGAATCATTTTGGATAAATGTTTAGCTGGACAAGTAAAATGCTTCAAGTGTAAGAAGCTAGGACATGAAGTCTCTAATTGTCCTCTTTTAAAAGCTGAGTGTAACACCCACAATAATCTTATCCTATTTAATATTTTTTTTAATATTCATAATAAGGATATAATATTATATTATATATATGTGTGTATTTTTTTAATTAGTAATAATGTTTTTGCTTTAGGCAGACAAAACATCCTTTTTCTTTTTGCCACAATTATATCACTTTATGCCATATTATGGCCATTACTCAAAGTTTTCAGCCAACTTTAATAATAATAATAATAATATTTCTACTTTCTTATCCTAGCTCAACCCATTTCCTCTGCAAATTTAATATGAGGACAACCTCACATTTCAAGTAGAAGCAATACCGAAGAGAAGTTTACTTATGTTATCTTTCCATTTTTTTTTTGTCTGTTCAACACAACTAGTTGTATATCTATTCCCTACAAAATTTCTGCAGTAGTTTATCACATGTACAACCAAAAGAATTCACATAGGTAAGTTATTCTTTTTTTTTACTACGTAAATGTGTGTTGTTGTGTAAATGTATGTGTGTGTTGTTGGTGTGTGCGTTAGTATTTGTGTGTGTGTATCGGTGTGTGCGTGTGTCGAAAATGTTTTAGAAAAAGTATAAATTTTGTATTTTTAAAAATTTACTTACTAAAAAATTTTTTGTGTGTGAGTTGTTGAGTGTGTGTCTGTGTGTGTGATTAGTGTGTGTCTGTGTGTGTGATTATGTGTGTCTGAGTGTGTGTTGAATTAAATATATATGTTTGTGTGTGTATTGTGGTGTGTGTGTGTTGTAATACAGAGAGTGTTTGTGTGTGTGTGTATGTGTGTGTTTTAGATGTGATTTGGTTTGTGAGCTGGTGGTGTATGCATGTGTGCGTGAGTTAATATGTGTTTCTGTGTGTGTTTTTCAGAGTTTGTGTGTGTGTGTAACTATAAGTGTGTATGTATGCGTAACTGAGTGTGCGTGACTGTGTGCGTCTGTGTAATTTTGTGTGTGTGTAATTGAGGGAAATGGACCAACCTATAGAAATTTGGAGAAATTTTGTCTTGAGTTGTAATTTTATTAAGTTTTCAGTTTAGCCCATTAATTAAAAGTCCTAATTATAAATCAAAAATTTTGGATTATTTTCAATTTAGTCCCAAGCAGTTTCAATTCAGTCCATATTTTTATTTAAAATTTTTAGATTTTCAAATTAACCTCTATAACTTATTTAGACTTTCTGGATTTTTAAATTTGACCCTACAAGTTTTCAATTTAGTAAAAAATTAAAATATACTTTTAACTTGTTTCAATTAAACCTCAAAACTTACATTTTTAGTCAATTTTTACATATTAAAAAGCACTAGGCTATTTTTATATATATATATATATAATTATTTCAATTATAAGTTATTACTTAATCTCACTACAACATAAATGACATTAGGTAACACAAATTTTGTAGCACTTTTTACATAAGGTACATATGTAACACATGTTTGTAACACTTTTTACATTACAATATTTATGTAACACTTTTGTAGCACTTTATCAATATGTAACACTTATATGTAACACTTTATATAAATAACACTTTTTAAGTATCACAATTTTTTGTTATTTCTTTTGTAACGCAAATAGATAACATTTTTACCAATATGTAACGCTTATATGTAACACTTTTATATAAGTAACACTTTTTAAGTATCACTTTGTTTTTGTTATTTCTTTTGTAACGCAAATAGGTATCACTTTATTTAAGAAGCACTCTTGCCAACACTATATTTTATTGGTTGTAACACTTTTTAAGCTATATTTTAGTAACACAAAATTATATAACTATCATTAAATCAGGTCAGAGATTTATTTAATTAATTGATATCACCAAACCTAAAAATTGTAGACATCATGTACTCTATTTTTTTAACTGAATTTTTGTTTTCTTTTTACAAAGTATTTTAGTTTTGCTTTTATTTTTTTATTTTTTACGAAGGTAACTAATTCCGTCTTAATACCGACGGAAAATGCGGATGTATATATTTTATTATTTATTTATTTTTTAATATTTTACTAATGGAGACCAATTTCATCGTATCTTTTTTTTTTTTTTTTTTTTACTTTTTTAAAAAAAAGTTACCAACGAAAATTGATGTTGTCGGTAATTACTTAGGAGTTTTTTCCGTCGGTAAATTATTTTTTCGTTATTTTCTTTATTATTTAATTTTTTTACTGTTTGAACTTTTTTATTTGTTGGTAAATTAATTTTATATTTTTATATATTTTTATTTTTACTGATTAAATATTTATCAGTCGATAAATGTATTTTATATATTTTTGATATTTTTAGTTTGTTGTGTCCTTTAATATATAATATAATATGATTTTCAAACTATAGATTATACAATATAAAATTTGATATATACAATATATAATATAATTTAATACATATATTATAAAATATAATCTTTATTATATAAAATATATTATATATATACATATAATATATATATGTATATGTGTGTGTATGTATATATATAAAACAAAGCAAAAGTTGTTATAAGAATCAACTTAGCTTAGTGGCAAATTGCCACTTCCATACATAACAGGTCGTGGGTTCGAATCTACTTGGTGGCAAAAAATAGTATTTCTACGAAGTGCTACAAAAAAAGTGTTACACAAGATTCATATGTAACACTTTAGAAGTATTTTTTTAAAGTGTTACAAATATAAAAAGTGTTACAAGAAAGTGTTACATAAGATTCATATGTAACACTTTAGAAATATTGGTTCAAAGTGTTACCAATAGAAAACTTAATGTAACACTTAGAAAAAGTGTTACTAAAAGCTATTAAAAGTGATACCTTAGACTATAGGTAGCACGGGCAAGTGCAGCGCCATAAAAGTGCTACCTATTGTCTATAGTAACATTTTATGGCCATTAGGTAACATTTTTTGAGTGTTACCTAATGTCATTTATGTTGTAGTGTCTCTAGGCCTAAATCATGTTAAATTTACATTTGTAGGCGACGAAGATTCGTACAATTAAGGCTTCTACTTTCGAACAGTTTGTGCATCTGTTTTATTTGCTGATTGAGGTAGGAATTCTTATCACATTTTATGTGTATAATTCACTGTCTTTGTTAAATGCCTAAACTGTTCAATTATGTGAATTACGAATTTTAAATGTATACATGATATGCATAATTATGTGAATTATATGCTTTCGATGTATTACATGATATGCATAATTATGTGAATTATATGCTTTTAATGTGCTACATGATATGATTAATTTTTTATAAATGACATGTTTTTCATTACAATTTATGTTATATATGTTTATGCAATTGAAAAAATATTTTTGGCCACGTGCCATGGGAAAGGAAAATATGGCATTCGTGTCACGGGAAAGGAAAATTTTTGGCCACGTGCCACGGGAAAGGAAAATATGGCATTCGTGCCACGGGGATGGAAAATTTTTGGCCACGCGCCACGGGAAAGGAAAATATGACATTCGTGCCACGGGAAAGGAAAATTTTTGGTCTCGTGCCACGGGAAAGGAAAACATGGCATTCGTGCCTACGGGAAAGGAAATTTTTGGCCTCGTGCCACGGGAAAGGAAAATATGGCATTTGTGCCTACGGGAAAGGTTATGTGCTATTTGGCTTATGCCAACGGGAAAGGTTATGTGTTAATTTATGTAATTGTGCACTTTTCGTATTTAGCTTGGACAATTTTTATCCCTACTGAGTATGTGATTACTCACTCCCTAAATTCAAACTCTTTTCAGATCGTACGGATGGATGCATTGCAGATGTGGAAGAATAGCCGATGATTTCACTTTTAATTATTTAAATTTCAAGAACTATGAACTCGTTTTAAATTTCGAACAATTGTGATGTACTATTTTCTTTTAATTTATTTCAAAGTGTTTGGAGTGGATTTTTATTTTTGCCAAATACTCTATAATTATTTCTTAAGACTTAAAGTATTCTCATTATCGCTTCTGCTAAACTTTTCATTTATCTATTTAATTTTAAAAAAACAAAATACACACATTTTCTTAAAATTTTAGTAACGCTAAAAATGCACTTAAAAAAATGGGGCGTCACAGTATGGTATTAGAGCAGGTCTACTTTCCTGTAGACTTGCAATTTTTTTTATTTATTTTTAAATAAAATGGCTATCCCTACTCCGTCCAACCAGGTAAGTATGTATTTAAATTTTCATATCATTAGAAATTGGGAAAGTATAATATGCTATATGAATTATGAAAGTTTATATGAACTTTTATGTGACTTGTTAGAACTTAAATGTGCTCTGTGATTCGTTATATGATTTAAAATTTCTTGCATGTCATGTTAGACGTAAAGAATAACGTAAAATAGTGATTCATAATGAACCATAGAAGCACAACGTATATTTCTCTTATACGATAATATAGAGTTGAACGACTTATATGATTAATTTATGACTTTAGATTGGCCCGTAAAAAAAATGCTAGAAAGTGACACATGTAGTATCATACTGCGAAAGAGTTTAAAACTTAGATATTTTATTTTTACTGTAGATAATGCCGCAACGTAGAGACAATTCGAACTCGTCACTTAACTCAAACCAAGGCCAGGGGGATGCCGGTAATGCCCTATTGGCTAATCTCATAAACCTGCTACAAAAATTACCCCAACAGAACACCCCACCACCTACACCAGGCCACCAAGTTGGTGGAAATGAGAACGCCCATATTCTGGAACAATTTCGGAGGTTTCGTCCACAAACTTTCAATGGGCGTGACGGGCCTTTTGCGGTCGAAGAGTGGCTACGTGCGATGGAGAGAATTTTCGCTCGTCTACCTAGCACAGAGGCACAACAAATTTCATGTGCCACTTTCCAATTCACAGAGGATGCTGATCACTGGTGGGAGGCATTTTGCCGTTCACGGACACAGGAACAACTCAATGATGACCTGGACCGATTTCAAACGGGAAGTCATGCAACAATATTTTCCTCAATCGTACGGAGACCGAAAGGAGACTGAATTTTTGGAATTGAAGCAAGGTGGTATGACAGTCATCGAATATGAACATAAATTTAACCAGCTAGCGAGGTTCGCCACACATTTGGTGAACACAGACTAAAAAAAGGCAAGAAGGTTTCGCAGAGGACTTCGACCTGAGATTGTCAGTGTATTGGCTTGTTTGGGGACAACGACTTATGAAGAACTCCTCTCACTAGCTCAAGAAGTGGCTTCTTGTCTGAAATTGGACAGTCCGACTCAGAAGACTGGCGATGTTTCAGGAAAAAGAAAAGGGAATGGGCCGACCCAGGGAACAGGGGCCGACAATCAGGGTAAACAGATCAGAACTGGGGCAAATGCTATTCCGGTGGCTCTAAAAGAGAAACCAACATGTGCATCTTGCGGAAAGAATCATTCTGGGGAGTGCCTTTTAGGGAAATGAGTGTGTTTTCGGTGCCATCAACCAGGTCACAATGCTACATTTTGCACCACCTACACTGACAAGAAGGGGAAGGCACCCGCTGGACAGGCACGTGTTTATGCTATGACGCAACAAGAAGCTCAACAGAGCTCGGGAACTCTAACAGGTATGTTACAGGTTTCTGATACACCTGCTCTTGTTCTATTTGATACTGGTGCTACACATTCCTTTATTTCTGTTGATTTCCATGCTAAAACTCAACTCAAGAGCTATACTATTAGTGACATGCTAGAAATAAGCCTCCCATCCGGAAAAACAATAAACACTAATTTAGTGATTAACAATGTGGAGTTGGATTTTGACGTGAAGGGTTTAGAAGCGAATTTGCATGTGATTGGGATGAAGGATTTTGATATCATTTTAGGGATGGACTGGCTGAATAAGTATAAGGCTAACATAAAATGTCACGAGAGAGAAATAATTTTGCGACCCTTAAACGGAGATGAATTCACATTTTTCGGAGCGAGAGTAAGTGGTATGCCCCGAATGATATCATCAATGAAGACTATCAAGATGTTGAAGAAAGGAAATTGTCAGGGTTATCTGTTGAATGTGATGGCCACTCCGGTTGCCGAGAAAACCCTCATGGAAGTCCCAATTGTACGTGAGTACGCTGACGTCTTTCCAGAAGATTTGCCGGGAGTACCTTCAAATCGACAAGTAGAGTTTACAATTGATTTGATTCCGGGAGCTGCCTCTGTATCGAAAGCACCATATAGAATGACACCCAAGGAGCTTCAGGAACTAAAAGTTCAACTACAAGAACTTTTGGATATTGGCTTCATATGACCTAACGTGTCGCCTTGGGGAGTGCCAGTTTTATTTGTAAAGAAGAAAGATGGGACGATGAGAATGTGTATAGGCTACAGGGAGTTGAATAAGCTCACCATAAAGAACAAATATCCTTTGCCAAGGATTGAGGATCTTTTTGATCAATTGAATGGGGCAAGTGTATTTTCTAAGATTGATCTGAGGTCTGGATATCATCAACTAAAGGTTAAGGATGAAGATATACACAAGACGGCTTTTAGGACCCGATATGGGCACTATGAGTTCACAGTGATGCCTTTTGGACTTAGTAATGCTCCAGCAGTATTTATGGATTTGATGAATCGGGTTTTTCATCCGTACTTGGATCAGTTTGTGATTGTATTCATAGATGACATATTGGTGTACTCAAGGGATAAAGAAAAACATGGGAAGCACCTTGGCATAGTGTTGGAGACTCTTCGTCAAGAGAAATTATACGCAAAATTCAAGAAGTGCGAGTTTTGGCTCGATCGAGTAGTCTTTTTGGGACATGTAGTTACAACGAAAGGTATTGAAGTTGACCCATCAAAAGTTGAAGCTGTGGAAAAATGGTTGGCTCCTACAAATGCCAATGAAGTACGTAGTTTCTTGGGCCTTGCAGGATATTACAGAAGGTTTATCGAAGGATTTTTGAAAATAGCAGGCCCGATGACTCGACTCACAAGAAAGGGTGAGAAGTTTGTTTGGACTGAAAAGTGCGAACAAAGCTTTTAAGAACTCAAACGACGTCTCATCTCAGCGCCAGTTTTGACAATTCCAAATATTACAGATGCTTTTGTAATCTACAGTGATGCCTCAAAACAAGGGTTAGGGTGCGTTTTGATGCAGAATGGTAAAGTGGTTGCTTATGCTTCAAGGCAACTAAAACGTCATGAACTAAATTATCCTACGCACGACTTAGAGTTGGCAGCAGTCGTGCATGCCTTAAAGATATGGCGTCATTATTTATACGGGGGAAAATGCGAGATTTATACGGATCACCAGAGTTTGAAGTATTTCTTCACACAAAAAGAATTAAACATGAGACAGAGAAGATGGTTGGAACTTGTGAAAGATTACGATTGTACGATCCATTATCATCGGGTAAAGCCAACGCCGTAGCGGGTGCACTTAGTAGGATGAACAGAGGAACAATGGCAAGTATGTTCACAGAACAAGAGGAACTTATTAAGGAATTTGCCAGAATGAAAATAGAAATTATAACTCCACCAGAAAGGACTGAGGCGATACTAGCAGTATTGGTGGTCCTACCAACGTTACGGTGTGACATCAAGGAAGCATAAACGAAGGATGAATATTTGTGCAAAATGAGGAAGAAAACTTTAGCCGAGAAAGTTAAAGGTTTTGAAATAGCAGACGATGGTGCACTGGTGTATGAAGGGAGAATATGTGTACCTAAGGACGACGAATTAAGAAGAAAAATATTGGTAGAGGCACATTGTACACCTTACACAGCACACCCGGGTGGGACAAAGATGTATAAAGATCTCAAAGGAGTTTTCTGGTGGAGAAATATGAAAGGAAGCATCGGAAAATTTGTGGAGAAATGTTTGACGTGTCAGAAAGTGAAAGCCGAGCACCAATGACCTTCTTGATTATTAAGACCACTTCAGATTCCAGAGTGGAAATGGGAACACGTGAACATGGATTTTGTAGTAGGTTTACCAAGATCAAACCGTGGAAATCAAGCTATTTGGGTTGTAGTAGATCGTTTAACCAAGTCAACGCATTTTTCGCTAATCAAGATGAGACACAGTCTAGAACAATTGGCACATCTTTACATCAAGGAAATTGTAAGATTGCATGGGGTACCGGTTTCTATAGTTTCAGATAGGGATCCGAGATTTACATCAAAATTTTGGGGTGGTTTACAAAAAGCGATGGGGACGAAACTCAATTTCAGCACAACTTTTCACCCTCAGACTGACGGACAATCTGAAAGAACCATTCAAATCTTAGAAGATTTACTGAGGGGTTGCATTTTGGATTTTGATGAAAATTGGGAGAAATACTTGCCTCTCATGGAATTCTCTTACAATAACAGCTACCAGGAGACTATTGGAATTGCCCCTTATGAAGCCCTATACGGTAGAAAGTGTAGATCTCCTATCTATTGGGACGAAGTTGGCGAGAAAAAAGTGTTAGGTCCGGAGCTAGTCGAGCAGATGGTCAAGGTTATTGAGAAAGTCAGAGATAGAATAAAAATAGCCCAAGACCGACAGAAATCTTATGCAGATCAGAGAAGGAAAGACTTACAGTTTGAAACAGGAGATAAAGTTTTCTTAAAGGTTGCACCAACTAAAGAAATAGTAAGATTTGGCAGGAAGGGAAAACTGAGATCTAGATTCATTGGACCATTTGAAATATTGGAGCGAGTCGGGGATGTAGCTTACAGATTGGCGTTACCGCCAGAACTAGCAGCAGTTCATAACGTATTTCACGTGTCTATGTTGAGGAAGTATGTCCACGATCCAAGCCACGTAATCAATCATGAAGCACTGAAAGTCAACCGAGATATGACTTACGAAGAAAAACCAGTGGCTATCATTGACAGGAAGATACATAAGTTGAGAAATAGAGACATCACCCTGGTCAAGATTCAATGGACTAGACACGGTCAAAAGAAAGCGACATGGGAGCATGAAGCTGATATTCGAGCCAAGTATCCCGAGTTATTCTATCAAATGGGTAAGCTTGAAATTTCGAGGACGAAATTTTTTTTGTAAGAGGGGTAGGATGTAACACCCACAATAATCTTATCCTATTTAATATTTTTTTTAATATTCATAATAAGGATAATATTATATTATATATATGTGTGTATTTTTTTAATTAGTAATAATGTTTTTGCTTTAGGCAGAGAAAACATCCTTTTTCTTTTTGCTACAATTATGTCACTTTATGCCATATTATGGCCATTACTCAAAGTTTTCAACCAACTTTAATAATAATAATAATAATCTTTCTACTTTTTTAACCTAGCTCAACCCATTTCCTCTGCAAATTTAATATGAGGACAACCTCACATTTCAAGTAGAAGCAATACCGAAGAGAAGTTTACTTATGTTATCTTTTCATTTTTTGTTTTTGTGTTCAACACATCTAGTTGTATATCTATTCCCTACAAAATTTCTGGAGTAGTTTATCACATGTACAACCAAAAGAATTCACATAGGTAAGTTATTCTTTTTTTTTTACTACGTAAATGTGTGTTGTTGTGTAAATGTATGTGTGTGGTGTGGGTGTGTGCGTTAGTATTTGTGTGTGTGTATCGGTGTGTGCGTGTGTCTGTTTTGAGTTGTGTGTGTGTGTGAGTTGTTGAGTGTGTGTCTGTGTGTGTGATTATGTGTGTCTGAGTGTGTGTTGAATTAAATATATATGTTTGTGTGTGTATTGTGGTGTGTGTGTGTTGTAATACATAGAGTGTTTGTGTGTGTGTACGTGTGTGTTTTAGATGTGATTTGGTTTGTGAGCGGGTGGTGTATGCATGTGTGCGTGAGTTAATATGTGTTTCTGTGTGTGTTTTTCAGAGTTTTGTGTGTGTGTGTGTAACTATAAGTGTATATGTATGCGTAACTGAGTGTGCGTGACTGTGTGCGTGTGTGTAATTTTGTGTGTGTGTAATTGAGGGAAATGGACCAACCTATAGAAATTTGGAGAAATTTTGTCTTGAGTTGTAATTTTATTAAGTTTTCAGTTTAGCCCATTAATTAAAAGTCCTAATTATAAATCAAAAATTTTGGATTATTTTCAATTTAGTCCCAAGCAGTTTCAATTGAATCCATATTTTTATTTAAAATTTTTAGATTTTCAAATTAATCTCTATAACTTATTTAGACTTTCTGGATTTTTAAATTTGACCCTACAAGTTTTCAATTTAGTTAAAAATTAAAATATACTTTTAACTTGTTTCAATTAAACCTCAAAACTTACATTTTTAGTCAATTTTTACATATTAAAAAGCACTAGATTATTATATATATATATATATATATATATAATTATTTCAATTATAAGTTATTACTTAATCTCTAGGCCTAAATCATGTTAAATTTACATTTGTAGGCGACGAAGAACCGTACAATTAAAGCTTCTACTTTCGAACAATTTGTGCATCTGTTTTATTTGCTGATTGAGGTAGGGATTCTTATCACATTTTATGTGTATAATTCATTGTCTTTGTTAAATGCCTAAACTGTTCAATTATGTGAATTACGAATTTTAAATGTTTACATGATATGCATAATTATGTGAATTATATGCTTTCGATGTATTACATGATATGCATAATTATGTGAATTATATGCTTTTAATGTGCTACATGATATGATTAATTTTTTTTATAAATGACATGTTTTTCATTACAATTTATGTTATATATGTTTATGCAATTGAAAAGATATTTTTGGCCACGTGCCACGGGAAAGGAAAATATGGCATTCGTGCCACGGGAAAGGAAAATTTTTGGCCACGTGCTACGGGAAAGGAAAATATGGCATTCGTGCCACGGGAAAGGAAAATTTTTGGCCACGCGCCACGGGAAAGGAAAATATGGCATTCGTGCCACGGGAAAGGAAAATTTTTGGTCTCGTGCCACGGGAAAGGAAAATATGGCATTCGTGCCTACGGGAAAGGAAACTTTTTGGCCTCGTGCCATGGGAAAGGAAAATATGGCATTCGTGCCTACGGGAAAGGTTATGTGCTATTTGGCTTATGCCAACGGGAAAGGTTATGTGTTAATTTATGTAATTGTGCACTTTTCGTATTTAGCTTGGACAATTTTTATCCCTACTGAGTATGTGATTACTCACTCCCTAAATTCAAACTCTTTTCAGATCGTACGGATCGATGCATTGTAGATGTGGAGGAATAGCCGTTGATTTCACTTTTAATTATTTAAATTTCAAGAACTATGAACTCGTTTTAAATTTCGAACAATTGTGATGTACTATTTTCTTTTAATTTATTTCAAAGTGTTTGGAGTGGATTTTTATTTTTGCCAAATACTGTATAATTGTTTCTTAAGACTTAAAGTATTCTCATTATCGCTTCTGCTAAACTTTTCATTTATCTATTTAATTTTAGAAAAACAAGATACACGTATTTTCTTAAAATTTTAGTAACGCTAAAAATGCACTTAAAAAAAATGGGGCGTTACACTTAAAAAACATCCGGAGGTAGAGCTCGAATGTATGCTATGACTCAGGAAGAAGCTGATCAGAACCCGAGTACAATGTCAGGTATGCTAACCATCTCTGGAATACCTGCTCTGTACTTTTCGACACTGGTGCCACACATTCGTTTTTATCTGCCAAATTTCATACTATATTAGGACATAAGAGTGCTAGAGTAAGTGAACCCCTTGAGGTTGGCTTGCCATCTGGAGATTCAATAACAACTGAGTCAGTAAATAAGGATGTTGAAGTGAATATAGGGGGAAAATATCTTAAAGCTGATCTATACATAATTAAGATGAAGGATTTTGATGTAATCTTAGGTATGAATTGGGTTAGTAGATATCAGGCAGACATTAAGTGTCACGAGAAATAGATAATATTCAAACTGCCAGGAAATGATGAGATAAAATTCTATGGGATTAAGTCTAAGGCAGTACCACGAGTGATATCGGCAATGAAGGCAAGAAAGATGTTGAAAAAGTAAAATTGTCAAGGATATCTAGTGAGTTTAGTAGATACCTCGACAACCGAAGTGACACCTAATGACGTACCAATTGTGCAAGAATTTTTGGATGCATTTCCAAAAGACTTGCCGAATTCCTCCCGGATCGCCAAAGGTTGAATTTGGAATAGATTTGGTACCTGGGGCAGCACCTATATCTAAGGCACCCTATAGGATGGCGCCAAAGGAGTTACAAGAGTTAAAGGCGCAAATACAAGAACTTTTGGATTTGGGATTTATTAAAACTAGTGTATCACCATGGGGAGCACCAGTTCTGTTTGTAAAGAAAAAATACGGGTCACTTAGAATATGTATCGATTATAGAGAACTTAATCGACTCACAATGAAGAACAAGTACCCGCTACCGAGGATTGAAGACTTGTTTGATCAATTGAGAGGTGCCATCACTTTCTCTAAGATTAACTTGAGATCCGAATATCATCAGTTAAAATTTAAAGAGAGTGATATTCCAAAAACGGCATTTAAAACTCGATATGGACATTACGAGTTTATAGTAATGCCATTTGGGTTAAGTAATGCACCAACAATATTCATGGACTTGCTGAATAGAGTGTTTCATCTGTATCTAGACCAATTCACCATAGTCTTTATAGATGATATACTTGTATATTCAAAGAATAGAGTGGTGTTTCTTGGACATGTAATCACTGCTCAAGGACTTGAAGTGGACCCGGTTAAAGTTGAAGCAATCAACGAATGGAGTGTACCTACGAATGCGAATGAAGTTCGCAGTTTACTAGGTTTGGCAGACTATAATCGGAGATTTATTGAAGGATTCTCAAAAATAGTTGCGCCTATGACTCGACTGACAAGAAAAGGGGAGAAGTTTCAATGGAATGAGAAATGCGAAGAAAGCTTTCAGGAGTTGAAGCGAAAGCTAACTCCTGCATCAATATTAACAATTCCTGACCCCACTAAAGATTTTGTTATCTATAGTGATGCATCAAAACAAGGTTTGGGATACGTGTTAATGCAACATGGTAAAGTGGTTGCATAGCCTCAAGACAACTAAAGCCACATGGGTTAAATTATCCTACTCATGACCTAGAGTTAGCTGCTATAGTGCATGCATTAAAGATCTGGCGCCATTACCTATATGGAGGGAAATGTGAAATCTTCACCGACCACAAAAGCTTAAAATATCTTTTTACTCAGAAAGAGCTAAACATGAGGCAAAAAAGGTGGTTGGAATTGGTGAATGACTATGATTGCACTATCAACTATCATCTGGGTAAAGCTAATGTTGTAGCCGATGCATTAAGTCGTAAAACAAAAGGAGAAATGTCAAGTTTGATATCTGAACAAGAACATCTTGTGAGAGAATTCGCCAGGATGAGAATTGAAGTAGTGGTACCACCAAAAAGCACAGAGATAGTACTAGCATCTTTGGTGGTGCAACCTACTCTGAGAGAGAAGATAAAAGAAGCTCAACCTCGAGATAAATTTTTGAGCAAAATGAAAGAAAAAGCTTGTGGAGGGAATGTAAAAGAATTTGTTATAACAAATGATGGTACTTTGACTTATGAAGGGAGATTATGTGTTCCTAAAGAAGAAAAGCTTAGAAAAGAAATTCTCAAAGAAGCTCATTGTATGCCGTACACAGCTCACCCTGGAGGTACAAAAATGTATCGAGATTTAAGAGAAGTATTTTGATGGCGAAGTATGAAAAGAGATATTGGAACTTTTGTGGAAAAATGTTTGACTTGTCAGCAAGTTAAAGCCGAACATCAAAGACCATCTGGTTTGCTCAAAGCACTTGACATTCCAGAATGGAAATGAGAGCACATAACTATGGATTTTGTGGTAGGGCTTCCACCATCAGTCAAGGGAAACAAGGTTGTTTGGGTTGTAGTAGATCGGTAAACAAAGTCAGCTCATTTCCTACCAATTAAGATGACGTTCAGTATGGAACGATATGCACAAATTTATATTGAGGAAATAGTAAGACTTCATGGAGTTCCTGTGTCAATTGTTTCAAAGAGAGATACGCGTTTTACTTCTAAGTTTTGGAAAAGTCTACAAGGTGCCTTGGGAACAAAGCTAAATTTTAGTACGGCTTATCATCCACAAAAGGATGGGCGATCTGAAAAAGGACTATACAAATATTGGAAGATATGTTGAGAGCATGTGTGCTCGACTTAGGAAGTAATTGGGAAACATTATTACCCTTGGTGGAATTCGCTTATAACAACAGTTATCAAACGACTATTGGGATGGCTCCATACGAGGCGTTGTACGGAAGAAAGTGTAGATCACCATTATATTGGAACGAAGTTGGTGAAAGAAAAATTTTGGGGCCTGAATTAATTCGGCAAACTGTTGAGAAGATAGCAAGGATACAAAATCGAATCAAGATGGCTCAAGATAGACGGAGAAAACATATAGAGTTTGATGAAGGAGAAAAAGTATTTCTGGAAGTATCTCCTATCAAAGGTGTTATTCGATTTGGCCGTAAAGGGAAAGCTGAAACCGAGATATATCGGACCATTTGAAATCCTTACACGAGTTGGAGATTTAGCTTATCAGCTAGCATTACCACCGAGTTTATCAAGTGTGCACAATGTTTTTCACGTCTCTATGCTAAGAAAGTACGTTCACGATCCAAGTCACATCGTGAATTATAAGGATCTGACAATCAACAATGACTTAACTTATGAGGAAGCACCAGAAGCTGTTTTGGAACGCAAGATTCACCATTTGAGAAATAAAGATATTGCTCTGATCAAAGTACAGTGGAGACGTCATGGCAGAAACGAAGCTACTTGGGAGCGTGAAGAGGAGATTCGTGTCAAGTACCTAAGTTTTTCAATTCCAGGTAAGATATCGAATTTCGAGGACGAAATTATATTTAAGGAGAGTAGAATGTGATAGCCACTAATTAAGTAGGGGTTACTTAGAGGTTATTTTTTAGGGGTCTTAGGGGTTATATATATATTAGGGGCTAATTTAGGTTAGATGTTTAGGGGTTATAATTAACTAGTATAAATATGTGTAGTTTCATACATAATTTTACACCCAAATTTGCATATTATTAAGGTAATGATATTTTCTCTCTAATTATTATTCAAGTTTCATATATATATCTATATATATATATATTCAAAATTCACAAGCTTCTTTCAATATTTTTCACAAATTCTTTCATTAATTAGTTTAATTTATTAAAATCACATATTAATTATAATTTTATTTAATGTAGAAAACGAAGGGATCGAGGATTAGGACTTTTACTGTTCATTTTTCTACATCGAATATCTGCGATTATTAAGGTAGGGATTTCTATAGTATTTGTCTTTATTTAATGTTTCATGATTGTACTTCATTGATTGCAATATATGTCAAGAGGAAATAAATTCATATAAGTTAGGGGCCATGAAAAGGGTCCGGGATCAAACGTATCTTCGGGGTGAACCCGCAATGCTATATACGAGGAAGCGCGATCGAGAGAAAAAAGAGGAAATGAATGAATTTACTGTTGTAATTATGTGAATGTTTTTCATGTTATATTAAATATTGACAGATATATCCCTACTAAAGGAGATGAAACTCACCCCTATTATTATCATGACTTTTAGGTTAAGGAATCTGGCTGAAGATATGATGTTGTGGATGGTGGAATAAATCATGCTATATTTTAAATAATTATGACCGGACAAAATTTTAGATTTATGTCTTTAATTTTTCTAGTTTATGCTTGAAACAATTGTTGGATATTTTAATTTGGAAGATTATTATTATTATTATTATTATTATTATTATTATTATTATTATTATTACCACTATTATTATTATTATTATTATTATTATTATTATATTTTTTTCCTTTAAGAATTTAAATTTCTCAATCAACCTTTTTGATCATTATTGGGATCACTTCAATTTATAAAATTATGTTTTTTTTAAAAATACTTTTAGAATATTTTAAATTAATAAAATTGGGTCGTTACGTATACAATGAGGAGCTCCACATGATTACTCATTATTATTGGTGAAACTCTATATAAACAAGTCAAGTATTTGATATACTTTCCATCTCGATATGACTTTCCATATTTCCACCCTTTTATATTTCCATATATAAAAGATATTTAAGTGGCTTACTTTATGTATTAATTTCTCATTCACCAAAAATTGATTGAGAAAATCAAAATACCATATTTATTACCGTGTAGATTACGATTATATCATTTATTTTTCATAACTAATAAATGATCCCACTTTAATCATTGGTCAAAATCGGGTCAAAACTCATTTATTCTAAATCAATTTCCAACATAAGCAAAATCAAATAAAATAGCCACCAAAAATATTTTCCAATTTAACTCATCTGAAACAATGAACAATCTCAACAATCCAACACAACAAATATGAAAAAACTAGCACGCCACGTACTTTCAAACCAAGAACAGTTAAGTTCATAATTTCATACATATTACAAACTTTGAGAACAAGAAAGGCAGAAGATGAAATCGTTCGTACGCAGAAACCATAATGCTTACACCACTTATTCCAGGCCCTAGTATAAAGCAAACTTCATGCCAAGAAGTGAAAAAAGCACACACTTACATCGTTGTCTAAGTAGAGTAGTTTATAAGCAAACTGCAGATATTCCACCCGCTAACACACACGATGGCCTCCCTAATTTCCAAAAAGGGATTTAAGCCACCAAGGCCGTTTAGTGTTGTTTGGTTCATCCCCGGGCGGATAATCGGAATGAGGCACTTTGTACAATTTGCTAACATCATATCCTACTTTTGTAGCCAGCTCCACAAGCTCATCGTAGATCTTGTCATTAAGCTTAGGCTGCCTGCTCAAAATCTGCAAACCAAACAAACACCACAAATATATGAACATAATAAAGCACAAAAATAGCAAGACTCCTCCAACCAACTTGGCTTTCCAGGTCTGAGGATTGTTTCTTGGACATATAAAATGAGTGCATGCACAATAGTACTGAGATGCAAAACTAGGCACAATTGACTTTCATTCATTTAATATGTGCACATTTATTAGTCATAAATGTATTCTTTAGCTATGAAATTGACTTCAACAAACAATTTATCCATTTCTCTTTTGACTCAGTGCTTGATTGTGTGCTATTCCCTCCTATCACAAAACTCTTAATGATCCAAAAAACCTCAACAATTACCAAAGTCAAAGAGAGTGTCTGCAAAAACTTCTACTATAAGAATAAGTGATTTTTTGTAGCAAAAGTCAAAATAGTTGTGAATTGCAAGTTGGCGGTGTTTACAAATAGAATCAAAAGTTAAAAATTATAAATTTAAAGTATTTGGCAAATAAGTTGTAAAAGTACTTATTCGTTTATAAAAATCAAACCAAAAACAAAATCACATATAAAATGAAGCAAAAGTTCACAAACACTACATTGCGATTTTTTTCGACCAGAAGGTAGCTAACACTTTTTTTTTAGTGATTACAAACACGTACAAAATCCCAAAAGAAAGCACTCAAAACTCTCATAAAAATACATGAACATCATACAGAGTACTAAAAACTTCAAAGAAAATAAAATTAAAATTAAGAAAAAAATAAAAACTTGAAAGAAAACATCATATAACATAATAGTAACAAGATTTAAAGAAACATACCGAAAGAGAGTTCCTGGATGGCGCACCAATCAAAGCAAACTGGTAATCATCATCAATGCGCATAACCCAATAATCCCCAGTGATTGGACATAGAGGCAGAAAAGGGGGAACCCAGAATCTGATTTTAAGCTTGGCCTCATCACTCTTGGTCTTGGGATCAGCCTTATAAACAACGGCATTAATTTGACACCATTTACCATCAGACCAAGTCTCGTTCAAAACATTAAAAGTACCATCAGGTTTGAGGGTATATGTAGCCCTATTGTCCACGCCATTCTTGGGATAAAATCTTGATGGTAAAAAAGCTATTTCGTACCATCTACCCATATACCTCTCTATATCCAAAACCTCCACCGCTTCCACTTCTTTCTCCGCCATTTGTTTTTTTTTTTTTTTTTGCAATACCAAAATTCAGCAAATATCAAGATTTATTATATTAGCCTGAGGGATTTTTTCTTCTCTCTCTCCTATTATTTTCGGTTTCTTGATAAGGTGGTGTTGGATTAATAGGGCCAAAGTTTTGATGCGACATGTAAATAGGATTGGAACAACGTGGATATTTTGAAGCCTAACGCTTGTACTGTGTGGAGATTCTTGAAAACGCTAGATATTATGAGGCTTTAGAGCGCAACTCCAACTATACGTTATTCCACTTGAAAACTTCAAAATAGAACAAAGATTACTCCTCCAAGACAACACTATCTTTTGCGCTAAAGTAGAGCCATCTACATTGTTGCGTCAAATCTGATATAAAGTTTCACTTGCGTTATCTTTTTATTTTTTATTTATTATTTTCTTTTAATTAGTTTAAAGTTATCCATTTGGGTTTTTTAATAGTTTTGAAGGTATTTGATGGATAAATATGAATTAAATACATCATTAACTCTATATTTTCTGAATTAAATTAATTTGTTATTATATATATATATATATATAAACGGTTTAATAAATTTTTATTGTATATTTTAGTACTTTATTTATATTACACAAGTATATAATTATTTAAATAAATTTATTTATTTAGATTTATATTAATATATCAAATTTACTGCATGTGTAATAATGCACAACATGATTGTCAATGATGAACGTGATCTTGATGCACCAATTCAAGATGTGATGATAGAAATGACATCTCCAGATGTAGAGATGGTGGTGGATGATAATATCCTATTTCAATAATTTCTTGTTCGGGATAAAAGAATCAAGGAAAAAGAAGCTCATATCACACTTCGGAACGCATTAATTGATCATTTGTGGGAGAAATACACCAATTCGGATAATTAAATAGTCACCATCTTGTAATTTATTTATTTCTATTGCGGTTGTATTATTAATAGTTTTTATACTAATTTTATAATGTTCGATGTTGCGTTTTTATTTCTCTACAAGCAAATTGTTATAAATTATTTAAAATTTTAATATATATTATTATACAACATAAACGAAATATAATAATAAAATACATAATAAAAAATATTTTCTTAAATTAAAAAATATATATATATTGTGGCCAAAAAATAATATATATTGCATTTTTAATAAAATAGTTTTTGTAGTAATATTCCTTTTAGTGTAAAATTTAATGTAGATGGATTAGAGATGCTTTTTAAGTTTGGTGCAAAAATTGCACTATTTTAGTGCAAAGCTGCACTAAAATAAAATTGTGGGTTTGAGATGGCTTGAGAAGAATTAATTTGTTTCTTTCTTTTAAGTGCAAATCTGGGATACTGTGAGGGATGGATGATGATGAAAACTGAATAGATCTAATTGTGGTTTGAGGCTTGAAATTCTTAACTTGAACAATATTCGATCTCCAATTGATTACAAGAATATATATATATATATTGGAAATTTGGTCTTGAGAAATGGGTGTTGACCCGATTTTGACCAAATAATTAAGTGGTTTTCATTTGTGAAAAATGAAATTAAATTATTTGTAAAAATTCTACTAAGAGAGTAGTTAAGAATATCATTTGGAATTTCTCAAAACCGATTCCGGGTGAATGAGAAATTAATGCTAGAAGTTATTCATTTAATACAAATAAATGGTATGGAAAATGGAAAATGTGGGGAAGGAGATATGCTCCATCCCACATAGGAAAAAGAGGATAAAGTTGCACACTTAATATATCCCAAGTTGGACATATGGGTTTGGGCCCTTGGGAGCACCCAAGTTTTTAAAGAGGTGAGGACCTACATGCTTGTGGGTTTGGTTCAAAGCACACGCGCGCGCGCGCCGACGCCCGCTTGCTCGGGTCGGGTCGCGGGCTTGGGCTTGGGCTTGGGCTTCAAGACCCTTATTCTTTTTGGACCAAAAACCTTTTAAATTAAATGTTTAATTAATTTTTGTTCAACCTGGGAAAAGGTTCGGCGCATGGCCTGTGCGTCTGGGTCGTGTGCCATGCCGAACGTTGGAGCACCAGCGCACAGGTAGGCGCACGGCCCGTGCGTCTGGTCGTGCTCCCCTGCGCAGGTGCGTCTGTTCAGTGCAAAAGTGTTTTTTCGAGCCAAAAGACGCGATCTTTCCATACGAGGCACCTGAGGCCTATAATTATTCGCCCGTGCAGATTGAAAAAACACGAATTCTGATAGATTATAACCTGTCACATTGCATTGAGCATATTGGCATTTTTTTCCTCCTTCAAAGCTTGAAAGACAGATACATTTTTGTTGTTCATTGTGATTCCGATTTTTGCAAGTGCTGCTAAACCAGAACTGTAAAGTCGTTGTATCTTAGAGATGAATGCCGGAACCGTAAGCACTTTGTATATGGGGCGTATTTCGTCTTGCGGAGACTGAATCCAATTCAGGCCTCGACTTAGACTATACACTATCCTAGCCATATTCTTCCAAAGACAAGTAAACCTTTTCCAAAAATAAAACAAGAAACCTTTTCCACGGATATATTTTACCAACAATCGCAAGACGAAATAGCCGTTTCATTTCAACCCGTTGACTTAAAAGCATTAAATGTGTGTTGAAGACGATGGCATCAAGTTCGATTTCTTTTACACCAATTCCATCTAATTTAAAAGCATTGTTTTTCAAAATTGCTCCCGCTCACGGCGAAAAGCCGCCAAAGTTCTCCGGCGCCGACTTCAAACGTTGGCAACAGAAGATGCTCTTTTACTTGACGACCTTGGGGTTGTCTCCTTTCCTAAAGGACGACCCTTCTCCCTCCGTTGAAAATGACGAAGTTGATAACAACCGTAGAATCACTGTGGATGCTTGGCATAACAGCGATTTTCTATGTCACAACTACGTGTTGAACGGGCTAGACGACACTCTCTACAATGTCTATAGCACGTTCAAGACGTCCAAGGAACTGTGGGATTCCTTGGAGAAGAAGTACAAGACATAAGATGCCGGCACAAAGAAATTTGTTGTCGGCAAATTCCTCGAGTACAAGATGGTTGACACCAAGAAGGTGATCAACCAAGTTCAGGAGATTCAAATCATACTTCATGACTTAGTGTCTGAAGGGATGATTTTGAATGAATCCTTTCAAGTGGCTGCAATAATCGAGAAATTGCCGCCATTGTGGAAGGATTTCAAAAACTATCTCAAGCACAAGCGTAAAGAGATGGGGCTTGAGGATCTGATTGTTCGGCTTCGCATCGAAAAAGACAACTGAAAATCAGATGTGAAATCTAGCAAGTCTGGAATGGAGGCCAAGGCCAATCTTGCTGAATCGAGCACTAGCAAGAAACGCAAGCACTCCGAGAAGGAAAAAGGGAAGGCCAAAAAGTTCAAGGGGAATTACTACTATTGTGGCAAACCGAACCACATGGCGAAGGATTGCCGACACCCGAAAAAGGACAATCAAGGTGGCAACCAACAAGCCAATGTGACAGAGGACAAGTTGGTTCCAATCGATCTGTCGGAGCTCGATCTCTCCACCGTTGTGTTTGAAGCCAATATGGTGGATAACCTAAGGGAGCGGTGGATAGATATCGGGGCTACTCGTCACATTTGTGCCGACAAGGAGATGTTCTCCTCCTATACTCCGATTAATGGAAGGAAGTTGTTCATGGGGAACTCTTCAACTTCCAACATCGTTGGGCTTGGAAAGGTGGTGCTCAAGATGACTTCCGGGAAGGAGCTTACGCTTGTAGATGTGATGCATGTCCCAGACATCCGCAAGAACTTGGTTTCCGATCCTTTGCTTAGTTAGGCCGGGTTTAGACTAGTGTTTGAGTCCGACAAGTTTGTAATGACCAATAATAGTCTGTTTTTATGTAAAGGCTACCTTGATAAGGGCCTGTTTAAAATGAGCGTAATGTCTGTTTTCCGCCAAGAGGCGAAGAATAAAAACGTTACTTCTGTTTACTTGTTGGATTGTTCTAATTTATGGCATGATAGATTAGGACACGTAAACTTCAACACAATTAAAAGGTTAGTGAATCTGGAATTAATACCTACGTTTAAAACCGATTCACAAGACAAATGCGAAATTTATGTTGAAGCAAAATTGGCCAAAGCACCATTTCATTCGGTAACGAGAAGTACCAAACCGCTCGAGTTGATTCATATAGATGTTTGTGATTTAAAACTTGTGCAAACTCGAGGTGGGAAAAAGTACTTCATAACGTTTATAGACGATTGCACAAGATATTGTTATGTATATCTTTTGAAAAGCAAAGATGAAGCTTTAGTAGCTTTTAAAACTTATAAAAATAAAGTTGAAAATCAGCTTAATCTGAAAATTAAGATGATTCGAAGTGATAGAGGCGGAGAGTATGTTGCTCCGTTTGAGAAATTTTGCGTAGAAGCGGGTATAATTCATCAAACGGCTGCACCTTACTCACCTCAATCAAATGGCGTCGCAGAACGCAAAAATCGTACTCTTAAGGATATGATGAATCCGATGTTGTTAAGTTCTGGCTTACCCCAAAACTTGTGGGGGGAAGCCATACTTTCTGCAGACTACATTCTTAATAAGATCCCACACAAAGGTAAAAACAAAACTCCATATGAGTTATGGAAGGAACGTAAACCGTCATATAAATACCTAAAAGTGTGGGGGGTTTGATTAAAGTCGAAGTATCTAAGCCGAAATAAGTTAGAATCGGTCCAAAGACGATCGATTGTACTTTCATTGGATATGCTAACAATAGTAGTGCATATCGCTTCTTAGTGCACAAGTCAGCAATTCCTGATATAAATGAAGGTATGATCATTGAATCAAGGAATGTTGTATTCTTCGAGAATATCTTTCCAAACAAAGAACGGAAAGAAGAAAATTCGAGTAAACGGACTTATGAAACTGCAAGGTTACCTCAAAGTGATGATGAAGAAGAACCAAGACGCAATAGAAGGACAAAAGTAGCTAAGTCTTTTGGTCCTGATTTTCTAACTTATATGTTAGAAAACGAACCCCGAACTATTCAAGAAGCATTGTCTAGTCCAGAAGCTCCTCTCTGGAAAGCAGCTATCAATAATGAGATAGATTCCATCATGCAAAATTACACTTGGGAGTTGGTTGATCTCCCACCGGGTTGTAAACCTTTGGGATGCAAGTGGATCCTTAAAAGGAAGTATAAAACAGATGGATCTATCGACAAGTATAAAGCCCGATTGGTAGCTAAAGGGTTTAGACAAAAGGAGGGATATGACTTCTTTGATACATATTCTCCTATCACGAGGATTACGTCCATTCGTGTTCTCATTGCTATTGCAGCTTTGCATAACCTTGAGATACATCAAATGGACGTTAAGAATGCCTTCTTGAATGGTGAACTTGAAGAGAAGATTTATATGGAACAACTCGAGGGGTATGTTGCACCCGGTCAAGAGCGAAAGGTGTGTAAACTTGTTAAGTCACTTTATGGACTAAAACAAGCACCTAAACAATGGCACGAAAAGTTTGACTCGACTATGAAGTCAAACGGTTTCAAGATCAACGAATGTGACAAGTGTGTCTACATTAAAGGTACTACAAATGATTACGTCATAGTATGCCTTTATGTGGATGATATGTTGATCATGGGTAGTAGTCATGATTTAATCATGAATACTAAGAACATGTTGAAGAAAAACTTTGACATGAAGGATATGGGATTATCTGATGTTATATTACAGATTAAAATCTCTAGGACTTCAGATGGGATTGTCTTGTCGCAATCCCATTATGTCGAAAGCATACTTAGAAGGTTTAATGCTTTTGATAGTCCTCCGGCTAAGACACCTGTAGATCTAAGTCTACACTTGGCCACGATTAGAGGCGAACCAGTTTCTCAGCTGGAATATGCAAGGGTAATTGACAGTCTAACGTACTTAACGAATTGTACACATCCATACATTGCATATTCAGTGAGTAAACTAAGTAGGTTCACAAGTAACCCGAGTACGGATCACTGGAAAGCCGTGACAAGGGTACTTAGATATTTAAAGTATACCATGAACTATGGAATACTTTATACGAGATATCCAGCAATATTAAAAGGATATTGTGATGCCAATTGGATATCAGACACAAAAGCCTCTAAGTCCACAAGTGGATTTGTTTTCACAATAGGTGGAGGAGCGGTGTCGTGGAAGTTTTCTAAGCAGACGTGCATAGCTCGATCCACTATGGAATCCGAGTTCATTGCTTTGGATAAAGCTGGAGAAGAAGCTGAATGGCTTAGAAACTTCCTAGAGGATATTCCGTGTTGGAATAAGCATGTGCATGCTGTTATGATACATTGTGATAGTTAATCAGCAATCGGAAGTGCACAATACCATTAGACAGTTGATTTCGAATAGGGTTATTTCGGTTGACTACGTGAAGTCAAAGGAAAACCTTGCGGATCCGTTTACGAAAGGCATAAATCGAGATCAACTGTATAAACTATTAAGGGGAATGGGTTTAAAATCCACAACTTAAAGAATGTTCATAGCGGTAACCCAACCTTGTAATTGGAGATCCCAAGACCTTGGTTCAATGGGACAAATAAGTTATGAATGTTCAGCTGAACACTTGGAAAATGTGTTAGCTCATTCTCGATACATCCAAGTGAATGTAAACCTGCTGAATGTGGTGAGGTTAAGTTTAAGACTTTTAATGATTCCTATACCGAAAGGTGGAGTATTACAGGATACTCTTCAATAGGATATCACCTATATAAGTGAAAAGTAATGGCCGCTTCAAAGAAACACTTATGAATCTAAGATATGGTCCAGGGCCGAAATGGACACAACGTGAGAGCAACAAGTGTTATAGTTGTTATTGTGTAAGTATTGTTGTCTTGGTTTACACGAATGGCTGAGTAGTTCAAGACATCGCGTCACTAAGCAGCCAGTAAATCCGATAGTATTTTACTAAGAAAGGTTCAAATCCACAAGCTACCTATCCTGATGCAATAACGATTCGCCGAGATTTTTAAGCGAATCTGCATACACGCATGCATTAATTTCATTCATGTGGGGATTGTTGGAAATTTGGTCTTGAGATATAGGTGTTGACCCAATTTTGACCAAATAATTAAGTGGTTTCCATTTGTGAAAAATGGAATTAAATTATTTATAAAAATTCTACTAAGAGAGTAGTTGAGAATAGCATTTGGAATTTCTCAAAACCGATTCCGGGTGAATGAGAAATTAATGCTAGAAGTTAGCCACTTAATACAAATAAATGGTATGGAAAATGGAAAATGTGAGGAAGGAGAGATGCTCCATCCCACGTAGGAAAAAGAGGATAAAGTTGCACACTTAATATATCCCAAGTTGGACATATGGGTTTGGGCCCTTGGGGGCACCCAAGTTTTTAAAGGGGTGAGAACCTACATGCTTGTGGGTTTGGTTCAAAGCCGCGCGCCGCCGCCGCCCTCCCGCCGGCCGGCTCGGCTCAGGCCAGGTCGGGTCATGGGCCGTGTGACTGGGCTTGGGCTTCAAGGCCCTTATTCTTTTTGGACCAAAAACCTTTTAAATTAAATGTTTAATTAATTTTTGTTCAACCTGGGAAAAGGTTCGGCCCCGCGCATGGGCAGAAGCATGGCCCGTGCTGTCGGATCGTGCTACCTGCCGAAGTTTTGCGCCTGGACGCACGGGCAGGTGCACGGCCCATGCGTCTGGGTCGTGCTCCATGCCGAACATTGGAGCACCAGCGCATGGGCAGGCGCACGGCCCGTGCGTCTGGTCGTGCTCCCCGAGGCACCTGAGGCCTATAATTATTCGCCCCTGCAGATTGAAAAAACACGAATTCTGATAGATAATAACCTGTCACATTGCATTGAGCATATTGGCATTTCCCTCCTTCAAAGCTTGAAAGTCAGATACATTTTTGTTGTTCGTTGTGATTCCGGTTTTTGCAAGTGCTGCTAAACCGGAACTGTACAGTCGTTGTATCTTAGAGACGAATGCCGGAACCATAAGCACTTTATATACGGGGCGTATTTCGTCTTGTGGAGACTGAATCCAATTCAGGCATCGACTTTGACTATACACTATCCTAGCCAGTTTCTTCCAAACAGAAACCTTTTCCACCAGATATATTTTACCAACAATATATACATGAATTGGTTCAAATGAGACCAATTTTTTAGGATAAGACATGGGGACGAATAATGGTCATTGAAATTTTTGGATGATTAAGATTTTTCCCCAATTTTAGAAAAGTTGTTTCTTTGTAGGGACTGATAGGTGTGAGTTTTGCATGTATTTTGGGGCATACTTATGGCTATAATGGTGAGTAAGCATGCATAAACTCATGTAAAATGTTATGTATTCACTCTTTGTGGAAAAGATATTATGCTTTGCTCGTTTTGTAGGAATGTAATGATATTTGAAGCAATTTGGATACAAATACGAGCATCGCAAAGTGCAAACACTGAGAATCGAGTGAGTATACGAGAATTGAAGCTAGAACGAGTTGAAGACGAGCGTATAAGGAAAATACAGGGAACGCACGGGTTGGGCGTGCCTTAGGCACCACCCGTGCACCCATGAATAAAAGCCTTAAATGCTACGGCATGGCGCACGGGTAGCCCGTGCGCATACGCACCACCCGTGCGCCACTGGAGATATTACTGATACCTACGGCATCACGCACGGGTAGGCCATGCTCGGGGCGTACGACCCGTGCGTGTTTGGCGAAAAACAGGGCTTTGCTATAGGGAGGACGCACGGGTAGCCCGTGCAGGGGCGCACGACCCGTGCGTCTGCGCTGGAATGTCATTTGCTTCAGCACTTTGCCCTAAAGGAGAAAGGGGGTATAAAAAGGTTTTTTGGGGGCGCACACCAGGGTTATTCTGACATTTTTGGCTATAACACACAAGACAAAGGTCTATTCTTGGAAGAAGATATCAAGGAGACAATCGGGTTGCATCGGAGCTCAAGGAACGGAGATACATCGAGAGATTGTTGACTTTCCTAAGTTTTTCTTGCTTCTCTTGTAGTTTTAATCTTTCATTTTAGTTTGTCATGACTTTGAACAATTTGTCTATGAGTTGTTTAGACATCATGTGTAGCTAAACTCTTTAGATTTCCGGGTTTTGGAAGTAGATTAATGAACTCTTGTGGAATGTTTTAATCTTAGTTGAAGTTATTGTCTTGAAGCCTATTTGAGTACTTTGAGCTTATTCTTGTTTTATCACTTGATCAATGATTTAACTTGTTTGATATATTGATTCATAATTCGAGAGATGAGTTTCAATATTAGATCTTGAGTACTCGACACAAATATTTGCATGAATCAAGAGGTTTGTAAATATTTGTGAGGACATTTGATCTTTTAAACTTTTGGGAGTTGAATACTTCATGTTGAGTAGAGATGCTAGCATAGGTATTTCAATCTACGTTTTATATGCATCTCGAGACGGAGTATAAAATATTTTCGTGATCGTCTTATAGTAATATTGATAATAACTTGACTTTGATTAAATCGGACAACAAGAGGGATATTAATTGGAACCTTAATCCGGTAATCCATTTTATCATCTTGATACTTCTATTATTTGCATTATCTTAATCTTGTGTTTTTATTAGTCCTAATTGTCTTAATCTCACAACAACCATCATTTTACGACCGTCTAAATAAAAATAAGACTATCTTAGTTCAATACTTACCATATTAATTTATTAGTCTCCGTGGATACGACCTTGCTACCCTTTTCTATAACGTACACCGTACACTTGCGGTGAGCTACAAATAAAGGCGAACAAGTTTTTGGCGCCGTTGTCGGGGACTAATACAATTTTTGGTGCTAATATTGTGATAGATAGAATTATTCTTAATTTAGACAATTTTAATTTTTCGATATTTTTGGTTGACTTAAATCCTTCATTATTTGACTTGTTTCATTTAGTTTGGTCCAGGTAGTGCATGAACACTCGCTCTAGGCGAGGAGATTTAATACCGCTCATACCGGAAGTTGAGGCTTTCGCAAGGAGAATTAGTGCAACTACTAGACGGGCTGAAAGACAACAGAATCAGAATATGGGGGACATGGACGAAGAAAACAGGGGTAACAATGGGATCAACGAGTTACCAATACCGGTTCAACAGCAAGCTATCCGTGATTACTTTCGACCTCAAATGAATCGTAATTACGGTGGTATTGCTCATATTCCGATAAATGCCAACAACTTCGAGCTTAAACTGGCACTGATAAACATGGTACAACAGAACCAGTTTGGGGGTTTCGCAACTGAAGATCCAAATTCTCACCTTGCACATTTCATCCAAATATGCAACACAATAAAAATGAATGGAGTTTCGGATGACGCCATAAGATTGCGCCTATTCCCTTTCTCTTTAAGGGATAAGGCGAGAAATTGGTTGGGTACTTTCACGCAAGGAAGTCTGAGCACATGGGACGATTTGAGCCAAAAGTTCTTGTTTAAATTCTTTTCACCGAGCAAAACTTTGCAGCTCAAAAGCTAGATTACTCAATTCCGACAGTTTGACTCCGAGCCTTTGTACGAGGCTTGGGAACGATTTCGGGATTTGTTAATAAGATGTCCACAACATGGCTTTCCGGAAGATCAACAATTATATTTCTTCTACAATGGTTTAATGGGGCAGACGAGGGCCTTTGTTGATGCCGCAGTGGGAGAAGCCTTGTTGGCAAGGTTTCCACAAGAGGCCTTAAACCTTCTTGAAGAAATGGCTATGAACAGTTACCAGTGGCCGTCTGAGAGATCCAATGTACAACGAGTAGCTGAAATCTCGGATTCAGACCCAATTAAGGCGTTGACTGCGCAAGTGGCGACATTGACAACCCAATTGAGTGTTTTCACGAAAGGGCCAGAAGCAAGCACGAGCACGGGTAGTGAAGCTCTTCTATATCCGATGGAGGAGGTCAATTATGTGAATAACCGGAATTTCAACAATTTCCGGAATAATTCAAACCCAACACACTACCATCCGGGATTGAGAAACCATGAAAAATTTTCCTATGCCAATACAAAGAATGTGTTGCAACCACCACCAGGATTTAATGCATCAAATAGGGGTGCTAATGTAGAAGGCAAATCATCTTTGGAAGATGCACTCACATCGTTCATAAATCAATCAAATGCATTCATGAGTGACACGAGGAGTCGCTTCGCTAGGCAAGATTCTAGGATGGATAAGGTGGAGCTACAAATGACCCAAATGACAAGTTCGATAAAGAATCTTGAAACTCAAGTGGGCCAATTGGCTACAATTGTTGGTGGGCAACATCAAAAGGGTCAATTTCCGAGTAACACGGAAGTTAATCCTAAGGAGCAATGCAAGACTATTTGGTTAAGGAGCGGTACGGAATATGAGGGGCCTAAAGAAAAATCTGAAAATTTGAAAATTTCGGATGAAGCATCCAAGGTAGGAGATGTTGAATCGGTGATGAAAGAGGGTGTCGAAGTCGATGGGGAAAAAGAGAGACAAGAGGAGGAACAAACAGGGGCTGAGAAAAGGTTTGATCATCAATTTGCAAAATTCCTTGATATATTTAAGAAATTGCACATTAACATTCCTTTTGCAGACGTACTAGAGCAAATGCCAAATTACGCGAAATTTCTTGAGGATGTTATGTCAAAGAAGAGGAAGATGACAAGCTTTGAAACGGTGAATTTGACGGAAGAATGTAGTGCGATAATCCAAAGGAAGCTACCACAAAAACTGAAAGATCCGGGGATTTTCACTATCCCTTGTGATATTGGTGGTAACTTCTTTAATAAAGCGTTGTGTGATTTAGGGGCAAGTATTAATTTGATGCCTTTGTCCATTTTCAGGAAGCTTGGACTAGGCGAAGTGAAGCCAACTACGGTGACATTGAAACTTGCGGACCGGTCACTTACATATCCAAAGGGAATTATAAAGACGTGCTGGTAAAAGTTGATAAATTTATATTCCCTGTGGATTTCTTGGTTCTTGATATGGAAGAAAATCGTGATGTTCCATTGATACTTGGACGTCCATTCCTTGCTACAGGGAAAGCCTTAATAGACGTACAAAAAGGAGATCTCACTTTATGAGTTAATGATGAGCACGTTTTATTTTCTATATATAAGGCAATGAAATTTCATGATCCGGTGGAGAATTGTCATTTTTTATATATAGTTAGTTCATGCATTGAGGATTATGTTGATCATACATTGTCTACGGATGATTTGGAATTTGGTATAACCCACTCGTGCTCAATGTCGAGTGTTGTGCTTGATTTTGACAACCAAGATCTGTACGACTATGTTTGTGCCTTAGATCATATGCAGGAACTACCTAGGAGCACAAGAGGCGAAAACGCGAAGTCAGAAAAAAGGGAGTCAAGCTTACAGCTACGCACGACCCGTGCGTCCACGCACGGGCAACCCGTGCGTGATGCCGAAGCGATGGTTGAGAACCCTGAAGAGCGCACGGGTCGTGTGCCGGAGCACGGGCAACCCGTACGTGGTGCCGAAGGGAGAACTGAAGACAGGGGATCACGCACAACCCATGTGCCTGAGCACGGGTAACCCGTGCGTGACCCTGAAACAACAACGTCGACTCCGAAACTCAAGCAATTACCCGAGCACCTCACATATGTATTTCTTGGGGCGAATAATGCAAATCCGGTAATCGTTTCATCTCTTCTCACTCCTACTCAACTTGATAAATTGTTAAAGGTTTTACAAAAACATAAGTCGGCACTCGGATGGTCGATAACTGATTTAAAAGGCATAAGTCCATCCATTGTAATGCATAAAATTCGGATGGAAGATGTTTATAAACCATCAGTGCAAAACCATAGACGACTAAACCCTATCATGCAAGATGTGGTTAGGAAGGAAGTGTTGAAATGGTTAGATGATGGGATCATTTATGTTATATCTGATAGTTCATGGGTAAGTCCGGTACAAGTGGTGCCGAAGAAAGGGGGGGTAACAGTCGTGAAAAATGAGAATGAAGAATTGATTGCTACTAGAATTGTTACCGGGTGGCGAATTTGCATTGATTATAGAAAAGTTAATGATGCCACTCGAAAATATAATTTTCCCCTCCCCTTTATAGATATGATGTTGGACCGTCTAGCAGGTTATGATTATTATTGCTTTTTAGATGGTTATTCTGGGTACAATCAAATCATGATTGCGCCGGAAGACCAGGAAAAAATGACATTTACATGTCCTTATGACACATTTGCATTCGCCGATGCCATTTGGCTTATGTAATGCACCTGCCACTTTCCAACGTTTTATGATGGCTATATTTCACGATCTTATTGAAAAAGTTATGGTGGTGTTTATGGACGATTTCTCTGTGTTTGGTGACTCTTTTGATAATTGTCTTCACAATCTTTCCTTAGTCTTACAGCGATGTGAAGAGACCAATCTTGTACTCAATTGGGAAAAGTGTCATTTTATGGTACACGATGGTATTGTACTTGGTCATCGAGTCTCTTCTGTAGGTTTGGAAGTAGATCGGGCAAATATTGTAGCGATCGAGAAGTTACCACCTCCTTCAAACGAAAAAGCCATTCAGAGTTTCTTGGGCCACGCCGGATTCTATAGAAGGTTTATCCGTGACTTTTCAAAAATTTCTAAGCCTTTGAGTCAATTGCTAGAAAAAGATGATGCTTTCAATTTTTCCAATGATTGTTTACAGGCGTTTGAAACTTTGAAGAAGGCATTGGTGACCGCACCTATTCTTGTTGCCCCAGATTGGAGCCAACCGTTTGAATTGATGTGTGATGCGAGCAATTTTGCGGTAGGGGCTGTTCTCGGTCAAAAGAGGGAAAAGTTGTTTAGATCCATCTACTATGCTAGTAGAACTTTGGACAGTGCTCAACAGAATTACACCACCACCAAGAAAGAAATATTGGCAATTGTTTTCGCATTTGATAAATTCCGATCATACTTGTTTGGAATGAAAACGATTGTTCACACCGATCATGCGGCCATCAAATATCTTTTTGATAAGAAGGATGCGAAACCAAGGTTGATTAGGTGGATCCTATTATTGCAAGAATTCGACGTGGAAATCAGGGACCGGAAGGGATGTGAGAATGTGGTGGCAGACCACTTGTCTAGGATTGAAAATCAAGAGGAGGCAAAAAGAGCTACGAAATTAATAAAGGAGGAATTTCCAGACGAACGGTTACTCATCGTAGAGGCAAAATTCCCATGGTATGCGGATTTTATCAATTATTTGGCTGCAGGAGTTTTGCCTCCAAATCTATCGTCATATCAAAAGAAGAAGTTCTTCCACGATGTCAAATTCTATATGTGGGACGACCCCTACTCTTTAAGAGGTGCGCGGATAAAATCATCAGAAGATGCGTACCTCAAGAAGAATGGGAGGGAGTCCTACAACAGTGTCATTCCTCACCCTCTGGATGACATTTTGGTCCGACTCTCACGGCGGTGAAGGTATAGCAAAGTGGGTTGTACTGGCCCACTTTATTTAACGATTGTTATTTGTATGTGCAACAATGTGACAGGTGTCAGAGGATGGGGAATATTTCCAGGAGACACGAGATGCCGATGACAAATGTAATTGAAGTTAAATTGTTCGATGTGTAGGGGATTGATTTTATGGGCCCATTTCCATCATCTTCAGGCTATCAATATATTCTACTTGCGGTGGAGTATGTGTCCCATTGGGTGGAGGCGATTCCATCACAAACAAATGACGCCCAAGTTGTGATGCGGTTCCTTAAGAAAAATATATTTACTCGATTAGGCAATCCAAGAGCTTTAATTAGTGATGGAGGGTCGCATTTTGTAAATAAATTGATGAGCAACTTGTTGGCAAAATATGGGGTGAAACATAAAGTTGCATTGGCATATCATCCTCAAGCCAATAGGCAAGCCGGAGTGGCCAATCGGGAGATCAAACAGATTCTTGAGAAGACGGTGAACATCAACCGTAAGGATTGGGCATTGAAATTATATGATGCTCTATGGGCATACCGGACTGCATATAAGACACCGTTGGACACATCTCCATATCAACCTGTTTTTGGGAAGTCGTGCCACTTGCCGGTAGAGTTGGAACACAAGGCATTTTGGGCGGTCAAGAAACTATATCTGGATTTTCAAAAGGCCGGTGAAGAGAGGTTGCTCCATCTAAATGAGATGGAATAATTTCGGGATGAAGCTTACGAAAATTCCCGAATTTACAAAGAAAGAACCAAAAGGTGGCATGACAAAATGATTAAGAAACGAGAGTTTTTACCGGGGGAACCAGTTCTCTTGTACAATTCACGCCTCAAACTTTTCCCGGGAAAACTCAAATATAGGTGGTCGGGGCCATTCGTGATAAAGAAAGTATTGAATCCTCCCGGAGTCGTGGAATTATTAACAAAAGACGGTGAGACCTTCATGTTAAACGGCCAGAGGATTAAGCATTACTTCCACCGAGGTAACCAAAAGGAGGTGGCATTCATCACCTTGCGAGACCCGTGACGGGACGAGAACAGGCGTCAAGCTAAAGACGTTAAATATAGCGCTTGTTGGGAGGCAACCCAACGGTTTTTAGTGTGGATTTCATTTTTTGTGTGGGTGTTTTGTTTTAATTTTGGGTGATTTGTGTGAAAAAAAAAACAAAAAACTGAGTGGCTGTACAGATATGCACGGGTAGACCATGCCATGGGCACTACCCGTGTGTATCTAGGAGGGAACTTGACTTGCTTCGGCATCACGCACGGGTTACCCGTGCGCAGGACGCACGGCCCATGCGTTACTGAAGGGGGAGTTTTTTTTGTTACGGCCTGGCGCACGGGTTACCCATGCGCCGGCGCACCACCCGTGCGCCTTACGGGAAAGCGGCAAATAAGAGCAGTTCAAACACTGCTCTTTTATTTCCAACTTCTTTAAACGCACGCCCCTTCCAAAAATTTCCCCTTGTGATCGAAAATTTTTGGAGTCTTCATCCAAAATCTCCCATATAATCCACTCTTCCATCATATTAGGCCTACAAATTGCATTGCATTCACGGTTTGATTGAAGACTTGGGGAAAAAGCACCTAGGGTTTCAAGTTCTTCCCTTTGAGTTAAATTTCGAGAATTCCGGTAAGAACATCGTTTTGTCTTATGAATTTCTTGTACATATTTTAAGGGGAATCATGATTGGTGCTTGCTTTGATATTTTTGCTATGATTTGGATGAGTTCTTCTTTAAGGCAATTTATGAAACACCTTGTGAGCTTGTAACTTTGAGGCAAATTTAAATGAATTATTGGTGAATTGGGCATGAGCTATGATTGTTAGGGCTTAAAGTTGATGATTTCCTATATTGGCCATATATATTGATTGTTTGGAGGTTACTTGAACGGTCAATTTGATGTAGGAAAGTCATTACTCACCATTTAACTTGTTGGCTTAAATTCATCATTATGTGCTTGCCATTGATCTTGTTGGGATGCTAATAGAATTTATTTCAGGTACCAATTATATCATGGCTGACAGAAGGAATCCCCAAGGAGGTAGGAGATGTGCTCGCACGGTGGCACAAAGAGACGAGGCACTGCAAGAGGTGGACCCAAACAGCCCCGCGGCATACGGGGTTGTATTGACAAACGCAAATGACATTGAGCGGTGGAATCGCCTGGTTGGTGGCCAAATATCTCCATCCCGATACGCCGATGACGACTGTACCCAAACTTTGGGGATACATGAGGACGTTTGGTATCTCTTCGCAAAGGTAGGGTGGACAAATTTCATGAGCCGAAGGTGGCCGACATTTAAACGATTCACGTTGGAGTTTTTGAGTACCGTCGAAGTACTCAAACAATGAGGGGCTTTTGAACCATTTGAAATACATTTCCAGTTAGTGTTGGGAAAATATTTTTAGATTTTGATGAATGCCATGTAAAACTTAGAATAGAAAGTTGGCACCCCATTCTTGTTGTAAATTGCATTGTATTAGATAGGGCTGGTCGAGCTGAGTCAAGTCAGCTATGCCTGAACATGCAAGAAGACAACTGGAGACTTGAAGGAAGACTCATTGTGAGGCGCTGAGTGTGGCAAAGAAGAAAAGACAGGAACTCGACTGAAGGAGCAGCTGAGATGCAGCTGAGTGAAGTATCAGTCAAGTCAACTCAAGATAGCCATGTCTCAAGTTGAAGTGACAGTAGAGTCATCCAATAATTGGAAGCTGACTCGAAGTCACCTGGGGAAATTAGGAAAATGCAGTCAAGTCGAGATAACTGAAAAAGATCCGTTGCACAGAAATCAAGAGAATTACTTAAACAAGTAATACCTCCATACTACCTTTCTTGAAGTGCTCAGTCCCAAAAGTATGCAAAAGGAATAAACCAATGGGAAGCACTGCACCGTGTCAGAACTCTGAAAAGCTGAAGAATCATTCATACGAGAAAACATAAATTCCAAGGACTGCAACAAGATAAGCCAACGACCACAAGTGTCTTTTGAAAATAAGCCAATCTCTTCAACGGGCAAATTTTCAAAAGAACACTATAAAAGGCTGAGGAGTTTATTTGAGAAGAGGTAACCTTGACAACCAAAAACCACGAACATTCAAGCTAACATTTGAACTATAACCAAAAATCTTCCCAAGTTATTCAAGATCAATCCTCAAGCCTACATTACGAAGGAAATCAATCCAACACTCACCTGTGAAGGAAAGACAACTTCAATCAGTTGAAGAGGAAACAATTTGAAGAATCAAGGGGTCTACATTCCACGGAGGATTGTAGGAAGGTTCAAGGTCGAACCAGTCTCAAGTTTTTGGAGGGCTTCGTGATCAAATCCAAGGAGCTTGAGCAAGTGGGTTGTAGTAGCAAAGTGCACCGCCTGTGAAGAAGCGAGTCGCACGAGAAGCGGTTTGTGTGACCAAGGCATCTCGGACCGAGTCCCAAAGGATCAAGTCATTTGTGTGATCAAGACTTGTATCGGGACTATTAACCACTCGTATATTGATCAATACTTAGTGGATTCCTCCAGGAGTTGGAGAAGAGAGGAGTAGAAGAATTACCCCATCTTGAACCTCTATAAAAACTTATTGTGTCATTTACATTTCAACACTTTAATTTTTTGCATATTACTTTTTATATCTCTTGATTAATTTGCTATCCAACCGATAATCAACCAAGTGCTAAAACCAAGTATTAAAACAAACTTAACCAAATTCAAGGGTGTTAAGTCTTCCAATGAAAAACATATCACAATCGAGTTAAGTCTTGAAAAAAACAGTTGAGTTATTTTATCAACAGCTCAGTCGAGTCTGTTGAGTGACTAACTCTGTTGATAAACTAACTTAGCTGTCCTTCAACGACTCAGCTGTGAAATAGTAACTCTGAACTTTTTAAAAGGACTAAATTTGAAGAGTTGGTAAGGTTTATTCAACCCCCCCTTCTAAACCTTACACTCACACCCCTTGGGACCTACAAGTGGTATCAGAGCGGTTGGTTCATTGAGCCTTCCGACCAGTTCTTGAACTAGATCTCCAAATTTTTCAAAGCTTGTTTTAGTAATCAATCTTTCAAAACTCTTTTATTCAGCAAAGTTATTATCATGGAAGCAAATTTGACACGCATCCCTATGTTCACAATTGAAGAATTTGATGATTGGAAAATTCGTATGCAGGCTCATCTATCAGCATTACACGATGAGATGTGGATAGTGATAGAAGATGGGCCACTCCAAATCTTAAAAGTGAACACAGCTGCAAGGAGAGTTGCACCTGAAGGAGAAGAAGATGCTGCTCCCAGACCCGCGATGGTTGAAAAACCAAGAGCTGAATGGACAAATGATAACAGGAAAAGATATAACTTGGACAATGTGGCCAAGGACATTCTTTACAAAACTTTGGACAAAGCCATGTTCAACAAAGTCAAATCATGCAAAACGGCAAAAGAAATCTGGGACAAGCTAACCCTTGATTTGCGAAGGCCGTGAGCAAATCAAAGAAAATAAACTATATCGTGGTTGTTACAAAAATTTGAAAACTTTAAGATGCTTGTAGGAGAAACCTTTGATCATTTGGATGCTCGGTTTCACGAAATCACCAATGGTATGTCTTATTGACTGGGAAAAGAATATACACAAAAGAAAATGTGTATGAAGATTCTAAGAAGTCTCCCAACTGAGTGGGATATGAAGGTCATGGCCATGAGACATTCCATGGACCTATCAAAAACATCCAACCATGAGCTATTCTCAGATCTCAAAGCCTACGAATTTGAGCTGAGAAGAAAAGACCAAGAAGAGACAGATGTGCCCAAAACAGCTGCTCTGATTGTTAAGGATGGCAAGAGAGCTGAGGTCAAAGAAGTCATTGACCAAGAGGAGATTGCCCTGATGGTTAAAAGGTTCAACAAGTTCTTCAATAAGAACTACAAAAGAAGCAAAGGTGAATCCTCCAGAAGACACTCAGCTCCCTCTAAGTCAAGGGAAGAAAGACCACCCAAGAGAACAGAGCATCAAAAAGTTGAATATCAAAGAGCTGACAATCCAAGGATGGAAAGAACTGATCAAAAATATGAAAATCTATGCTGGAACTGCAGGCAACCTGGTCACTATGCCATTGAAAGCCCGTATCCTGTAGTGAACAAATACAGGAATGAAGAGGAAAGAAAAGTCTTCAGAGAAAGAAGACAGGAAAAGAGAAAGGCAATGTTGGCTGCAGAGACTACTAAATAAGGAAAACAACCTACTCAAGAGCCAAAACTCACAGCTGACTAAGGAGCTGAGTACTCTAAGTCAAGTAGCTGATGAGAATAAAAGTCTAAAGGCTGAAAATGCTAAGTTAATAAGCAGAGATAGTCGCTATAGAAAAAGAGGAGAATGACCTCAAAAATGTGATAGCCTCATTCACTAAGGCATCCAAATCATTGGATGATCTTATTATGAGTCAAAGAGAATGTGGAGACAAGACAGGCTTAGGATTTAATTTCTCTATGCTATGTCAAGTTCCAAAAGTGATTTTGGAAAAGGGATCTTCAAGCAATGAAGTATCTCTAAAATCCAAAACTCCAAATGATGCACACACATTTATTCCAAAGCACAATCACAAGCAAACTGGCCTTGGTTTAAAAGAAAAGGAAAATAGCCAAGTTGAATATGCTGAGAGGACAGCTGAGAAGAAATCCAGCCGAGTTCCTCAGCAAACTCCAAACAGAAGATACTCTGTAAAGAAGAAACAGAGCTACCAAAAGCCCCAGAAATTCTATAAAAGAAACACATATGATGGGAATGGTAGAAAATACCCAAGCCAAGCTGATTGGAATAATGTGAACTATCAGCAAAGACCTATGGAATATAAGCCTAGCAAAGGCCATTCCAAAGGCATAAGAGCTATCATCAGCACACATATGCACCCAGACACTACACTCAGAGATATCACAACTACCCAAAGAAGGCAATTGCTAAAACACATACACAGGCATACGGACAAAAAGACGAGTTGTATGAACCAGAACCCCCAAGCAATTTGCCAAAATTAATTATGATTATGGCACTGATAGATGGCAACCCCTTAGAGTCAAATCAATTGGCTATAGGTTGGTTGGATCATCTTACAATACTAACCCCTCAGGACCCAGGCAAGTATGGGTACCTAAAACTTAATTTCCTTGATTGCGGAGTTCAAGGAGCGGTGAGTGCCAAGGAACCTGGTACATGGATAAGCGGTACATTCCGGACACACATGACAGAAATAAGAAAAATCTGTCAAAATTCAAGGATGTTAGAGGTGCAAAAGTCATATTTGGAGGAAATGAAGCTCCAGGAGAAATAAGAGGCATTGGATCCATCAAGAAAAATGGATTAGAAATTACAGATGTTGCATATGTTGAAGGCCTCAACTTCAACTTGCTAAGCATAAGTCATCTCTGTGACAAAGGCTACAATGTTGGATTCAATATGGGTGTATGCCAAATCAAGGATGCTGAAACTAATGAAATAGTGTTGCAAGGATGCAGACAAAAGAACATGTATGTGGTAGATTGGTCAATCGCAACACCAAGCACTTGTCTCGCTAGCAAAGAGCACAACTGAATCAAGTTGGTTGTGGCACAAGAAGCTGAGTCACCTGAATTTCAAAACTATTAACAAACTTGCAAGAAGTAATCTTGTGGAATGACTTCCAGACTCAGTATACAAGAAGAAAAGTTTATGTGATGCATGTCAAAAGGGAAAACAGATCAAATCATCATTCAAAGAAAAGACATGTCCATCTTCAACAAAAATATTGCACCTGCTACATATGGATCTATTTGGTCCAGTTGAACCAGCCAGCATAAGTGGGAAGAAATAAACCTTAGTGGTAGTAGATGACTACTCAAGATATACATGGACAATATTCATGTGTAAGAAGAAAGAAACTCTGCAGAAACTACCACATACCTTAGTGGTAGTAGATGACTACTCAAGATATACATGGACAATATTCATGTGTAAGAAGAAAGAAACTCTGCAGAAACTACCACAGCTGATGAAGAGAATACAAAATGAGAAGAGTCAAACCATTATCAAAATAAGATCTGATAGAGGAACTGAGTTTGTCAATGGTATAATAACTCAAGATCTTGTATTGAAAATGGTATTAGTCATGAATTATATGCAAAGCAAGGACTCCACAATGAGAATGGAGTTGCGAGAAAGAAGGAATAGAACTCTCAAAGAAGCAGCAAGGACCATGTTAGCTGAAGCAGGGCTGCCTAAATGATTTTGGGCTGAAGCAATAAACATAGCATGCTATACTCAAAATATATGCATGATAAACAGACAGCTGACAAAGACTCCCTATGAAATTTGGACAGGGAGAAAGCCAAATGTTGCATATTTTAGAATATTTGGATGCAAATGCTACATCCATAACAATGGCAAAGATAATTTAAAGGCTTTTGATGCTAAAGCTGATGAAGGTATCTTCTTAGGATACTCAGCTGAAAGCAAAGCCTACAGAGTGCTCAACAAGAGGACAATGGTTACAGAAGAATCCATCTATGTGGTGTTTGATAAACCCAACGTAAATGGAGAAGACATTGAAGAGTCGGTGATAAATTTGAATCAACCAACCATGCAGAAGAGTCCCTATGTTGAAGCTGAAGCTGGAATTATAAATCCAGATGAAGATGAGATAGCTGAGTCTCAAAGATAGCTGGAAAATCTGCAGCTAAATGATGATGAGAGAGCTGATCAAAATAACACAGCTGCAAGACGACTGAATCCAGCTAACTTACTCCAACCTGATGTAAGATGGCTGAGAGATCATCCACCAGAACTAATCATTGGAGATGTAAGAGAAGGTGTGAAAACTAGATCCAGAACTCAACAAGAAGCAATGTTTACTTGCTTCATCTCACAAATAGAGCCAAAAGATGTGTCACAAGCATTAGATGACACACATTGGATTCAAGCCATGCAAGAAGAGCTAAATCAGTTTGAAAGGAACAAAGTGTGGGAATTGGTTCAAAGACCTACCCATCAAAATGTTATTGGCACTAAATGGGTGTTCAGAAACAAGATGAATGAGGAAGGTTCTGTGGTGAGAAACAAAGCAAGATTGGTAGCCAAAGGGTATTGCCAAGAAGAAGGAATAGATTTTGATGAAACTTTAGCTCCTGTGGCAAGATTGGAAGCAATAAGAATGTTTCTTGCCTATGCAGCTCACAAGAACTTTATTGTATATCAAATGGATGTAAAAAGTGCATTCCTCAATGGATTATTGGAAGAAGAAGTATATGTTGAACAACCTCCAGGATTTGAGCAGAAGACTCTTGGAGATAAGGTATACAAACTCAAAAAGGCTTTATATGGATTGAAACAGGCACCCAGAGCATGGTATGATACATTATCACAATTCCTAACTGAGAACGGATTCACAAAAGGCAAAGTGGATAGAACGCTCTTCAGAATTCAAGATGGGAAGAGTATACTGCTTGTTCAAATATATGTGGATGACATCATCTTTGGATCCACAAACAAAGAACTGTGTGATAAATTCTCAAATCTCATGCAAAGCAAATTCGAAATGAGCATGATGGGAGAGCTGACATTCTTCCTTGGACTCCAAGTAAAATAGATGAAGGATGGAACCTTCATAAGTCAAACAAAATACACCAGAGATTTAATGAAGAAATTTGGTATGGGAGAGAAGTCTTCTGTGAAAATACCAATGAATACATCAGTCAAAATGGATATGGACGCAAATGGCAAGCCTGTAGATCAAACAAGATACAGAGCACTTATTGGATCATTGCTCTATCTCACGATTGGTGCCGGACATCACCTTTCTTTGTAGGTGTATGTGCAAGATTTCAATCGCCCCAAAAGAAAGCCACATGATGCATGACCCAAGAGAATCTTGAGATATTTGAAAGGAAGCCAAGAAGTTGGCTTATGGTATCCAAAGGAAGGTGGATTCAAGCTAATTGGCTATTCAGACTCTGACTATGCTGGTTGTAGAGTTGACAGGAAGAGTACCTCAGGCACATGTCAAATGCTTGGAAATAGGCTAATTTCCTGGTTTAGCAAGAAGCAAAATTCAATAGCCACCTCCACAGCTGAAGCAGAATACATAGCTCGCTGTTTGTTGTGCCCAAGTCTTATGGATGAGACAGCAGCTGAGAGACTATGAGGTTGAGGAGAAGGAAATTCCAATTATGTGTGATAACACAAGTGCAATTGCAATTACTCAAAATTATGTGTTGCATTCAAGAACAAAACACATTGATGTCAGATATCACTTCATAAGAGATCATGTTGAAAAGAAGGACATCACCTTGGAATATATCTCAACTGATAAGCAATTAGCTGACATATTCACAAAACGAATATGTGAATCAAGATTTGAAGAACTCAAACATGAATTGGGGTTAATTGAGCTGAGTTGATACTCAGAAAACTCAAAGAAAAGAGATGTAACACGAAAAGATGAAAAAGAGTGAACCTTAAATCGTTGCTAAGTGAATCAGATTATGTCGGAGAATCAGCTGCATCGAGTTAGCTGACAGCTGAGTATTTATGTGCAAAGAGAGAAGAGTTAAATCAGCTAAGGAATAAGTTGAGTCATTTATGAGCAAAGTGACAAAAACGCAGTCGTTTTTACGAAGCGGGAATGTTTTTAAGAATGACGTCGCAAGATAATTATGACGAAATCTGATCAAAAAAGCGCACACAAAGCTTATGATTGGATATAAATGTTGCCGCATTAAATATGAGAGATTAAAGGTTAATCGGCGTGCAAAATCTAAGCCGTTGATTTTGATCAAAATTTCAAAAACCACCCGCACGTCCTTTCATGACTCATACTTAAACCATTTTGTCCGATTTTCTCTCACTTTACCAAAACTGTTCATCTCTCTCAAAGGCAAAAGAAAGAAAGTTTCTCTCAAAAACCCTACAAATCCTCAAGTTCATTTTCTAAGTTTCGTTCGGTAAAACATCTAGAAATGGCATCTACTCATGATTTCGTCAAGCTGGGAAAGCAAATCCACACTGGGTCTATTGTGAATTTCGACGGCATGCTTAAACAGGGGTCCGACGACACCCTTGTGAAGAAGATAGAAAAGAAGCTGGAAAAATCTGGATTAAAACCATTTTTGACGATGGAGTTTCAATGACCTACGTGGAAAGAGGTCGCACGATTCACGTGAACTTTGAAGTTCAAGATGAGGGCATCAAGTCCTCATTCACGGAAAAGAGTTCACCATTACTGCGAGGATCGCGAGAACATCGCTTGTTGCCGGCGGAAGGAGCGGAGATTTATGAAGGCGATGTTGACCTGGCCGGGCATTTTGCTTGGAAAGGAAGTAGCCAAGTCGATTGTCTTTGCAAAAATTGTCTATACTGACTAACAAGAAGGCTTGCTGAAAGAGGACTACCACAAATTCTTGGACATCGTTGCCAAATGCATAGACATCAAATTTGGAAGCTTTGACCATTGTCCAAAGCTAAGTTGATCGTGATGGTGAGATCATTGAAGAAAAGAAGGTGAACTCAGGGTGAGTTTGTATATACAGATCTGCTGAATATTGGGAATAAATCCTTCAAGGATGATGGTACGTTTGGAGGTTCCCTGGGGTACGGCATGGTGATTGGCCGGATGATGGAAGTAAAAGGAGTTCCTCTTCGACATGGAAAGACGTTCCATGTAAACAAGAGGATGTTTCGATCAAACCTCTCCCGCAAGATGAGAAGAGAGCTTACGCTAAGAGGGCTGATACGAGTGAGGGGGAATCAGCTGACCCTGAAGATATAATTGTCTCCTCCCCTCCCAAGAAGACTGCTGCTAAGAAGACTGCTGCCCCTGCAGCAAAGAAAAAGAAATTTGCACCTGCCCCTGCCGAAAGTCAGTCCGCCCCCGCTGGCAGCTCGTGTCTCCCGCCCCTGCGACCGTAGTGGAGAAGAAACCATTAATCCCTTCTCCGGTGATCAAGAAGAAGAAGACGCCACAACAAGAAGGGCGGATGCCTCTAAGACAAGCTGCGAAGGCTCTTACCTTCAACGAACGAGGAGGAAGTGGAACCGGATGTTCCTCTGGTGAAAAAACAAAAAGAAGAAGAAGACTTTCCAAGCTCTCCGAGCTTGAGAAGAAGACCGCCGAGTGCGCTTTGGAAAAGATACCAAGGCTGGAGAAGTAGATCTCCGGAAGTTATTGATGAAAAGCTAAATCTGTGCCGAGGCCGATCAGCAGAGGCAACTCAAGACCCATAGAGATGAGCATTTGAGAACAAGGAATGGCCGAGAAAACCGAATTACCTATTGAAGGGTTGTGTCTCTCACTTTAACAGAGGCTACGAGAATGTCGAGCGGAAAAGTTTGCTACCCTCAATCCCGAGCAAGAGGGGGCGGGAAGACGATGACAATGATGATGATGTGATGATCCTATCCCCACCATACCCGGACATTCAAAATCGCCTGCGAGAATGGAGGAAATGGAAGTTGAGTCGATCCAGGAAACGAGTTCCAAAGACCCGAATTTATTGAAGAAGAAGAGGAACTATTGAACTTTCTCGGATTGACCAATGTGGTCCCGATTTGAAGAAAAAATGCATGAGATATCTTGCAGATCTTCAAGGACAAGGAGAAGAGAGAGGCGGAGAGGAAGCGAGGCTCGTGAAAAGGCCTGTATTTGTCCCTTTTCGAACCACCGATCATACACATCCTCACCTTGATCATCATCGGTGAAGAGGATCGAACCTGCTTCTTCCACGAGAAGAGTTGCAAATGCAACAAGCAATGCAAGAATCGAGAATCCTACATGAGCAAAGGATGATGGAGGGACAGGGGAGTCCTCCACATCACGGTGGAGATTGATCCCAACATATTGCCACGTTGTTGTTTTGCCACCACTTCTCCGGCTCATTCGAGAGGAAGGTATTAAGGAGGCGGCAATGAAATTGGGATTGTGGGGACCCCAGTCGAGCCAACCCCTAATGAAGGTGTCTTACCACCGCCCCAACTTGAAGACTCAATGGGAACAATCGGGAGTCCGGAGACGAGTGACCCCATTCCAAGTCACTCGGTGGTGTGCCGAGAGGAAACTCACACCCTGCGCAAAGTAAGGTCGGAGGATCTGGGTGACTCCACAACGAATCTCGGAGGCGAAGTGGAGAAGGAACAACAACTAAATACACAACAAGTTGTCACCGACTTGGCTGAACGATTAAGACTATCTGTGAAGTGCCAATCGCTCTGCAGGCCAATGACGTGGCTGCGATGCAATCGAGGCACATGAAGGAAGCGCCCGGGAGTTAACACTCTGGGCAATGAAAGTGCAATCCATGGAGTTGAGACTCAAGTGGATGCCACCTCGAAAGACCCAAGACAGTGTGCTTTGTCGAAGGGGATGTCAATGCCTCGCCGCAGCGATGGAGACCAGGAGGTAATGAAGGCGAACAGGAGGTTGAGACTTCCCGGGGTAAAGAGACTGAAGCACAGAACATCCCTCATGCTCTCATTGACCCATCTGAAAAGGAGATAAGTGCTCTTCACGATTCCCAGGATAATCGATGTAACCTTTCGGGATCAAAGGTGAAGAGAGGCGAGCCTACCCCTATTGTCGATCCAAAAGACTCAGCCGAGGATGTTCTTCCAAGCACGAGTAAGTCTGACCTTACGACTACTCGCCAAACATTTAACTTTGATGGTGAGCCACCCATGGAAATCTGTTAGGAATTCTATTGTTTAGATTTTGATGAATGCCATGTAAAACTTAGAATAGAAAGTTGGCTCCCCAATTCTTGCTTTGAAATGTATTGTAACAATTAGAGGCTAAGCCAATTTGAGTTAAGTCGGCCTACGCTCCAACTTGCAAGAAGACAATTTGAAGGCTTGAAGGAAAACTCTGTTTGTGAGACAAATGAGTACAACAAAGAAAAAAGACGGGAACTCGATGAAGAAGCGGTGAAATGCTTGAGTGGAACATGGATTCAAGTCAACTCAAAGAAGCCAAGTCTCTTTGAAGTGATGAAGAGTCTTCCAATGATTGGAAGTTGACTCTAAGTCACCCGGGGAAAGCGAGGAAATGCGTCAAGTCGAGATAAGCGTAAAAGAACCGTTGCCGAGAAATCAAGAGATTTACTTAAACAAGTAATATCTCCATACTACCTTTCTTGGAGTGCTCGAGTCCCCAAAAAGCGTGCAAAAGAAATGAACCAATGGGAAGCATTACACCGTGTCGAACTGCGAAAAGGTGATAAAACATTTCATACGAGGAAATGGCAATTCCAAGAAGCGCACACCAACGATGCAAAGTGATTTTCAAAAATGAGCCTATCTCTTCAACGGGCAAATTTTTGAAAGTTCACTATAAAAGGCCGAGGAGTTTGATTGAGAAAAAGAGGATGCGTGGATGAATGACACATGTGAGATATACAAGCTTATCAATAATCGAAACATTCTCAATCCTCAAGCCTACATCTCGAAGTACATCAATCCAACACTTACCTGTGAAGGAAAGAGAACTTCAATCGAGTTGAAGAGGAAAATGAAAACAAGGGGTCTACATTCCAAGAAGGATTGTAGAAAGGTTCAAGGTGAACCAAGTCTTAAGCTTTTGGAGGGCTTCGTGATCAAATCCAAAGTGCTTGAGCAAGTGAGTGTAGTAGCAAAGCGCCTGCCTGTGAAGAAAAGTGAGTCGTCGAGAAGCTTGGTGAGTGATCAAGGCGTCTCTCAGATCGAGTCCCAAAGGATCAAGTCGATTTGTTGTGATCAAGACTTGTCACGGACTTACCACTTTGTAAACCGATCATTACTTAGTGGATTCCTCCGGGAGTTGGAGAAAGAGAGGAGTAGAAGAATTACCCCATCTTGAACCTCTATAAAAACTTTCTTGTGTCATTTACATTTCAAGCATTTAAATTTCGCACTTTTAATTGCTTATATCTTTGATAAATTTGCTATCCATTTGATAATCTATAAGTACTAAATCAATTTGTAAAAACTTGCTTAATCAAACTTAAGGGTGTTAAGTCTTCCAGTGAAAAAACAAAACCACGGTGAGTCAAATTATAGCCAAGTGAGTTACTCTAATGTGGCTGTGATCATGTTGAGAGATTAACTCTCTTGAGGACTAATTCGATGTCCATCAAGACACACCATGTGTGTAGAACTCGTAGATTTAAAAGGCCTAAATCGAAAATTTGGTAAGGTTTATTCAACCCCCTTCTAAACCTTACACTTACACCCCTTGGGACCTACAAGTGGTATCGGAGCGGTTGGTTCATTGAACCCTCCGCACCAGTTCTTGAACTAGATCTCCAATCTTTTCAAAAGTCTGCTTTAGTACTTATCTTTCAAAACTCTTTTCTATCATTAAAAATTATTATCATGGAAGCAAATCTAACACGCATTCCTATGTTCACTATTGAAGAATTTGATGATTGGAAAATTCGTATGCGAGCTCATCTATCGATTACATGATGAGATGTGGATAGTGATAGAAGATGGGCCTCTGCAAATATTAAAGGTGAACACAAACTATGCGAAGAGTTCGGTGAAGGGGAAAGAAGATCTGCACCGGACAGTCATGGTTGAAAAACCAAGAAGCGAGTGGACAAATGATGATGAGAAAAAGATACAACCTGGACAATGTAGCCAAGGACATTCTTTACAAAACCTTGGATAAAGCCATGTTCAACAAAGTCAAATCTTGCAAAACGGCTAAGGAAATCAGGACAAGTTGACTTTGATTTGTGAAGGTTGAGCAAATCAAAGAAAACAAATTATCGATTTGTACTGAAGTTTGAAAATTTCAAAATGATCTCGGGAGAGAACCTGGACCAACTAGACGCTCGATTTGACGAAATCACAAATGAGCTGTCTACACTTGGAAAGGAATATACACAAAAGGAAATGTGTATGAAGATCCTAAAAAGTCTTCCAGCTGAATGGGAAATGAAGGTCATGGCATTGAGACACTCCATGGACCTATCAAAGACATCCAATCACGAGTTATTCTCGGACCTCAAAGCCTACGAGTTTGGTGAGAAAGAAAGACCGAGGAAGAGACAATGTACCCAGCTGCTCTAGTTGTCAAAGACGGAAGGAGAGCTGAGGTCAAAGAAGCAATTGACCCGGAAGAAATAGCCCTAATGGTTAAAAGATTTAACAAGTTCTTTAACAAGAACTACAAGAGAGGAAAGGGTGAATCCTCCGAGAAGACACTCGGCTCCTCCAAATCAAGAGATGATAGGCCAACCAAGAGAACAGATCATCAACAAGTTGAGTATCAAAAGTGACAACTCAAGAATAGAAAGAGGTGATCAAAAGGCTGAATATCTATGTTGGAATTGTAGACAACCAGGTCACTATGCCATTGATTGCTCATATCCTGTAGTCAACAAGTACGAAAACGAAGAAGAAAGAAAGGTCTTGAGAGAAAGAAGACAAAGAGAAGAAAAAGGCAATGATGGTGAGAGATTCTTTGAGACAACCAAGTCAAGAGAGACGGTGACTCAGAGAGCTTGGTGAAGTGACTATTCAAGTGACTCGAAGAAGAAGCTTTGATCCGCTTAATGGCCAAAGAACAAGATCAAGAAGATGAGGTACAATCTAACTCAACAAGCTAAGGACACTAGTGATAGTGATCGTGACACACACACTTCATCACCCACTGATCTTTATGATTCATTAGGCAAAATGATGAAAGATTTTGAGCACATTAAAACCTCACACACACTATTGAATGAGGAAAACAGCCTACTCAAAAATCAAAACTCAAAGTGACTAAGGAGTGAGTAATCTAAGTCAAATAACTGATGAGAATAAAAGTTTAAATTTTGAAAATGCTAAATTAATAAGCGAGAAATTCTGCTATAGAAAAAGAGGAGAATGACCTCAAAAATGTTATTGCCTCATTCACTAAGGCATCTAAATCATTGGATGATCTTATTATGAGTCAAAGAGAATGTGGAGACAAACAGGCTTAGGATTTAATTCCTTTGTGCCATGTCAAACCTCAAGAGTAATTTTGGAAAAAGGATCTTCAAGTCATGAAGAGTCGAAAAATCCAAAACTCTAAATGATGCACACACTTTCAATCAAAGCACAATGCTAAGCAAAGCGGCCTTGGTTACAAAGGAAAAGGAAAACTGAGCCAGTTGAGAGTCTTTGAAAGGACAAGTGAGAAGAGATTCGGCCGAGTCCTCCCGAGACTCCAAACAGAAAGTACTCTGTAAAGAAGAAGCGAGCTACCAAAAATCGAGGAAAACTCATAGAAGAAATACATATGATGGGAATGGTAGAAAATATCCAAGCAAAATTTGGAATAATGTGAACTACCGGCTAGACTTATGGAATACAAGCCCAAATGGCAAAGGCCTAGAACTCAACAAAGGCCATTCCAAAAGCATAAGAGCTTTCATCAAAGACACACATATGCACCTAGGCACTACACTCAAAGACACCACAATTACCCAAGAAAGGCAATTGCTAAAACACATATGCGGCATCAGACAAAAGACAAATTTGTATGAACTAGACTCCCCAAGCAATTTGCAGGATTGATTATAATTATGGCACCGATAGATGGCAACCTCTTAGAGTCAAATCATTTGGCTATAGGTTGGTTGGATCATCTTATAATTCTAACCCCTCGGGACCCGGACAAGAATGGGTACCTAAAACTTAATTTCCTTGATTGAGTTCAAGAGCAGTGAGTGCCAAGGAACTGGTACATGGACGATGGGTCATTCCGGACACATGACAGAAATAAGAGAAATCTGTCAAAATTCAAGAAGTCAAAGGAGCAAAAGTCATATTTGGAGAAATGAAGCTCCTGGTGAAATAAGAGGCACTTTGGATCCATCAAAAGGAATGGTTTAGAAATCACAGATGTTGCATATGTTGAAGGACTAAACTTCAATTTACTAAGCATCACCAACTCTGCGACAAGGGCTACAATGTTGGATTCAATATGGGAATATGCCAAATCAAAAATATTGGATCTAATGAAGTTGTCTTTGCAAGGATGTAGACGAGAAAAATATGTATGTAGTGGATTGGTCAATGCAACACCCAAAGACTGTCTACTAGCAAAAGCACAATTTGAATCAAGTTGGTTGTGGCACAAAAAGTGAGTCACCTGAACTTCAAAACAATTAATAAGCTAGCAAGAAGTCATCTTGTAGAAGGACTTCAGACTCATATACAAGAAGGAAAGTATATGTGATGCATGTCGAGAAGGAAAACAAATCAAGTCGTCATTCAAAGAAAAGACATGCCCATTCTCAACAAGAATATTGCATCGCTTCATATGGATCTATTTGGCCCAGTGGAACAAGCAAAGCATAAGTGGAAAGAAATACACCTTGGTGGTAGTAGATGACTACTCAAGATATACATGGACAATATTCATGTGCAAGAAGAAAGAAACTCTACAAAAGCTACCCACGGTGATGAAGAGAATACAAAATGAGAAGAGTCAAACCATTATCAAAATAAGATCGGATAGAGGAACTGAGTTTGTCAATGGAATAATAACTCAGATCTTGTATTGAGAATGGTATTGGTCATGAACTATCACCGGTGCAAGGACTCCACAAACAAAATGGAGTTGCGAGAAAGAAGAAAGAACTCTCAAGGAAGCGGCAAGGACCATGTTAGCTAGCGGGGGTTACCAAAAAGATTTTGGGCAAGCAATCAACACGACTTGCTACACCCAAAAAACAGATGTATGATAAATAGGCGGTGACAAAGACTCCTATGAGATCCGGGTGGAAGAAAACCAAATGTTGCATATTTAGGATATTTGGATGTAAATGCTTCATCCACAATAATGGCAAAGACAACCTAAAGGCTTTTGATGCTAAAGTCGATGAGGGTATCTTCTTAGGATACTCGGTGAAAGCAAAGCCTGAGAATACTCAACAAAAGAACTATGGTTACGAGAAGAATCCATTCATGTAGTATTCGATGAGCCAAACATAAATGGAAAAGACATTGAAGAGTCGGTTGATAAGCTGAAACATCCAATCTCACGAGAAGAATCCCTATCTTTTGCGGGGATTATCAATTGAGAAGAAGATGAGATATTTGAATCTCAAAAACAAGTGGAAAATCTGCGGTGAGTGATCACGAGAGAGTCGACCAAAAGAACTCAATTTGCAAAGTCGATCAATCCGGCTAACTTACTTCAACTTTGACGTAAGATGGTGAGAGACCATCCACCGAGATCTTGTCATTGGAGACATGAGAGAAGGTGTCAAGACAAGATCGAACTCAACAAGAAGCAATGTTCACATGCTTCATCTCGAATAGAGCCCAAAGATATGTCACAAGCATTGGATGACACACATTGGATTCAAGCTATGCAAGAAGAGCTGAATCAGTTTGAGAGAAATAAAGTATGGGAATTAGTACAAAGACCCATACATCAAAATGTTATTGGAACCAAATGGGTATTCGAAATAAGATGAACGAGGAAGGTTACGGGGTAAGAAACAAAGCAAGATTGGTAGCCAAAGGATATTGCCAAGAAGAAGGAATAGATTTTGATGAAACATTTGCTCCTCGTAGCAAGATTGGAAGCTATAAGGATGTTTCTTGCCTATCACGACTCACAAAAACTTCATTGTATATCAAATGGATGTAAAAGTGCATTCCTAAATGGATTATTGGAAGAAGAAGTGTATGTTGAACAACCTCCAGGATTTGAGCGAGAAGACTCTTGGAGACAAAGTGTACAAACTCAAGAAAGCCCTGTATGGATTGAAACAGGCACCCGAGGAGCATGGTATGATACCTGTCACAATTCCTAACCGAAAATGGATTCACTAAAGGAAAAGTAGATAGAACACTTTTGAGAATTCAAGACAAGAAGAAGAGTATCTTGCTTGTTCAAATATATGTGGATGACATCATTTTTGGATCCACTAACAAAGAGTGTGTGAAAAATTCTCAAACCTCATGCAAAGTAAATTTGAAATGAGCATGATGGGAGAGTCGACATTCTTCCTTGGACTTCAAGTGAAACATTTGAAGGATGGAACCTTCGAGAGATTTAATGAAGAGATTTGGTATGGAGGAGAAGTCTTCTCGTAAAAATACCAATGAACACATCATCAAAATGGACATGGATGCAAGATGTAGATCAAACAAGATACTGAGCACTTATTGGATCATCGCTTCTCTATCTCACGGCTAGCGAGCCGGACATCACCTTTCTTTGTAGGTGTATGTGCAAGATTTCAATCTGCTCCAAAAGAGAGCCATATGATGCAACTAAGAGAATATTGAGATACTTAAAAGGAAATCAAGAAGTAGGGCTATGGTATCCAAAGGAAGGTCGATTCAAGCTAATTGGCTATTCAGACTGACTATCTTGGATGCAGAGTGGACAGAAAAGTAAAGGCACATGTCAAATGCTTGGAAACAGATTAATTTCTGGTTTAGCAAGAAGCAAAACTCAATAGCCACTTCTACATGTGAGGAGAATACATAGCTGGGCATTGTTGTGCCCAAGTCCTATGGATGAGACAAAGATTGAGAGATTATGAAGTTGAAGAAAAAGAAATTCCAATCATGTGTGATAACACAAGTGCAATTGCAATCACTCAAAATCTGTGTTGCACTCAAGAACAAAACATATAGATGTCGGATATCATTTCATAAGAGATCATGTTGAAAAGAAGGACATTATCTTGGAATATATCTCAACTCGACAAACAACTAGCCGACATCTTCACAAAACCATTATGTGAGTCAAGATTTGAAGAACTCAACATGAGTTGGGGCTAATTGAGCTAAGTTGAGACAGAGAAGAGTCAAAGAAACGAAATGGAACAGGAAAGAAGGTGAAAAAGAGTGAAAACAAAAATTAGCTCAATAAATCACCAGACGGTGTCGGAAAAAAGTCGACTATACCAAGTCGGTGATATTTGAGTCACTAAGAGAAATGTGAGAAGCGAGTTAAATCGGCCTAAGAGATTTGAATAACTTATGAGCAAAGAGACAAAAACGATCGTTTTTGACTAAGCGGGAATGTTTTAAGAGACACGTCAAAGATAATGATGATGTGACATAAAGCGCACACAAAGCCTATGATTGGATATAAATCTTTGCCGCATTAAATACGAGACATGAATCGCTCAATATCGCGTGAAATCCAAGCCGTTGATTTCGATCACGATTCAAAAACCGTCCGCACGCCCTTTCATAAACCATATTTAAACCATTTTTCGTCCGTTTCTCTCTCACACTTCTAAAACTGTTCAATCTCTCTCTCAAAAAGCAAAGGCAAATACTCTCAAAACCCTATCAATCTTCAAATCAAATTTCTGAATTTTTCCTTGAAATTATTCGAGAAATGGCACCAACGTATAACTTTACCAAGTTGGGAAAACAAATCCACACCGGTTCGACCGTGATTTGACGGAATGGTGAAGCGTGGGTCCGACGACACCCTGGTGAAGAAAAAGAAGTTAGAAAGCGTCGGGATGAAACCATTTCTAACACCGAGTATCCTATGACCTATGTGGAGGAGGTCGCACAATTTCACGTGAATGCCTGAGATTCACGATGAAGGAATCAAGTCATCTGTTCACGGAATCACTATCACGCCAAGATTTGCGATTTGGCTGAATATTGCTCACTACCAAAGCAGAGGAGCATCCGAAATCAAAGAGGTGATGTAAACTTGGGCGACGCATGGAAAGAAATAGCCAAGTCCGGCGTTGCTTGACAAAATAATATACACAAGAAACAAGAGATCCAAGGAGGACTATCACAAATTGTTGGATATTGTTGCCAAGTGTATCGACATCAAATTTGGCGACTTTGACCAATCTTGTCAAAGGCAAAATTGATTGTGATGGCTGCAATCATCGAAGAAAAAGAAGATAAATCGTGAGTTTATCTACAGCAACTCTGCCCGAACGTGGGGAACAAGTCCTTCAAAGAAGATGGGTCATTTGGAGGATCTGCGGGATATGGCACGGTGATTGCGAGGCTATTGGAGGTGAAAGGAGTACCTCTTAGACATGGGAAGGCCTTCCATGTTAACAAGAGGATGTTGAGCTAATCTCTCGGTGCTCGAAACGCCAAGAGAGCGACACGATGAGGGGGAATCAGTGACCCGAAGACACAATTCTTCCTCTCCAACCAAGAAGAAAAGCGCCCCCGGACTACCAAAAATCTCTGCCCCCCGCAGAAAGAAAACAAACATGCTCCTGCGCCTGCAGCAGAGTCACACCGCCCTGCGAGAGAGTCACCGCCCAAGCAGCCGTGTCACCCGCCCTGCGCAAAGACGTCGAGAAGGACTCACAAATTCCTTCTCGATCGTCAAAAAGAGGAGAATCGACAAAGACGGCCAGCTCTCGAAACAAACACAAGCACCGCCCGGCCGAAGACTCGAGAGGACACCGCCCGAACTGTAAATTCCCCCGGTACAAACCAGAGGAAGAAGACTCGTCAAGCGGGCCGAACAAGAGAAACCAAATTTGAGTCTACTCGGCTAGCATAGATACGGAGACTCTTTGGAGAAGTAGAGTCTCGGATGTAATTGATGAAATGACCAAGTCTCTTTGAAGGTGATCCAGAGGCAACCCGAAGAATTGTAGTTCATACGGTGAAACTCAGAAGAACCACCAAGCGGAGATAGTGATGTAATGATCCTATCTCCACCTTACCCAAACATCCAAAATCGTCTGCGTGAGTGGAGAAAATGGAAGTTTGCAGTCAAGGAACAGTTCAACGGCTGAATTCATAGAAGAAGACTGCTAAATTTCTCGGATTATGTGCTCTCAGATGAAGACAAGCGCATGGATATTCTGCAGATCTACAAGGACAAGGAGAGAGAAAAGGTGAAGAAGCGAAGCACGCGAAAAGGCAAGTACCGCCCCTATCTCCTGAAGAATTTAAACTTCCATCCTCTCCTTGATGTCTTCTCCGAAAGTGATGAGGAACCCGAGAATGCCCTGCGAAGAATTGCAGATGCAGCAAGCATTGCATGAATCAAGAATCCTTCACGAGCAAAGATCGATGGAGGGACCAGGAGAGTCCTCGAACACAACTGAAATCGATCCAATGGGAGTGGTTCAAAGCAAATAGCCACCGATTGTTTGCTACCACTTTGACTCACTCGAAGAAAGGCAATAAGGAAGATGGCGATGAAATGGGCTAGTAAAAATCGAGCCAACCCCTATTGAAGGTGTGCCACCACCGCCCCAACGGCTGAACCATCAATTGCAACAGCCGGGAGTTTGGAGACGAGTAACCCCACTCCAAGTCACTCACCGGGTGCGCCCGGTGGGAAACTCCCTCCACTGCAGCAAGGTCGGAGGATCTTGCAGATGACTCCACAAAGAATGTAGGAGGCGAAGCAAAAGACACTCAAACACAAGAAGAACTGCAAGTTGCCACCAACGAAGCTCGAGCGATTGAGAGCTGTCTCGGTGAGGTGCTGAAACGAAGGCTAATGACGATGCGATCGAGGCACGAGGAAGGAACAGCCACGGGAGTTAACACTGCAGGCGATGAAAGCGCAATCCATGGGGTTGAGACTCCAATGGATGCCACTATAGAAGACCCTAAGACAGTGTTGTCGAAAGGGAAGGCAGGCCTCGCAGTGAAAGAGGCTGGAGGAAATGAGGCCACGGGAGGTTGAGACTTCCGGGGTAACACGGAAGTAGAGAACATCCCTCCCGCAACCATCGATCCATCCGAGAAGGAGATCAGCGCACTTCATGATTCCCAGGACAACCCCGATGTCACATTTCGGGATCGGAAGGCGAAGAAGAAGTGAGTCAACCCGCATGACAAATCCAAAAGACTTTCAGTGCGGATGTTCCAGGCACGAGCAAGTCGATCCCAAGACTACTCGTCGGACCTTTAATTTTGATGATGAGCCACCAATGGAAATCTCATCATCGTCCGATGACGCTTCGATAAGGCCGAGGGTCTACTCAAAAGGAGGTTGAGAAGGTATTAAGACATTGAGCTCGGCAAAGAAGTCATCGCACCACAAAACCCGGTGAACCCGGCGATCATCGCTCCGGCTCCTCAAGCTCTGGTGGATCGATTCCCAAAAGAACTTCACGCCCACCTTATCATCGAACAAATCCCGGATGGCGGTGATGAATCCTTTGAGAATCTTTCCCTTTCACTTTGGAGATACGAGAACTCCACGAAGAGTCGGAAAATGAGCAAGCACGCTATCACGGACCGCCTGTTTTTCACTCGAGGCACCATTGTTCGGCCGATTTCGATTTCGATGTTGTATGGCCATCACCGCAATGAAGAATCACCAAGTAACGAGAAGTGTTCAAGGCACTCTTTCTTTGAAGTTGAAAAGATGGAGGCATCGAGGCCTCCTTGGATATGCGTCTGGACAATGAGATGCCAACCTTACGGTGACTTGAGAGGAAGTTAGGGTAAGGGAATGGTGGCAACGGAAACAATCAATGCGTGTGGAAGAAAGGTGAGATACTTGGACAATTATTCAAAAAAATTGGTGTGGAGAGTGAAAATGTTGATCGAAAAAGGCTGCGGGAACACATTGAACATATGCACGAAGCTCTCACCTGCCGAGATCAAGAGCTGCGTGAGCGAAATGCAAATGATATACAGCGTTTGGAAGAACACATGACAAGAAAATTCAGCCTTCTCATGGCTGAGATGAAGCGATTTGTGAGAATCCAACGCTACTCGGTCAATTCCCAAAGATACAACGCAACTTGAAGCAAAATTCAACCATCGGAGACTTCGACTTCATGCTTGCCGGCATGTGTTCGTGGTTCCTCTATCCTTTGATGATGCCAAAAAGGGGAAGAGGAATACCTTAAAGCAAACAAAATCTGAAGTCGAAAAGAAAGGAAAATGATGATGACAGAATACCTTAAATGACAAAATGAAAAGAAAGGAGCGGTGACAAAGGAAATTTGAGAAGGGAAAATCGGTGAGAAATTTTGAAACCGAAGAAAGGAAAATCTCGAGGGGAAGGATCAAAGAATATGACCTTGATGATTGAAAGGTCTGTCACGGTGACATTATAAGCGACAAACTCCCCGTGACTCGCCACTCCAACACTCTACTGTATCTATGGCCGAGAAGAGAAAAGAAATTGAGGGATGAAGGAGGTGGAAGGAAGAATGGATGCCAGGGTGATGAACATTTTGAAAGAACACGGAGGCATTCCAGTTTGAGAGACACGTATGCCATTTCGGATGTCGGGGCGAGCCAAGATCGATTTGAATTCAAAACGCTCGAATCAAGGTTATTTTGCAAATATGTCCTTGGCTCAAGCTTGGGACTGATCGGGAAAAGGGTCTCACATTATGTGAAGAAGTGACAGACAATGCCAGACAACCGGATCACTCTGCTGGTCACTCCGCCGGGCACTCATTTGGAAAGAAGAAGGCCCCAAAGACAAAGATACGCCCAGGAGAGACAAGTAGACCGGTGGAGGAAGAAGCTTCAGACCTAGGCCTCCGCCAAGAATATTGAATACGTAGATCCGGGGAAAGAAAGGAGGGATCTACCTGGGTTGGGCTTGACCATGTGGCGAACTTGCAAGTGGCTAAAACCAACGCCGAGTATGCAAAAAGGATAGAAGAAGAAAACAAGAGACAAACTCGGCTATGGCGGGAGAGAGACAGGAAAGAATAAGGAAAGATGAAGCTGCGAAGGAAGGCATATGAGAAGAAAAAGAAGGCGGTGATGATGAGAAGAAGAGAAGAAGAGAAGAAGATCTTGATCAAGATGAAAGAAGGAGACAATGATGAAGGAGATGAAGTGTTCTTTGTCCAACCCTTCGTGTATTTTATATGTAAATACATACAATGTAAGTCTTCCGTAATAGTGCAAATTTTTTTCATACTTGATACACCTTGTAGTGATTGTGTTAAGTACAAGAATGATATGATCAATAAAAAGATTGATTATGCGCATACATTCTATGTCAATACACTATCTGTATGTATTTGTGTTATTTGCATCTTTGTATGATTTAAGTTTTGGCATCATCAAAAGGGGAAAATTGTTAGGAATTCTATTGTTTAGATTTTGATGAATGCCATGTAAAACTTAGAATAGAAAGTTGGCTCCCCAATTCTTGCTTTGAAATGTATTGTAACAATTAGAGTGGCCAAGACCCGAGTTAAAGTCAACCCTACGCTCCAACTTGCAAGAAGACAATCGAAGGCTTGAAGGAAAATTGTGAGACATTTGAGTACAACAAAGAAAAAGCTGACAGAACTCGATCAAGAAGCGGTGAAATGCAAATTGAGTGGAACATCAGTCAAGTCAACTCAAGAGAAGCCAAGTCTCGGTGAAGAATGTAAGAGTCATCCATGATTCGACTCTAAGTCACCTGGGGAAAGCGAGGAAATGCGATCAAGTCGAGATAATCAGAAAAGAACCGTTGCACGTAAATCAAGAGATTTACTTAAACAAGTAATATCTCCATACTACCTTTCTTGGAGTGCTCGATCCCGAGAAGCGTGCAAAAGAAATGAACCAATGGGAAGCATTACACCGTGTCGAACGAAAAGGTGATAAAACATTTCATACGAGAAATGGCAATTCCAAGAACGCACACAACGATTTGCAAAGTGATTTTCAAAAATGAGCCTATCTCTTCAACGGGCAAATTTTTGAAAGTTCACTATAAAAGGTGAGGAGTTTGATTGAGAAAAAGAGGATGCGTGGATGAATGACACACGTGAGATATACAAGCTTATCAATAATCGAAACATTCTCAATCCTCAAGCCTACATCTCAAGTACATCAATCCAACACTTACCCGTGAAGGAAAGAGAACTTCAATCGGTTGAAGAGGAAAATACTTGAAAACAAGGGGTCTACATTCCAAGAAGGATTGTAGAAAGGTTCAAGGTGAACCAAGTCTTAAGCTTTTGGAGGGCTTCGTGATCAAATCCAAAGTGCTTGAGCAAGTGAGTCTAGTAGTAGCAAAAGCACTGCCTGTGAAGAAGTTCGAGTCGTCACGAGAAGACTGAGTGATCAAGCGTCTCTCGAGTCCCAAAGGATCAAGTCGTTTGTTGTGATCAAGACTTGTGATTACCACTTTGTAAACCGATCATTACTTAGTGGATTCCTCCAGGAGTTGGAGAAGAGAGGAGTAGAAGAATTACCCCATCTTGAACCTCTATAAAAACTTTCTTTGTGTCATTTACATTTCAAAGATTTAAATTTCTCGCACTTTTAATTGCTTATATCTCACGATAAATTTGCTATCCATTTGATAATCTATAAGTACTAAATCTCTGTAAAAACTTGCTTAATCAAACTTAAGGGTGTTAAGTCTTTGAGTCAAATTATAGCCAGTAGGTGAGTTACTCTATTAGGTACTCGGTGAGTGCTGGTTGAGAGATTAACTCTCTTGAGGACTAATTGATTTTCCATCAAGGACATTTAGTAAGAACAGTAGAATAGATTTAAAAGGCCTAAATCGAAAATTTGGTAAGGTTTATTCAACCCCCCTTCTAAACCTTACACTTACACCCCTTGGGACCTACAAAATCTCATCATCATCCGATATTTCGATAAGGCCGAGGACGATCAACTCATGTGGAAAAATTATTTGAGACCGAAGAAGTCGCATTCGGACGGTGAGGCTCAAAGGTCAACTTCACAACCACCACAAACAAAGAGTCAATCAGCTGCAGCTCCTCAAGCCTGCAGCAGATCGACTCCACCGGGAACTTCACGAGCACAAGTTGTCATTGAGCGATTCCGTTGCCGTGATGATCTTTTGTAGAATCATTTCCCTTCTCTGGGAGGTACCGACCTCCCAAGAATCGCCTAGAGATCAAAAGCGCTTCCATAAACCCGATCCTGTTATTCCAACAGACACCATTGTTCAAGACTATGACTTTTTGACGCTGGCCGCCGCTTGATTGAGAAGAATGTAGCGGTGAGGTTCGGGAAGTTTTCAAAGCCCTATTTGCTAAGATTGAAAAGATGGAGAGGCACCAGGCCTCACTGGACATGAGGCTGGATAACGAGAGACGCCAACTTATCGCTGGCGTCTGCGAGGCATAATAGTCGAGGATTCGGGAATGGTGGGCAGCAGCAGACAATGCGCGTGGAACAAGCTCGATATTTCAGGACATTGTTCAACAAGTTGCTAGTCTGGCGGGCTGAGAATGCTGATGCAAAGACAAAAATGCAAGAGCACATCGAACAAATGCATGAATTTCACACCACAGAGATAAAGCTGTTGCGTGAATATAATAAGAAAGAGCTCATGCGCGTAGAGGAGAACATGGATCGAAAGTTCAGCCTTCTCATGGCTGAGATGAAGTTGGTAGTAGCTGAATCCAACGCCACCCGCTCTGAATTCCATGCAGTATACTCCGCAGCAGATTCGAACTCCTATCGGCCAGACTAGACTTCATGCTTGCTAGCTTGTTTCAGGGGTTCCTCTCTCCTTTGATGATGCCAAAAAGGGGGAAGAGGAATACCTAAAAAAGCGCTGAAGGGATCTAAAGTCGAGAAGGAAGGAAAACCTTGTTTGTGAAGGGAAAGACAGCTGAGGAAGTAATAAGAGAGAATAAAGGAAAATATGTTGAGGGGGAAGGTTCGAAAGATGTGACCTTGATGATTGCTAGAACCCCCAACAAGGTCTTGTCGGTGATATCATCAAAGCAAACTCCCGATGACTCGCCACTCCAACACTTTGTACTTAATTTGAAAAGAGAAAGACAGATTGAAGCGAGGGATGAAGGAAGTGGAAGGAAAGATGGATGCCGAGTTATGAACATTCGAAACAACATGGAGGCATTCCAATGACGGCAGAGACACCTATGCCATTTCGGATGCCGGAACCGAGCCAAGATCTGTTGATGAATTCAAGACGCTCGGATCGAAGGTTACTTTCGCAAATATGTCCATGGCTCAAGCACAGGATTTTATCTTGGGAAAAAGCTCTCAAACTATGTGAAGAAGGCGACGGTGCGCAGACTCATCGGCGGTCACTCTGCTTTGGTCACTCACCGGGAAAAAGAAGGCTCAAGATACAATACACGCCCCAGGCGGAGGAAGAAGCGATGGTGGAGGAAGAGGTTTTGGACCTAGATCTCTGCCCAAAAACATTGAGTACATAGATCCAGGCAAGAAAGGAGGGATCTATTGGGCTGGATTTGACGAAGTAGCCAACCTGCAAGTAGCTAAGAACAATGTTGAGTATGTGAAGAGAATTGAAGAGGAAAATAAAAGACAAACTCAGCTATGGGAGGAAAGACAAGAAAGACTGAGAAGAGATGAAGCTGCCCGGAAGGCGTATGAGAAAAAGAAGGCAGCTGAAGATGAGAAGAAAAGAAAGAGATCAGAAGATGACAGAGCTGAAAGAGATGAAAGAAGGAGGCAGCGGAGGAGATGAAGTGTTGTTGTCCACCCCTTCATGTATTTTACTATGCAAATATATTTTTACGTAAGTCTTCTGTACATCGAATAAAATAGATATAAAACAGCATGGTTACCTTAAGTTCCATTTAAGCTCTGATACACTTTGTAAACAGCTATGTAAAGAACAAGAATGTTATGATCAATAAAAGATTGATTCTAAGCATACATTATGTGATTCTACATTTGTCTGTACGTATCTTTGCTGTTTATTTATTGTATGAATGTCTTAAGTTTTGGCATCATCAAAAAGGGGGAAATTGTTGGGAAATTATTTTTAGATTTTGATGAATGCCATGTAAAACTTAGAATAGAAAGTTGGCACCCCATTCTTGTCGTAAATTGCATTGTATTAGATAGGGCTCGTCGAGCTGAGTCAAGTCAGCTATGCCTGAACATGCAAGAAGACAACTGGAGACTTGAAGGAACACTCCGCTGTGAGGCAGCTGAGTGTGGCAAAGAAGAGAAGACAGACTGAAGGAGCAGCTGAGTGAAGTATCAGTCAAGTTAACTCAAGATAGCCATGTCTCAAGTTGAAGTGACAGAAGAGTCATCCAATAATTGGAAGCTGACTCGAAGTCACCTGGGGAAATTAAGAAAATGCAGTCAAGTCGAGATAATGAAAAAGATCCGTTTTTACGTAAATCAAGAGAATTACTTAAACAAGTAATACCTCCACACTACCTTTCTTGAAGTGCTCAGTCCCCGAGAAGCATGCAAAAGGAATAAACCAATGGGAAGCATGCGCACCGTGTCGAACTCAAAAAGTGAAGAATCGTTCATACGAGGAAACGTAAATTCCAAGGACTGCAACAAGACAAGCCAACGACCACAAGTGTCTTTTGAAAATAAGCCTATCTCTTCAATGGGCAAATTTTCAAAAGAACATTATAAAAGGCTGAGGAGTTTATTTGAGAAGAGGTAACCTTGACAACCAAAAACCATGAACATTCAAGCTAACATTTGAACTATAACCAAAAATCTTCTCAAGTTATTCAAGATCAATCCTCAAGCCTACATTACGAAGGAAATCAATCCAACACTCACCTGTGAAGGAAAGACAACTTCAATCAGTTGAAGAGGAAACAATTTGAAGAATCAAGGGGTCTACATTCCACGGAGGATTGTAGGAAGGTCAAGGTCGAACTAGTCTCAAGTTTTTGGAGGGCTTCGTGATCAAATCCAAGGAGCTTGAGCAAGTGGGCTGTAGTAGCAAAATGCTTTGTGAAGAAAGCGAGTCGTATGAGAAGCCGTTTGTGTGACCAAGGCATCTCGGATCGAGTCCCAAAGGATCAAGTCATTTTGTGTGATCAAGACTTGTATCTGGATTGTTAACCACTCGTATATTGATCAATACTTAGTGGATTCCTCCAGGAGTTGGAGAAGAAAGGAGTAGAAGAATTACCCCATCTTGAACCTCTATAAAAACTTATTGTGTCATTTACATTTCAAAGACTTTAATTTCTCGCATATTACTTTTATATCTGCTGATTAATTTGCTATCCAACTAATAATCAACCAAGTGCTAAAACCAAGTATTAAAACAAACTTAACCAAATTCAAGGGTGTTAAGTCTTCCGCTGAAAACATATCACAGTCGAGTTAAGTCTTGATCAAAAGCAAGTGAGTTATTCTATCAACGGCTCAATGAGTCTGTTGAGTGACTAACTCACGATAAACTAACTTAGCTGTCCTTCAAGGACTCAGTTGTGAAATAGTAACTCTGAACTTTTTAAAAGGACTAAATTTGAAGAGTTGGTAAGGTTTATTCAACCTCCCCTTCTAAACCTTACACTCACACCCCTTGGGACCTACAATTGGGGAATGTACGTAGGCAGCTATCTATTACCCAACTGAACACCATTTTTGAGGTCCCAACGAACGCTCGATTCAGACCGATGGACAACTATGATCAGTATGCGTTTTGGAGAATGCTTGTTGAAACGCCACAGACGGGGCCCATGCTATATGCCGCACGAACCGCCAAAGCCTCTTGGATCCAGAATCCAATTTTCCGGTACATACAACGCGTGACTTCATCCTCTGTGTTCACACGAGAAAATGTTGGGGGGATGACTAAAAGGGAGTTGTATCTATTATGGTGTATGCTCAGAGATACACCCTACAACACAGCCGCCTATTTCGCAGAGCAAGTTGAGTAGTTGGTTAGGCGAGAAGGGGGTGCTATTTTGATAGGGGGTCTGATTACCCCTATTGCCCGACATTTTAACATTGATTTTAGAGGCTTGGAGCCTATACCGGGCAGCACTCGGGTCAATTTGGTGTCCTTGCACCACATGAAATTTATTGCAAATGAAGATGGTCTGTTGGTTCTTCTACAAAAAAAGGTGCCGCATTTCCATTGCCTAACCCGAGATACACCATAGTGGATACCTTAGCGGACACAACTTCCTTCTTAACTCTGAGGCATATAACAGAGTTATGGATGCTATCGATGCAAGGAAAAGGCACAGAGTTGAAGGCTTCCTGGATGTAGAGGATATGGTGGCGGAAGAAGAGGAGATAAACAGACAAGAAATGGGAATGGAACCACATCACCCTCAAATTGGGTATGAAATTCCCGAGTCCTCACGAGGAAGAAATCCCTCACATAGCGGGGATCCTACCGAAACTTCTAGGGGAAGAGTTGCAGCAACATCGGGCTGATTTCCATGCATTCTGGGAGGACTATGATCGGAGGAACTTGGAACTCGAACAAAGATATTTGGTCCAAGAATAGCGGTATGTGGTTCAGGAAGAGAGGTATGCGACCCAGGAGCAAAGATACGCGGCCTAGGAACGAAAGGAGTTGGAGACATGGCAAGTAATCCAGCAGATACAAATGTGGCACATCTCACAAGGCCACTTCCCGCCACCACCTCCACAGTGACTTAGGTATATCTCCACTTTTCATTATTGAAATTCTATTTTTCCCCTTCAGGACAATATAATTTCATTCAAGTTTGGGGGGGAAAGGTAGTATTTTAATACATGAAAAGTGTGGATAGAGAAAAAAAAAAGAGAAATTCTTGCATTTTGTGTGTTTTCATATAGTTGCATGTAGAGAATTCTAGGTTGCATTGCTTTAGAAGCACGTTTATTGCTTTCATAGATGTTAGAGGGTGAGTTGACCGGGCATGATGCATCTTGTTGTTTGTGTGTTGATTGAAAATTTGTATTGTTGGGATTGGATGTTGGGCATGAGTTGAATGAGCCTTGAATAGATAACATTGAGCATGTGGATATGGAAAACTTGGTTTGATGCTTTGAATTACATATTTGCAAGCCTGTGAGCTTTTGAGCCTTTGCTGCTTACATCTTATGCAGTCTTGTTGTGATTTGAGTGTATCATTCATGTTGTTAGAATTCTAGAACTTGCTCGGGTATCTCTGTCAAGGCCACATGTTGTATGCGAATTGTGAATGTGATTAAAGGCCATATTTGTTAGCCTTTCAAGCCTTTTGCTTACCTAACGATGTTGAAATTCCTAGTTAACCAATTTGAGCCTATTGCCTATTTCTTTGATAACCACAAATTTAAGCCTTGAACTTGATATATCCGTTACCCTAAACTCGAGTGTTTAGCATTGAGTAGAGGGAGTGAATGAGGTTGAACGAGTGGGAATTGAAAAGTTAGATAATTGGGCATATTTGGTTGATTGGAACAAAATAGGAAGAAAAGGAGTTGAAAAGAAATGTCAAAAATTCACAAAAGAATCGGAAAAAAAAAAGAAAAAAATCGACGTCATAATGTGAATTGTCATCTAAACGAACTTGGGGGCCTAAGGATTGTAATTTGAGGCGATTCTCAAAAGATAGAAAGGAGATGGAGATGAGTAAAGTGATGACAATAAGGGAAGATTGGAGTAGCATATGAGATTGTAATGTAGATGATTGATATACTCACCGGTCTATATGCTCGAGTTTGAGTCACTTTATCCAAAATTTCTTACCCTAACCAAAGAGCTTTCATTACAACCAAATGAAAAAGTCCTTTTTGATTCACAAATTGCATACATTCCAGTGGCAGAGACATGAGACGAAGTGCAAGCCTATGGTAATTTTGCGACATTGAATTGCTTTGAGCGTAAACACGTCCACGTGAGATGAGAGCATACACTTAACTTTGAGAGTTGTAATTCAGAGCATTTCACCATGTTTTGTTTGATACGTGCCCTTTGATGAGATATTTGAGGCTTGATTGGTTTGTTGCTTGACATTCATGACGAACAATATGGATTTCCTTTTGGTTTCTTTGTGTGCGCTATCATTCTTATCTCCCTGTTGTGCTTATCTTGTTTTCAAAATTGTTGATCGGGACGGTCAACAGTTTAGGTTTGGGGGATTTTGATAGGTGTGAGTTTTGCATGTATTTTGGGGCATATTTATGGCTATGATGGTGAGTAAGCATGCATAAACTCATGTAAAATGTTTAGTATTCACTCTTTGTGGAAAAGATATTATGCTTTGCTCGTTTTGTAGGAATGTAATGATATTTGAATCAATTTGGATACAAATACGAGCATCGCAAAGTGGAAACACTGAGAATTGAGTGAGTATACGAGAATTGAAGCTAGAATGAGTTGAAGATGAGCGTATAAGGATAATACAGGGAACGCACGGGTTGGGCGTACCTTAGGCACCACCCGTGCACCCCTGAATAAAAGCCTTGAATGCTACGGCATGGCGCACGGGTAGCCCGTGCGCATACGCACCACCCGTGCGCCACTGGAGAGATTATTGATACCTACGGCATCACGCACGGGTAGGCCGTGCTTAGGGCGCACGACCCGTGCGTGTTTGGCGAAAAGCAGGGCTTTGCTACAGGGAGGACGCACGGGTAGCCCATGCAGGGGCGCACGACCCATGCGTCTGCGCTGGAATGTCATTTGCTGCAGCACTTTGCCCTAAAGGAGAAAGGGGGTATACAAAAGGTTTTTTGGGGGCGCACACCAGGGATATTCTGACATTTTTGGCTATAGCACACAAGGCAAAGGTCTATTCTTGGAAGAAGATATCAAGGAGACAATCGGGTTGCATCGGAGCTCAAGGAACGGAGATACATCGAGAGATTGTCGACTTTCCTAAGTTTTTCTTGCTTCTCTTGTAGTTTTAATCTTTCATTTAGTTTGTCATGACTTTGAACAATTTGTCTATGAGTTGTTTAGACATCATGTGTAGCTAAACTCTTTAGATTTCCGGGTTTTGGAAGTAGATTAACGAACTCTTGTGGAATGTTTTAATCTTAGTTGAAGTTATTGTCTTGAAGCTTATTTGAGTACTTTGAGCTTATTCTTGTTTTATCACTTGATCAATGATTTAACTTGATTGATATATTGATTCATAATTCGAGAGATGAGTTTCAATATTAGATCTTGAGTACTCGACACAAATATTTGCATGAATCGAGAGGTTTGTAAATATTTGTGGGGACATTTGATCTTTTAAACTTTTGGGAGTTGAATACTTCATGTTGAGTAAAGATGCTAGCATAGGTATTTCAATCTACGTTTTATATGCATCTCGAGAGGGAGGATAAAATATTTTTGTGATCGTCTTATAGGAATATTGATAATAACTTGACTTTGATTAAATCGGACAACAAGAGGGATATTAATCGAAACCTTAACTCGGGAATCCATTTTATCATCTTGATACTTCTATTATTTGCATTATCTTAATCTTGTGTTTTTATTAGTCCTAATTGTCTTAATCTCACAACAACCACCATTTTACGACCGTCTAAATAAAAATAAGACTATCTTAGTTCAATACTTAGCATATTAATTTATTAGTCTCCGTGGATACGACCTTGCTACCCTTTTCTATAACGTACACCGTACACTTGCGGTGAGCTAAAAATAAAGGCGAACAGGGACAAATCGGTAATTTTAGAAATATAATATTTTTTTAATAGAGGACAAAATTGTAATTGCAAGCCTACGGTTTTAGTTATAAAAAAACATACCTTATCCCACTGACGAGATTTATGGACAGTTTTTATTCGGAAATTTTCAGTTTGTTTGGGATTGTTATTATCTCAATTTCATCGGACATTGAAGATTACAACGTTTGAGACCTCGACAATGGTGTTCTCTACTATAAATCTGGTAATATATATTGGCGCGATTTATGAGCAATTTTTATTCAAAATTGTACAATTGTTTTTTGAAGTGTTACTATCCAAATTTCATCTGTCATTGAAGATTGCAGCGTTGGAGACCTCGATGATACAATGGTGTTTTAAATTAAACTCCTTCTGCTAGAAATTTTCTATTGGATATGTTGCATAATTAGTAGAATCTTACTGCATATTTAACTTTGCGTTGTATTAAAATTATATTAGGCATGCAATGACCCAATACCATATATGCAACAACAATAAATAAAAATTGCAGTGATATTCTTCTAATTTATGAAACAACATTATATTAATTTTGTAATGACGGTTTTCAACTCAAACTTTTTCTGTTATAAATTTTCTGTTGAGATTGCGCATAATTAATAGAATCTTATTGCATATTTAACTCTACGATATTTATGTATTAAAATTACATTAGGCATGAAAATGATCCACCATCGTATATGCAACGACAACAAATAAAAAATGTAGTGATATCCTTCTAATTAAGCAACAGTATTATATTAACTCTTCAATGGCCCAATACTATATATATGCAAAAAACTCAAAAAAAAAACATATAGTTTTTTGGGATTAGGTCTCTTGTGAGACCATTTTACAGATCTAAATCCGTAAGACAGATCCCTAATATCCAAAATCGGATCCATATTTAATCCAAAAACACCAGAGTCACATAGCGATTCAACTTCTTCATGCGCTTTTAACTGTCTTCTTCCCCGAGACGTCAATTTCTCACATCTTTGAAACTACGTAGCCAGTGCGTGAGCCGGGTCGAAGTACCTCGCTGAGGAAAAATCCATCAAACAAGTCCGTGAAGGTGGCCTACACGAGCTCGCGACTGATTAATTTGGCGGTTTGTGGCAAATACCACAGACTTTTGCGAAACTGGGTTGGGATGGGAGGGTTTTGATATATTAAGTGTAGGCACTAATGGTGTTCGCGCCTACTGCAAGTTTTTTTTTTTTTTTCTTTTTAATATTCTGTAGGCGCCAGACTGGCGCCTACTACCTCTTTTTTCTCTTTTTTTTTCATTCAAAAATTAACTTTAAATATTAAATAAATACACAATTTTTAGATAACTAAAATGTGAAATATCACTGAATGAAAATACAATAAATCGGTACACGAATAATCAAAACACTGCACGATCGATCTTGGCATGAAGAAGAACTTGATTGCTCAGCATTAGGTCGTGATGGTAAGTAGTGTAGCATAGAGGTGAGCCGACAAATTGCATGAGTTGGAGAAGTTCCAATTATTCGCGTACCGGTATAAAGGGTATAATTGGAAAATTTGCAGACTTACTCTCTTTTTTAATCTTATTTGTAACATATTCGAATATATATGAATCAATTTGAATATTTTTATTAAAAATTATAATCTATTTTTATTATTGGAAGATAATATGTTTTCTTGATTCTTTTCAATTTTGGTTTACTACAAAATCATTAACACTTATTTATTTGATCTAATAGTAATATTCCATTCACTAGTCTAACAAGATATGTAATATTTTAAAATTCTCTACAACTTTTCTTCTCCAAATTTTCAGCAAACATATCGAAAATAGTGTATGTATGTATTTTATAATTTGTAAAAATAATTTTGAATATTCATAAAGTAATTGGCGCCTACACATATTTGACACTTTGTTCGCCAAAATGTTAAGTACGTTAGGTCTATATTTGGATCGTAAACTCAATTTTAATGTGTAATTTTCTTGTTTTTTTTAATTATGTGTTGTAGACTTTATTATGTAATCGCGTTTTCATTCAGCGATATTTTCACGTTATAGTTATCCGAAAATTGTGTATTTATTTCATATTTAAAATTAATTTCCGAAAATAAAAAAAATAGGCAGCAAACTGGCGACTACTGTGTGTCAGAATAAAAATAAAAAAAGAAGAAGAAAAGAAGACTGGCAGTAGGAGCCCTTGGGAATGGTAGGCGCCAATACCATGGGCGTCTACACTTAAAATATAAAAATCCTCCCAACCTACCCCAATTTCGTAAAAGTTTGTGGCATTTGCCACAAACTATCAAATTAGCCCTCGAGACTAGAGATGTTAAAAGGGTCGCGGCCCGTTGGCCCGAACCGTTTAAATTGAAAAAAAGAGGATTATGGCCGAATTAGGGCCTTTTTGGTCCGGACACTTTAAACCGAAGCCTGTTAGGGCTAGTCCGAAGATTAACCGGGCTAGCCCGTTAGCCCGCTATATTTATTTTTTAAAAAATAAATATAATTCTAATGTTTTATATCTACTTTTATTACCTACTATTATTAGTAAATTTATTTTTCAAATTCATATCTCCCTCATCTTTAAGTTTAACTTTATTAAAGAAGCTATAAATTCTTGAAAAGCTTCTTTTTTATTTATTTTATTTATTACTTAATTTAGTTTTTCATTTTTATTCTAAATAAAAAAATGTCACATAGTCTTATTAGATTATTTAAGATATCAATTATATTTCTAAATGGTGCTAAATCTAATTTTATAATTTTGTTAATGCAACGTAATTATAAACATGCACGACTTTTTTCAAGATTAACTTTAAATGTTAAACTTAAATGTTATATATGATCAAGTAAGAAATTTTAAATTTAAATATATAATTTTTAATTTTTTTACTATAGCCCGATAGTGGTCCTTATAGCTCGAAGCCCGCTAGGGTTAGGGTTAGGTCCCAATATTGCCAGCCCATTTAACACCGGCCCATTTAGCCCGAAGACCATTTAGGGTTGGCCCTATAGAGCTAGAGCCGGCCCGTTTAACATCTCTACTCGAGACCACTATTCTCCAAATCTCGAAAACGCTTGTATTTGGGATGATTTTAACCAATAAATAAGAATAGGTCAAGATTTTGTTTGTGATTAGTTGTTTCCGATTCGTGAGAATTAAAAAATGCTTATTAGAGATCACTTTATAATACTATTAAGTATTTTTCCATTCCACTGCTTTCTTGCTTTTCGTAAAGCCCCTTTCACCTCTTTTGTTTTCTTATCTAAGCTTAGAGGACAAAAATTAAAAGAAATCTGGAAATACTATAGTGGGAGAAATACAGATCGGATTACATATTATACAATGAATTAGAAAAATCATGTTCATACAAAACTGATATTATACTTATGCTTTTTAGGGCAACTGTTAATACGTTTTAGGAGAAAAATTAATCATTTTCATGGGAACTACTAATACTTTTAAGAAGAAAAACTAATATTTTTCAGGGAAATTGCTAATACTTTTACGAGAAACAACTAATACATTTCATGGGAAAACTAATACTTCACTGCAAGAAAGTAAGAAAATTCCAATGGAAAAAATCCATTGGAATGTGGCTAGCTTCCATCGGAATTATCAATTCCAACCGAAATTCCAACAGAAAATGTATCATTGGTAAAATGGTCGTTGGAATGGCAAAATTCCAATGAAAATTCCAACAGAAAAATAGTCAAATGTTATTTGTCCATTAGAATATTCAACCGATGGAAAAAACTCCAACAATTTTCCCAACAGCAATTTCAATGGAGTTATGCCGTTGAAATTTAGTCCAACGCTATATCTATTGGAATATATAATCATTGCACAAAACTCCAACGATTATATTCCAACAGAGTTATACAATTGGAATTTAGTCCAATGGAAATTCCAATGGTAATATTTTTAACTTCCCAGGGGTCACCCATCATCTATTCGTCCCAAGTTAAGCAAGCTTAAATATGTAGTTTCAATATGATTGACTCCAGAAAAGAAGATATATTTTATCGATAGGGATAGTACTATCAAATCTTTTAACCTCTATTTAAATATTCCAATGGTATTGGAATTTCCAATGTAATTTTCCAACAACATGTTGTAGCGTTAGAATATGCATTGGAATTTTAAAAACTCCAACAGAAATTCCAACGATGAATCCCGATGTTCTGTTTACCGTTGGAATTTTTGTTGGAATTTTTCAATTGTATGCTTTAATGATGGAATATATGTTGGAATTTTGCTTTAATGATGGAATTTATGTTGGAATTTTAAGGTATGCTTTAGCGATGAAATTTATGTTGGAATTTTCAAAATTCCAACAGTATTTTCAATGGATTATCCAATGGTTTAATTATTGTTGGATTTTTCCAAATGTTTTGTTGTGGTGTTGGCATTTTTTTTGGAACTTTAAATTCCAATGGGAATTTCATCGGTTTATACCAATGGTTTTATTTATCGTTGGAATTTCCGTTGGAATTTTCCAACAATATAATGTAGCATTGAAATTTCTATTGGAATTTTAAAAATTCCACACGTTTTTCTATTTCGTTGGATTTTGTTGTAATTTGATTGTTTTCTTGTAGTGCTTTTCACACGAATTAGTATACTTTTCAATTCAATATGTAATATTTTTCACTTAAACATATAATAATTTCACCTGAAACCAGGGGCGTAGCCAGCCGCACCATTTACCCCTAGCCCAAATTTTTTTCCCTTAGCCTAACTATTTTTTCCCCTTACGAAAAAAAAATTCCACTAAAAAAACGGGATAAAAAAATTTGGGGTGCGCGGGGGGCCGGGGTGGTCCCCCTAGATCCGCCCATGCCTGAAACTGTAATTTTTCAGTTTAACATGTAATACTTTTAGAGAAAAAACTAATATTTTTCAGAGTAAAAATAATACTTTTCGAGATTTTTTTTTTTATTATTGATCATGAAAATCTTTTCACTATACATCAAGTGGACAGTGTAGCTAGCAGATAGCAGCAAGCAAGATCGTATTCTTCATGGATTGAATACGAAACACATAAAGTATAGTAATCTCGTACTGCAATTTTATTGAAGCGGTCAAGAATGAAGAGTTGTTATTTAAACTAATCCTAAATTATCAAGTAAAAACCTAAGTATTGTTAGAAACACAGACCTCTCAAGATTTAAACAAATACGAAAAGCAAACCTAAGAACTTAATCTCAACATGGTTCATCAATGTTAATTCCAATTAACGTTTATGTGTATCTATGGGTTCCCTCTCCGAGTGGCACATAAACTGTTGATTAATAAGAATTGCAGATATCCCTACTCAATAATTAATATTAACTCCAAAAAGTTCTTAGAATTGAAGTAAGTTAGATCTTACTTTATGTTATAGGTCTTCCAACTAAATCCTCGTTTATGTTATGAATTCGTCTTTCGTAAGTTAGATCTTATCTCCCAAATTTTGAACTAACAAATAAGACATGCAAATTATTGGCCAGACAATATACAAGAAACAAGTACTTGAATTCATAAATAGAACGCAAGAAACCAGAAGAAACGATCGAATTAGAATTAACATAAATCCATAGTTTTGATCATGCCCTAGGATCAAGAAGTTTAGCCTAACATATTTGAAAACAAATTCATAGACAAACTTGAAATCAAATAAATTGACATTGAATTAAGTACAAAACAAAAGACCTAAAATATGAGGATAGAACCCTTCTTGAAAGGATGGATCTTTCTCAAAGTCTTGAACTCTTGTGCCTTCATAGATGAGAAAGGTCTTGTGTCATCGTTCTTCGTTGTATTGTGATTTTTCCTCTCTAATTTCATGTATTTTGGTGTAAAATCGTGTGTCTTCAGCTTAAGGCTTTGTCTTTCTTTTATAGATATTTTGACAGATCCGTGGTAGAGTCCCGATGAAATTAGGAAACAAAATAAACCGACGAACAAAGTAGACGATCATGTACTATTACACGGCCAGACCGTGTATTGTGTTTTGTTCTCTATTTTTCTCCGAATCAAATTACACAATCATGTATTAATACACGGGTGGGTCGTGTAATCCGTCTCTGAAATTCTTCCCTCGAGCAAGTCGCACGAACGTGTAAAATCACATGGATACATAATACACGGTCGTGTAATAATACACGGGTGGACGATGCTGTTCTTCGTCGTTTTCTTCGCGTATTTGATTATCTTATCGCATTCAGAATTCTTTGTTCGGGCTGTCCTACTGATATCTTTGCAAATAAAGCTTTATTTCCTATCAGAATCACAAGAATACGCAGTATCACGTCCAACAAAGGAAACCAACTAAAACACACTAAATATAAATGCAAATATATTAAATATGTACTAAAATAAGCCCCTAAACGCATGTATCTTTTACACGTATCAAATCCTCCCAAACTTAAATCATTGCTCGTCCTCGAGCAAACTAAAAAATAACCTCATGCAATAGGGTGGATTAAACAACACCAGAACATTACAAACACATAATTTCAATCAAATCAACACTTTAGTAAACATATAACTCATTCTCAAAAAGTCATCAATTGCAAATTTAGCACAATCAATACTCGTTTGGTATTTGACATTGCGACTCACAAGATAAAATGTATCACTCAACTATCAAAATAAATAGAAAGTGTACACACAAGTCAATTCAATGAAGTAGAACAACCATATGCTTGCAAATCATCTAACATCTCACAGATTTTATCCATTTTCCTTAATTTACAGGTTTGTGTAATGTATATAAATGACATTCTATCAATGAAAGCATATGCCAATTTTCCCAAAATCATATCTGTCTAAACTTTTTAACTTCAACACCATGATAACTGGAAGTTTACATTCTATAATACACTTATCAAGAAAATACAGTTTACCTAATATATTTACCGAGTACACGACATCCAATAGACAAATACAAACAAAGTTGTCATTAAAATGTCTCTCAAAAGACACATGCTTCTCAAAATATATTTACCGAGTACACGACATCCAATAGACAAATGGCTTCTCTTCATTCAATCAGTTTCAACAAGCTTTTTTTCAAATTTTGAGCAAAAATCAGTTGTACTTAGTCGAAAAATTGTGTATGTATTTTAAAATTTGTGAAGTAAGAAAATCAATTAAATTAATTTTTTAAATAATCTTTTTTTCTAAAAATTAATTAAATTTTTCATAAAAAAAATAGAGATGACAATTCTGTTTTGGATTCGAATGAAGCATAAAACTCTATTATCAATAGAGTTTTCTGAAGCTGACAAAAAAAAAAATCAAAGTCAAAAACCCTATTGGCAACCAACTTTTGGATGAAAACCCTTTCTACAAGAGAGTTTTCACCTTCGAAGTTAATTTTATTTTTTGGGGGGATTAAATGATTAAATTATTTTTTAAACTACATTAGTTACATAAATTAACCTATATAAATAAGTTAAACATTTGATATGTTTTCCATGTGGAATATGTCTTTCCATATTCCCACTTTTTATATTTCCATATATAAAGGTATTTTTTTTAATAAATAGAAATATATAAAAGAAAGGAAAAAGTTCTGATCACAAACCGATCAGGTAGCAAAGGAGAAAAATATTAAACTTCAGAAAAAGGAAACAATAAATATAATTTAAAAATACAATTTAAACGAAGGACGTCTATTTCTAGAAGATCTTCGAATGGCATAGTAATTAGTTGTTTTTTTAGCACATGCTCGAGTATCTTCTTGATGGTCTAATGTAGCTTGTGGAGCGTCGGCCCATGATCCACGAGCCACAATTGCCATAGACTTCAGAGCTTCTGAAGAATCACATGAGGGAAAGACAAGCGGAGTGGTGGTAGGGTCACCTATCATTGCCTTTAAAGCTTCTTTTTGTTCCTCGTCTTCTTGTTCCTCCTCTTCCGCCATATCTGACCACCGTTTTCGTGCGGTTGTCGCCATCACTTGGAAACTCTCCGATGGAGTAGCAGTATTAAACTCATAGTCATTAATAGGTATACTGCGTGAGACTACGTCCATAGCTCGTTGCAAGCTCTCTTTACCTTTATCATCTAAACTTGCAGCCATAACCATATTGTCCGAAGCTATCACTGAATTTTGCTGCAATGATTGATGAAGAACCATCATTCGATCAATATTTATTTCCCCTGCATGATTAGTATCTCCCATGCAATCACCATTACCCTTGTTATGACTAGACCTCTCCCCGCGAGTTTGTACTTGCTCCGAATTAATCTTTTCATGAGGAATTTGTTCATTCTCGTCCCTGAGAACCTCAAAAGGATTATTAATTTGAACATGCAAATTAGATGTACCCCCTTCCGGAGAACGACTTGCTTGGGCTGTCCGCTTCTTGACTTGCACCCAATGTTATGAATCCACATCTTTACCCTTAGTGGTAGTAGCATGGTCTCGGACTGGAGCTCGGCCACGCACGGGACTATAGCCTGGTTTAGCACCATCCACAGTTTTGGATTCTGCATTATGCTTCACCGCTTGATTGTTCGCTTGCCTGCAATTAGCGCCTAAATGTCCAACAGTTCGACAATGAGAGCAGAACTTTGGCAAATTTTCATAACTGAGCGATACGAACGAACAATGGCTTATTCGTTCCACCATAATAAATTCGTGCAATGGAGAATTAAAATCCAATTCTACAAGAACTCTTACGAAATGTCCCACTTCTACCGTAAGGGAACGACTGTCTATCTGCATGGGCGTGCCAATAGCACTTGCGAGCTTCATAATTAACGCATGATGCCAATATTCCATACTCAACTCGTATATATGAACCCATACATGAGATTTGGACGAATTTATGCGGTATGAATTGAAGTCTGGAACCCAATTACTGAGACGGATTGAGCCCGAATTCAGATTCCAGATAGGCCTCCCAAATACTTTGTTTCTGTCATTCACATTCGAGAATTGTATGTTGTAATAACCCTTTCCCAGGGGTATAAGGCGCCATGAACCGTCAATATGCCAAACCTCCGAAAGTCTCCGTTTAAGATCCTCTAACCCTAAAGGTTTGGATCCTTTAGGTAACATTAATCTACCAATCAATGTGTTTCGTAATTCTGGTGCCCGTTGTTGGTAAATTTCCTCATCCATAGTGACCGAAAAATACTCCCCCTTTTTCACAGGTTTCGAAATCTCCCCTAGGGATAGCATTTGAGCGAAAGTTTGAGTGTTAGTCTCATGCACGTTACTTGTGTATTTGGGATTAGGGTTTAAACTAGGGTTTTGAACAAAACCCTCCTCCATCCTAGGCGCATGGGTACGACTAGGGCACCCTAAAACTGGATCGAAATTATCAATTGGGATGCCTGAAGCCAAGGAATAATTACCTGTTCCATCCGAAAGTTTACGATCTGCGATTTCGTGAAATTCCGGATTAGCCGCTGCGTGATGTATGCGCGATGCGTTGTTGGGTCTTGATGCAGATTTTATCGATTGTTTATCACTAATACCTGACTTGGTGATCTCAGGAAATAGTAAAGAATAGAAATCCATAATTAACAGACTAGTAATTGGATTGAAGAAGATGATTATGTTCGAAAATTGTCATTCTCGAGAGAAAATTTTCAAAAACACTTGGCGGCGCTGTTTAGGGTTTATTTTCCATATATAAAGGTATTTAAATGGCTTATTTTATGCTTTAGTTTCTCATTCACCGAAAATTGGTTTTGAGAAATTCAGAATGCTAAATTTATTACCGTGTAAATTATATGATTATATCATTATTTTTCGTAACTAATAAATGATCTCACTTAAATCGGGTCAAAGCCTGTTTATTTTAAACCAATTAATTTCCAACATAAGCAAAATCAAATAAAATAGCCAACAAAAATATTTTCCAATTTAACTCATATGAAACAATGAACAATCTCAACAATCCAACACAACAAACATGAAAAAACTAGCACGCCACATACTTCCAGACTGTTTATTTCATACATATTACAAACTTTGAGAATAAGAAAGGCTGAAAATGAAATCGTTCAAACGCAGAAACCTTAGTACTTACACCACTTATTTCAGTCCCTAGTATAAAGGAAACATCATGCCAAGAAGTGAAAAAAGCGCACACTTAATTAGATTGTTGTCTAAAAGTATAGTAGTTTATAAGCAAACTGCAAATATATATTCCACCTGCTAACATTCATATGATTCATCTTAATAACAGGTACGATCGCCTTCCTATTTTCCAAGAAGGGATTTAAGCCACCAAGGCCGTTTAGTGTCGTTTGGTTCATCCCCGGGCGGAGAATCAGAATGAGTTACTTTGTGCAGTCTGCTAACATCATATCCTTGTTCTTCAGCCTGCTTCACAAGCTGATCGTAGATCTTGCCATCAAGCTTAGGCTGCCTGCTCAGAATCTGCAAACCAAACAAACACCACAAACTATTTATTAGTCATAAATGTATTCTTTAGCTATGAAATTGACTTCAACAAACAATTTATCCATTTCTCTTTTGACTCAGTGCTTGATTGTGCGCTATTCCCTCCTATCACAAAACTCTTAATGATCCAAAAAACCTCAACAATTACCAACAAGTCAAAAAGAGTGTTTGCAAAAACTTCTACTATAAAAATAAGTGACTTTTTGTAGCAAAAGTAAAAATAGTTGTGAATTGAAAGTTGTCAGTGTTTACAAATAGAATCAAAAGTTGAAAATTATAAATTTAGAGTATTTAGCAAATAAGTTGTAAAAGTACTTATTCATTTATATTTTCTCTCACATAAATATACTTTCTTTATTTACAGACTTTTAACACAAGTTTTAGTTTTTTTAAAACAAAATCAGATTTTTATAAAACCGCTTATTATAAAAAATAACTTTAGGAAAATAATTTTGAGTTTTTATTATTTTATAATTTTAAGATATTTTAAATAAATGGAAATATTTTAAAAAAGTGTATAGTTTTTTTAAGAAATAATTTCATATTTAATTTTTTGTAATTTTTTAATTTTAAAATAACTTTGATTCTTTTTTTTAAATAAATTATCGTGTTTTCTTTTATATTTTAATATTTATAATTTAGAATAACTTTCTGGATTTTTTAACCTTTTTTAATAAATGGGAAATATTTTTAAATTTTATTGAAACACGATATGGCAAGATTTGGGCACGATATGCAGATATGATACGATTTGGGCACGGTAGGGGTTGACACGATATGGCACGATTTGGGCACGATATGTATATGTATATGTACATGGGGGTTGACACGATATGTGTACACGATTTTATACATAGGAGTGTGTGTATTTGAGGAAAAGTATACACGATTTTCAAGAAAAACATTAATTGGATCAGTTTCAAAGTTCAAAATCTTCAAATTAAAAGAGGGATATTTTAGTCAAATTGGATAAAAAAGAGTTTTATTATGTTTATGGGTAGAAAATATTAAAAAATTCTACCTTTGAAAGAAACATACCGAAAGATAGTTCATGGAGGGCGCGCCAATCAAAGCATACTGATAATTCTTATCAATTCACAAAACCCAATAATCCCCAGTGACTGGAAACAAACATAGGCAGAAAATGGAGAACCCAGTATCTGGTTATAAACTTGGCCTCATCACACTTGGGATAACCCTTACAAGCAACGCCATGAATATGATTCCATTTTCCATTACACCAATGCTCCGTCAAAACATCAACAGAACCATCAGGTTTTAGAGTGTATGTAGCCCTTTTGTCCACGCCATTCCGGGGCTGAAATCTTGATGGTAAAAAAGCTATTTCGTACCATCTACCCATATACCTCTCTATATCAAATTCCTTCACCGCTTCCACTTCTTTTTTCACCATTTTTTTTGCAATACCAAAATTCAGCAAATCTCATGATTTATTAGCGTGAGGGATTTTTTCTTCTCTCTCTCCTATTATTTTCGGTTTCTTGATAAGGTGGTGTTGGATTGGGGCCAAAATTTTGATGTGACATGTAAAGCGCTTGTACCGTGTGAGATTCTTGAAAATGCCAGATATTATGAGGCGTTAGAAGAATATGTATTTCTTTAAGTGCAAATCTGGGAGACCAGGAGGGGAGGGGAGGGGAGGGATGATGATGAAAACTGAACATATCTAATTGTGTGTAACACAAATTTCGTGTCTCCAAATATTACAAACAAGGAAAATCATACAAATTACATATATGAGAATCAAATGAAAAATATAGGTTACAATTTCTAGATGGCCGCTATTAACACCCTCAAAACCTATTAATACACCCCTAATCTTTAATTAAAAAAATGCCAACAACTAAAAAGACTAAAATGCCCTTGGAACTTACTAAGTTTCTCACAAAAACCTTATAATCTTCTTCCCCCACACCACTCTTCTCCCCTCATTTTCCCTTTTTCTTCTTCTCTCTCTCTTTCTTTTCTTCTCTCTCCCTTCTATATCCCAAAATCCTACAACTTGGAAAAAAGTTTGACTAACGCACGATCAAAAGTTGACGAACATGAATAGAACACAGTCCCAAGACAATTAAGGTGATACTACTTTATATTAAGCAAAGTGTGATACTTACGTTATACTATCAAATTCAGTCAAATGCTTCAAGAGACAACAAATACCAAACATTGCAATTAGGAATAGATGCTCGTGTATATTATTATAATGACTGATGTAATGAGAAGCCGACTTTGTAACAGATGAATATTTATAAGATTTTGGCTATCAATATGCTATTGCGATATCTAAGCAAAAGCTAGAATTTGTAGTTTCTACCAAGAATAACATAGACCATTAGTTAATTAATTACAATAACATGTCACTGGAATATGGTGGTCTTTTTTCTCTTCCCAAAAAAAAAAGGAAGCATACAAGTAGCAAAACTTGAGCAGACGTGTGTGTTTGTTGTGTGTGTGAGAATTAGGGTTAAATTAGGGGAAGGGTAAATTGGAGATTATTGGGGGTGTATTAAGTAAATATTTTATTTATAAAAAATGGGTGGGGATGTATTATGAAAGAAGGTGTATTGATAGGTTTTAGGGGTGTGAATAGCGAACCCCTTTCTAGATATCTCTCATTTTGTTTCTTCAAGAATAAAATATTTGGACTTTGAGATTTTGTAGATGAGCTCTTCAGTTTAATTTTATCCAAACTTGAATTTGAATTTGAACACCATTAGCTGGAAAACTAGCTATATATATAGCTGAAAAAAACATGAATATTAAAGCTCCACAATTGTTACACAACACTAATATTTGCTGTTATAGATTTAAATTCAAATTAAATCTGATGTTACATATAGGAAGTTATTCACAGATTTTTAAATTCGAAAATAAATAAAATTTGCAAAATATAGGCTAGACTATGTGACTCGATTTCGGTGCGATATTCGTGTCCGCATGTTGCGCTCGCACACAAATTAATGGTTCAGAGCCCAAACAGGACCGTGATTTTCACCCCCCTGCGGGCGTGCTTATAGAGAGAGCATCTATGCAATATAATCTTACGCCTTAATAAAATGTGACATTATATATACTAGTCTAAAAAGCCTTTGTTTCCACGTATGGGACAAACCTACTTTTCAAAGAAGACAAACACATATGTTTTCTTCTTTTAAATTAATTCTAATACTCAACTTTAACCTTTAATTTCTCATTCATCCAAATATCATTTTGGACAAACAAATATTCAATTTTAATGTTCTCAAAGAGTAAAATAAGAACCCGCTTTTACTTTTGGCATTAGACGCTATAATGTATTAGCCTCAGGGATTTTTTCTTCTCTCTCCCCTATTATTTTCGGATTTTTGATAAGGTGGTTTCTTTTGATAAGGTGGTGTTGGATTGGGGCCTAAGTTTTGATGTGACAGTAAATGGGATTGGAACAACGTGGAAAGTTTGCAGCCTAACGCTTGTACTGTGTGGAGATTCTTGAAGAATGCTAGATATTATGAGGCGTTAGAAGAATATGCTAGATATTTATTTACAGAAGTATATAATTATTTAAAATCTATTTATTTAGATTTATATAGTTATTATAATATATTTTATTATCAAATTTACTATATGTGTAATAAAGCACAACATGATTGTCGAGGTTGAATGTGATCTTGATGCACCAATTCAAGATGTTATACAAATGACAACCACAGATGTAGAGATGGTGGTGGATGATAATATCCGATTTCAATAATTTCTTGCTCGACATAAAAGAACCAAGGATAAAGAAGCTCATATTGCACTTCGGAACGCATTAATTGATCATTTGTGGGAGGAATATACCAATTCGGATAATTAAATAGTCATCATCTTGTAATTTATTTATGTCTATTGTGGTTGTATTGTTAATAGTTTTTCACTAATATTATAATGTTCAATATTGTATTTTTATTTCTCTACTAGAAATTATTTATAAATTATTTAAACTTTTAATACATATTATTATACGACATAAACTGAATATAATTAATAATAAAATATATAATAATTAAATATTTTCTTAAATGAAATAAATATGTATTTTGTAGCCAAATATTAATATGTATTGAATTTTTAATAAACTAGTTTTTGTATTGAAATAATGAGCAATATTCCTTTTAGTGTAAAATTTAAAGTAGACGGGTTGGAGATATTTTTTAAGTTTGGTGCATAAATTGCACTATTTTAGTGCAAAAGCTACACTAAAATAAAATTGTAGGTTAGAGATGGCCTTAGAAGATTTTTTTTTTTTTAACTGCAAATCTGGGAGACTGCGATGGGAGAGATAATGATGAACATTGAACAGATTTAACAGTGGTTTGAGGCTTGAAATTCTTAACTTTATCATTATTCGATATCCAATAGATTACAAGAATATATATAAAATATACACACACACACATGAATTGGTTCAAAGGAGACTAATTTCTTGGGATAAGACATGGGAGCGAATAATGGTCATTGAAATTTTTGGATGGTTTAGGGAGTGATTGTTTGACCTTTCGTTCCGCTCATTTTTACTTTTAGAGTGAATAGTGTGAAAAAATTATTTTAAAAAAATGAGAATGAATTTTGAGAGTGTGATTGGATATAAGATGAAAATGTGATGATGATAGTTGATGTGATAGTTATTTTAGTATAATAGTGATTAAATGTGATTGGTGATTTGAAAAATAAGAGAGAGTGAATAGTTTATTTGTGATATGATTGTATAATAATGATAGTTGATTTGATATTTTTTTATTTAAATTATAATTAGATGTGATTGATGATTTGAAAAATGAGTAAAGTGAATAGTATATTTTTAAAAAAAACTCACAAGCAATCACATGTTCCTTCAAAATTTTGTCCAAAAAGTGAAAGGGGTGAAATTTTTTTCATAGGCAAGCACTTTTAGGAAAGTTGCTTCTTTGTAGGGACAAATTGGTAATTTTAATATTATTGGATTTTTAATGGAGGACAAAATTATAATTGCAAGCCTACGATTTTAGTTATAAAAAAACATACCTTATCCTATTGACGGGATTTATGGACAGTTTTTATTCAGAAATTTTCAGTTTCTTTGGGATTATTACTATCCCAATTTCATCCGCCATTGAAGATTACAATGTTGAAGACCTCGACAATAGTGTTCCCTATTAAAAATCCGTTAATATCTACTAGTGCGATTTTTGGGCAATTTTTATTCAAAACTGTACATTTTTTTTTGGGAATTGTTACTATCCAAATTCCTCTGTCATTAAAGATTGCAGCGTTGGAGACCTCGACGATACAATGGTGTTTTCAATTAAACTCTTTTTGCTAAATCACTACGAGAAAAATGGTTATAGACATTGGTCAAAAGTCATCAGTTGTATGCATTTTTTGATGCCTTTTCGTATTTGAAATCGTTTTTCTATCGAACTGTGTGTATGACTGGATTTTCTCGCTATTAAACATCGGTTTTTTCAACTGATGATTTTGTCCACCCATTTCTTTGTATATAACATCATTTTTAACATCGTGTTTTCCAACTGATGACTTTGGCCATCATATAACATCGGATTTATCATCGATTTTTTTATAACTGATGGCAAAATTATATTTATTATCTTTAAAAAAAGAAAAAATAAAATAAACTTACCCAAAAATATTTCATCCAAAAATTACAAGAGCTGGCCCAGACGAATATCCTCATCCATATACACCAAACCCTAATTGATCGTCCACCATCATACCTTCCGGCTACCACCATCACCATACCTTCGGAAATATAGGGCATCTGAAAACATAGTCAAAGTTTAGAAAATCATCCGTTTTCACCGTATGGAGCACTATCTCACCCCGTTGAAGGTTTTAACTCACCCATTGAAGTTTTCAGAGTACAGAGTTGTATGGAGCACTGTCGTACTTATTTCCTGTAGCAACATTATTGGTATTTTTTTATGTTTGCAGTTGAAATAGCAATACAATTCAAATAAATGCTTTCTGTTGTACATGGTGCATAATTAGTAGAATCTTACTGCATATTTAACTTTGTGTTGTTGTATTAAAATTATATTAGGCATGCAATGATCCAATACCGTATATGCAACAATAATAAATTAAAAATGCAGTGATATTCTTCTAATTAAGCAACAACATTATATTAATTTTGTAATGACAATTTTCAACTCAAACTTTTTTTGTTAGAAATTTTCTGCTGAGATTGCGCATAATTAATAGAATCTTACTGCATATTTAACTCTGCAATATTTCTATATTAAAATTACATTAGGCATGAAAATGATCCACCACGTATATGCAACAACAATAAATAAAAAATGCAGTGATACCCTTCTAATTAATCAACAATATTATATAAACTCTGCAATGGCCCAATACCATATATGCAAAAAACATGCATTTTTTTTGGAGTGGGTCTCTTGTGAGACCGTCTAAATCCGTAAGACGGATTCCTAATACCCAAAATCGGATCCATATTTAATCCAAAAACACGAGACACATAGCGATTCAACTTCTTCATGCGCTTTTAACTGTCTTCTTCCCCGAGACATCAATTTTTGTTTTTCCTTTTTATGTATTTTCTGATCAAGTTTTTCTTAAGTTTTTGAAATTTGCCTTCTGGGTTAAATTTATCTTGTTGTTGTGTTATTTTTCTTGGCTTTTTTTTGGGGGAATTCAGATGTGTGGCTTTCCTACTCATTACTCAAGTTTTGCTATGTCGAATTGTCCAAAAAAAAAAAAAAGGGGGTTTTGGTATATGGAAAAAGATAAGACTCATTCGGATTTTTGGCCTTTTTTTTCATAAAAAAATGTTTTTAAAATATGTTTTTTGAAAACAAATTTTCGAGTCATATTTTAGTTCAAATATCCAATCAGGGACGGAGCCAGAAAATGAATTTGAGGGGGACGAGATTAATTTTTTTCTTGAATTTAGTAAATAATGTCACGCCCCAGACGGGACGCGACGACGATCAACCGCTTAAATACAAATGAACCAACAGTCTAGACGAATATCAATGCAAACCCAAATGAAACACAGTCTAAAGCAGCGGAAATAAAATAAACATAAGTACGAATTACAACTTAAGGTCCAACAAAATCCAAATACATCCAACATAATAACCTGAATAAGTTTACAGGCCAAAACTAAAACAAAAGGTAAAGTACAATATCCAAATCTTAAACGTCAAGGGTCCTACGCCCTTAAATTACAGTCAAAGAAAGAAAAGAGTAGCAGGATAAACGGGAGTCCGACATCAGTAGAAGTACATGAAATAAGAACAATCATCAGTAAAAAGGTGCAAGATCGACAGGGCGGGCGAGGTCATCAATCTGTGGCCCGTTCGAGATATTCAACATAGTCCCCATCTAAAGGTTAGAAAACAGGAGGGGATGAGACAGAAATCTCAGTGGATGGGGTGATCGTGTGCAAGTGTGGCGATATATATAGTTAATGCGAGAAAATCAGTTGTATGAAAACGCGTGAGATATGATGCATGATTCCACACACAGTCCACAAGCGTCGTGATAAATATATTTAAGTAGTATACTTATACGATTTGAGAAAACTTGATTCGTGGTCACACACATGCACTATGTGATTGATCAAAGACGGTAGGATTGCGTGCACGAAATGTAACGTCAATCCCATGCAAGGCAAATAATGGTTGCGTACGGATATGTACGGATTTGTAGCGCCAACCAAACGGGTCCGATAAATCCGGAATCGTGTGGATCAGACAGCGATTCCTTCGTTCTTCCTTGTAACTCCCCAGGCAGGATGGTCCAAGACCGGCACCTTATCGCTCCATAGGCAAAGACAAAATCCACAGTGGAGCTTGCAAGGATCGGATCTGTCATAATCATGATTATACCTCAAGTACTACGACCCGCTTCCCTTGGACAAACTCCGTCCCTCAGTTGCGGGATTAGGGCGATGGGGTAGGAAGAGTGGAATAGCGGCCGAGCTGCCGGTTCCATCCCCCGGCGTATCCATTCCGATTTGTGAGCTCGACACACCAAGTTGACTCGAGGGGGAAAGTAATTATAATTATAAGTACATGCAGTCAACCAGGCAGTCGAGTATTATTGATTCAGGGAAGCAGTTCAAGAAAATTTTTGAAAATTCGCGAGTAGCAATTTTGGCGTTGGTGGAGTTTTTGGATGAAGATGATTATCGGAAGGATAAGCAACCTTCGATATCTTGAAGGTTAGGTGGAACATAGGTCCCGTTATAGATTCAAAATCGCAAGGCGAGGAAGTCGCTCCGCGATTGGGTATTAATCGGTCAAATTGATCAGATAAATCAAGGGTTTTTGGGAAAGTAAAATACTTTAATGAAATCTCCAAGTCATGGGGTCCAGGGCTATTTTAGTAAAAGAGAAAATAATTTGAGTTAGGTCCTTTATAAAAGAAAAATTGTAATTTAGCCCCGTTTTGTAAAAACCAACACTTTTGGGGTTAAAAATTGAATAAATAAATATCCCGACCTTGAAAAATTAAGAGGTCAGTTCATAAATTCTCCAAATTGTCCAGAGATTCAGGTTTTTAAAATTTTGAGGTCGAGATTTTGTAAAATTCTCACATTGGCCCCAAATTTGTAAAAATTGCCAATTCGGACCTTAAGTTTAAAATAATCGAAACTCACAAACCGGAAGGGCTTTTAATGTGATTCCAGTTGGAAAATGTCATTAAGATTAGTGGGATATTGGGACAAAAGCAGTTTTTAAAATAAATATGTGTAGGACCTTTAACCTTTGAAAATATCATTTTTGTCCCATTTTGAAATAATTGCCTTTAAGGCTTTTAGGGGTCCAATTGTCATGAAATTTGAACCTTGGGTCCAAAATATAATTAAGTTATAGTTAAGTTAGTATTTCCAGGTGCATGGGCTGCATAAGTCCTGGAAATTTCATTTGGGTCCTCAAGTTTAGTATTTTATACATTAGTCCCTCAATTTTAGTAAAATTGATTTCCAAGCCCTAACCACTTGGATTTTTGGAATACTTTTAAAATATGTAATTCCCAGTACCTTAAGAGTAAAAATTTCAAATTTTAAAGTTTAGGTCTGGTACAGTTTTAAAAATTGCAAAGTAGCCCTTAAACTTTCAAAATTTTACAATCTAGTCCTTGGGCTTTTAAAGGTTGATTTTATTTATCTTAAAACTCTTAGAACTTTATTAAAATATCCAAAAGTCATTTTTGAACCTGGGTACATTCCCAAAATTCGAAATTTGCAGAGGGGTCCTTTAACTTTCATTTTCTTGCAATTTAGTCCACCAACTTTCCATTTTTGCATTTTTAAGTCCAAAATTGAAATTTAATCAATTATGCTCGACTTGTCCAGGTTATAAGTCATCCAAAACATAGATTTTAAAGATCATACATATGCATGTCCAATACATACAAGAATTCATCAAATAGAACATTAAATTGCACATGCATGCACCTAAAATTCAATAAATGGCAAATTTGAGCAACTCTTGAGAATTTTCATGATTTGATATATAAAATTGACATGCAATACATAGATTATACATCTCAAGGCTCATGATCAAAATTTCTACATGCATTTTAATAAAAACACCTAATAGTTGGAAAGTATTTTTCCACCCACCTTAAAATTGAAAAATTGTGAAATAAAAGGATAAATTTCACAATTTTTGGATGAGGTCACTTAGGTCAGCCCCTAAGTCAAGAAATATCAAAAATTTGGGGTTAGAAAAATGAGAGAAAAATTAAAGAGAAAAGAAGGAGATAAGGAAATTGGAAAGACTTCACTTTACCTTGTATAGTAGGTGATTTGAAACTAGTTGGAGCTTCAAATTTGGAGATTTTGGTTCAACTCCAAAATCACCTAAGGTCAGCCCCTATTTCTCAAAAATGAAAAAGGGGTGTTAAAATTTGAAAAAAAATAGAAGGAAGAGGATAGAAGGGTTCTAGTGTCCAATTCTTACCTTGTTGTCTAATTTTCTCTACTAGTTCTTCTTCAAGTCTTCAAGTTTCACCACCATGCATGCATGTCTCCAAGTGGTCTTCTAAGTACCTCAAAATCCAAAATTCAAGCTTATATTAAAAAGAGAAGGTGAGGAGTAGTAAGAATTTAAGTTGAATTGAGGAGTGAAATTTCTTACCTTGAGATAGGGGTGTTCGAATTTTTAGTGTTTAAGTGGTAAGATTGTTTGTTTTGGTTTAGATGTTTGAAGAAAGAAGTATGTTTGATGTTAGGAAGAAGATGTCCTTGAAGGTTTGAAGGTAGGCTTGAAGATGTGAAGAACTTGTGTTTGAATTTTTGAAGATGTGAAGAAGTGGTACTTGAAGATATGAAGAACTTATGTTGAAGATTTGAAGATGTGAAGAGTTGGTGTTTGAAGGTTTGAAGATATGAATGAATTTTTGTTTGAAGATTTGAAGATGTGAAGGATTTTTAGAGAGAATGAGGAGAAAAGGTTTGAGAATTAAAATGTGTTGGATGAAAAATGAATTTTTGTGTAAAATTTGCCATTATGGCCGTCCACCATGGGGGGGGAGAGAGGATTTTTTTTGTTCAATTTTGTGTCTTGGAAATTGTCTCTTGCATGGGGACAAAAGGGTGGTCAAAGGTATGGGCAACGTATGGAATGAGAAGGAATGTTGGAAGACTTCCAACATGTTGGCAAAATTAATAATAAAGAATTAATGTAAGAGATGATGTGTATAATGTTTGAATTAATGGTATAATTATACACAAGATGACTAATATAAGGTGTAGGTGTACAAGAGTTGAATGATATTTTTACTCCAAAAATGTCATCATGGCCGTCCATACTAGGGGCTTTATGGTAATTCCATATATTTTTTTTTGTCCCAAATTTGATGATAATAGATGAAATATATCAATCTCCAAAATAATTAGTGATTTCCTTGATCACTTATAAGTCTCATGATCACTTAATCTAAATCAAAATCTTATTTCTATAAGGTAAAAGTCTCTAAAATAAATAGACTCTTAAAATTCTAAGGTGACTAATAAATACAAAAATAGTAATAATGATCAATCAAGTGATCACAAATGCAAAAATAGAATTAATAAAGATCATGATCACAAGTAATTAAATAAAATGAAATAAAGTACAAAATGTATATATTATTAATAATTACCAGTCAAAATGACGCGGTAAAATAGTCGATCAAATGTATAAACAACAATAAGGATCAATTATAAGCTCGGAAAAATCGGGGCTTCACAAATAAAGTGGCATTTTATTTTTTTAGAGGGTGCAAAATTTTAAATTTTAAAACTTTTATATACAAAAATTATATTAATCATAGAAAAAATTTGAAGTTGAGGGGGATGGATGCCACCACCAACCCTTGACTCCGTCCTGTATCCAATAACCTTTTTTCCGTTTGTGGTTTAATATCGAAATGTTCTAAAAAAATACCAAATAAATATTTTAAGCTTTTTGTGTAAAATATAAATTAAGAATAATGATTAATTAATATAAAAACTGATATATAAATAATCATGATTAAATACGAAAAATCTGAAAATTAAAATACACAATCTTCAAAATCGTAGTTAAATTAAATCTGATACAACAGTAAAACCACAATTAGATAAATATAGAAATATATCAAACGAAATAACATAAATTATAAGCATTCAGTTGGTATATTATTTTGTGTTTTTTTGTTAGTATTTTGTGTGGTTATTTTGATTTCATTTCTATATTTTTCATAGTATAATTCGTGTTTTGCTTGTGTGTTTGCGTGTTTTGTTGTTGAGTCTATTTTTGTGTGTGTTATGCCTGTTTTTGGTGGAAAAGTGTAGGTAGAACGAAGAAGAAACGAAAAGTGGGCTAAGAGAAGTGAACAAGGAAGAAACTAGGCGAACGGATGGCGAATGACCATTCAATGACCATTCGTTGGCCGTTCGATGACCGTTCAAGACAAAATCTGAACGTATATTTTACTGATCTTATCTAGTAGTTTTCTTTTAGGATTTGGACTCTTCCGAGTTGTTAGGGTCTTTGGGTTATAAAAGTGGAGTCTAGGCTTTAGATTTCTACACATTCAAAGCTAGAAACAAGATTTGGATTTCTTCTCTTCTCTTTCTCCCTCTCTTTCACGTTAGTTTTAGGGTTCTCTTAGGAGATCTCTCTATAACTTGAAAAAGTGTAATTCTTCTCCACCTTTATTTATCTATTTGATTTTCTTTTGATATTAATTGCTTCATGATGATGTTTGTGATTATTATCTCTTGTTTAATTGATATTATGATATTCTCCATGAGCTAATTTATTTGTTCTAGGGTTAGGATGATTTGATTCTAATAAACAAGTATGAGTATTGACTAATTGATTTGTTTTCCTGAATAAATTGCTTTACTTGTTGATTAATTGTTTGGCCAACTCTTGATTGTTTTGAGGGAATAATTAAAATCGAGAAAAGATAATATTCCTGGACTAAATTTATTCAGAGGGTTAGATATGAATCAGAGATGTATTATCTAACCCTAGACTTAATGAAAATAGCAAATTGTGTTGGGATAACCATAATCTGTGAATACGTGAGTTATTAAATCTATGCCTTATTTTTACATGTTTGTTATATTTATTAATCGCATGATCAATTAGTTGATATTCTGCTTGCAAGTTTGATGAGATGAATCCGAAATCCTAGACTTTCTTCCATATCTTTTTCTCCAATTTTAATTGTGTTTAGTTTTAATTTGTCTTTTTACTTGTTTTCCTTTAGTTTATTAAAATCACAAATTTGGTTAGAGTGTTTAGGTTTTATTTTCTGTCAACTTTGTTGCATAATAATTATTTGCCGGCTAAGTCTTGAGAGACGACTTGTGGTTAACTTGCTACCCCACAATTAATCTCGTTCTCTTGCGAGGATTGCTATATTTATTTAGGTGTTTAGCGGCCAAACATATATAAAATTATTTATGTAAATATTTATTATGGTTGTGCATTATATGTGTGTGTGTGTGTATTGATATTGCTCATATTCATTTTTATATCAAAAATCATTTTACGAGCAAATAGCTTTCTAACTCAAAAAAAGGGCCCCAAAACTCTAATCGAAGACTTGAACATAATAAAAACATAATGGGTTGTGAAACTCCGCTTTGTGCGGTTTTATGAGAAGTCAATTTACAACGACAAAATTCAAATTCATAAATTCACATTATGTGCATCGCACGGGTCAAAAACTAGCAATAATTAGTTTTTGTTAGGGTGCCCATTTTATATAAATTTTATATAAAATAAATGGGTTTGTGTGGGGTATGATAATATGCGTTTGGAATTGGTACATGTAATAAATATAGTTTCTTAATTGAGTTTGGGACGGGTACATGTAGTATAAATATTATAGGGTTCAGATTTAGTTACTCATAAATGAATGGATACCCTATCTATTGTCATCCCTACTTTCCATGTGTATTATTTCATATGTTTGATTTTTGAAATAATAGATTCACATATCTTTGAGTAATTTATAAAAGTAACTTTCAAAATTTAATTAGAAAAAAAAATCAATTATCTTTTAAAATATATACCCTAGTGTTTTGCAAAACACATAAAATGAGGAATACGGTGTCAATTTCAGGAACCGAGCACAAAATTAATGGGTATGGGTCCAGGCTTCATAGGTCAGGGTCGAATCCAAATAACCCTTCAATTAAACAGGTCGGGCTCAGGTCAACCTGCTATGACTCATTTAACCCGTCTAACTCGTTTATGAATTTAAAAAAAAATAAGTTAAAATTAATTGTAAGAAAAATAAAAAACAAGATATGCCCTTAAAATTTAAATGTTAAAAACCTCTTTATTTATGTATGTTATTACTATTTTGAAAGTTTTTGTATATTGTATAAAAATATGAATAGTGTGTTATGTTATTTATGTAATTACGTTACTTCTTTTTGTATGTTGTGAATTCGATATTTTTTTTCATTAATTGAATGTGTGTCATAGTCATTGATTTTTTAAAAGAAAATTATTTAGTTAGAAGTATTAAATGTACATAAAAATAATTTTATTAAACGGGCTAAATAAGTCAAGTCTAGACTACCTGTAAAATAAATAAGACGGGTGCTAGTTCAAGATTTGGTCAGGCCTAGATTGAATGATTATGACCAGCAAGCCTGGACCAAACCCAAATTCACTCCCCTAATGAGGAAGGCTTATGTAGAATAAATTGTTTACTTCTTTGACATGGTAATGAGAAACTGTTTACTAATGTATACGCAACAAAATGAAATGGCCACCAAAACCAGTTACCAATTTTACACTTCTGATACAAACGAACAATTTCAACAATCCAACAGAACAAACATGAAAAAACTAGCAAGCCACATTGAGAACAAGAACATTTAAAATAATAATAATTTCATACATATTACAAACTTTGAGAACAAGAAAGGCTAACGATGACATCGTTCAATCGTAGAAATCTTAATACTTACATCACTTATTTCAGGCCCTAGTATAAAGGAAAATTCATGACAACAAGTGAGAAAAAACACACTTAAATCGTGGTCTTAATAGTAGTTTATAAGCAAACTGCAGATATTCCACCTGCTAACATTCATATGATTCATCTTAATAACACATACGATCGCCTTCCTATTTTCCAAGAATGGATTTAATCCACCAAATTCCTTTAGTGTCCTTTGGTGCATCCTCGGGCGGAGACTCGGATTGAGGTGTTTTGTGCAGTTTGCTAACATCGTATCCTTCTTCTTTAGCCTTGTCCACAAGCTGATTGTAGATCTCATCATCGAGCTTAGGCTGCCTGCTCAGAATCTGCAAACCAGACAAACACCACCAAAATATGAACCTAATATCATCAAATTTCACTCGAAAAGCCTGTTACACTCGCATAAAGTACTACTTAACAAACTTTTAAAATTGTGATCACAACTATCCCCTTAGGATAGTTCACTTCAATTGATATGATTGCAGTAAAACAGATACTACCAAGGTATGGTTGAAATATTAGCTATCGATCAGGTTATTAATAATAGAATGTTTGCTTACAAGCAATCGTGTCATATTATAATATTTTGTTCTTCAATTTTTTGAGCCAAGAGGGTCGGATCCACAATCAAACAGTTAATTCTTAGTTACATATCGGGCATGTTATACCGGATAGGATCCTCTATTCCAAACTGTGTTTCATCTCGTATTCCAAGTATCTTAAATACACGCCAAGTGTAAATTAATGATGTCATCAATACACTTGGTGTGTAGGGGTGATATTTGGAACACGAGATGATACACAATTTGGAATAGAAAATCTCGAGTGATGTTCTACATGATGGCTCTTTAAATGGCTAACAAATACAATAGCAAGTATTAATTAGGTAAGATTGGGTAGTTATACTAGGCAATCAAGACCTAACAAACACAGCCTAAATGTGTTTGTATTGTGTTTAAATGACTAAAATTGAATACTTTTCCATCATCCACACAAGTGTCTTATTTCACTTGTGTATTGCTTCACCTTGTTGGCTTATGAAAGCCCCACTATTTAATAAGTGCAAAAACTAGGCACAATTGGCTTCCATTCATTTAATATGCGCACATTTATTATTCCTTATATTCTTTAAGTTGACTTCAACAAATAATTAATCCATTACTTATTTGACTCAGACCTTGATTCTGTGCTATTCCCTCCTATCACTACAGTTTCAGTAATCCAAGATGCACAAGAATTAAAGTATTTACCCAAAAACTGGACATCTCTCACTGCACAAAACTCTCAGGTCATCTAAAACCATGTCCCTCTACAATTACCAACAACCAAAGAAGAACAACAAAACCAACAAGTCAATTAAAATTCCAAAAGAAACCAATCCAAATCTCATAAAACTACAAATGAACATCAAATGAAAAACATTTCAAAATTTTACCCTCTTGTAATTTTCAAAAGCATCTGGGTTAATTACAAAACCCAAACCCAAGGATTTTTTTAATATATAATTATCCCTAACAGAATTTATAAAAACTTACCCAAAGATAGGTCCTGGAGGGCTGACCAATCAAAGCATACTGATAATTATCATCAATGTACAAAACCCAATAATCCCCAATGACTGGAATTATAGGCAGAAAAGGGGGAACCCAGAATTTGACTTTAAGCTTGGCCTCATCACTCTTGGGATCAGCCTTATAAGCAACGCCCTCAATAGATCCCCTTTTTCCATCAGACCAAGTCTCATTCAAAACATTAACAGTTCCATCAGGTTTGAGCGTGTACGTAGCCCTTGTGTCCACGCCATTCTTGGGCTGAAATCGTGATGGGAATGAGGCTATTTCATACCATCTACCCATGTACCTCTCTATATCCAAACCCTTCACCACTTCCATTTCTTTTTTCGCCATTTTTTTCGCAAAAGCTAAATTCAGAAATCTCAGCCTGAAGGATTGGTTTCTTTTTTTTTCTCTCTTTTTTATTTTTGGTTTCTTGATAAGGTAGATTGGGGCAAAAGTTTTGAGAGGAACCTATATATATGACATGTAAATGGGATTGGGGAAAACGTGGAACGTTGGCAGCCTAATGCGTGTACTGTGTGGAGATTCTTGAAAATGCGGGATATTATGAGGCGTTACAGGAAATTTTCAATTTTTTTTGTTTTTGGGAAAATTGCTAAAGTGGCGTGCATGGATAGGGAAGTTGCAATATTAGCTTATGTATGGTTATGTTTTTCCGCACCCAAATTTTCATTTTTCAACTATTTATAAAAATAGAATTAAATTTGTTTATAAATTTTTGACGAGGTAGTCTCATGTTAGATAATTTAACGATTAGACGGATCCAACCTAACGACTCTATCTGACCTACGAACACAACGACCTACCCAGCCCAGCGACTTAGTGGAATGTCTATTACCTTGTAGGGGACCTACTGGCTACTAATATTTTTCATTTGAACTACTAATATTTTTTATTAGAAAATATAATAGTTTTCAAGGGGATTACTGAGAAAAATCAGAGAAAAAACTAATATTTTTCAGTGGAATTACTAATACGTTTCACAGTGACGACTAATACTTATGGCAGAGAAAACTACTAAATTTTGAGAGGGGCTATTAAATATTTAAAAATTAAACCACGTACTAATGCTTTTCAATTAATATTTTTCAGTGTTCTTGTAATACTATATCACTGTCCAATATTACGAAAATAAGACATTCAAGTAAACTATTTACTAATATTTTTTAGATGGACTGCTAATACTTTTTAGAGGGACCGCTAGTTCCGGTCCCTAGATATTACAAAAATATCATTGATAATATTACAAAAATACAGCCGGCTCAGTTTTCTGATCCGTCTAATGGATTTTGGCCCGTTAAACCGCCTGATAGAAGTTTTTGTCATTTTTGAATGGATATCATCATTTTCACTTTCCATTGTTCACATAATACAACATCTCAACTTACAATTTTAATTTTCAATACTATACACAACCTTACATCATATATCAATCATTATTCATCAAATTCTACATGTGGGACCCACCACTACCAACTCTACATTCAAATTATTATATACATAAAATACTACTTAAAAACTATTCAACCAAACATATTCTTATTTCCCAACTTACATCAAACTTAGGAAAAATTGCAAATTTAGTCAGATAAGTTATGTCCATTCGCATTGTAAAGTCGAAGTTTAGTCCTTGACTATAACAAAAAATAGCATTTTAGACTCGTAACTTTTAGAAATAAGCAATTATAGTCTCATATTTTTATGGAGGTGGCATTTTGACCCATTACACAAATTAGACTAAAAGGCCAAATATGTACAGCATGTCGTATGTGAAATCACAACTAGATCCAATACATTCGTATTAGAGCTGGCAAAATCCAGCCAAACTCATGGGCCGGCCCGACTGCCCAAAAAAATTTGGGTCTATTTGGTCCGGCCCAATTGGCCTGTGGGCACGACTTAGCTTGACCCGACAATATTCATGCAAAAAATAAATTTTTAGGTTGGGTCGGGCCATGTATACTCGCGGCCCAACCAGAATTGGAGACCGGACCCGGTCGAATTTTTTTCAAAGCCCGATGGGCTCGAATCGGTCCGAGCCCATTGCCATCCCTAATCCACATGGATTGATGTTAAATCTGAATATCCCAAATTTTAAAAATAGAGAAATCCGTATAGTCGATATGATATGGCAAAATTATTCATATTCAATTTTATCGGCACAAGCTACTTTTAGAGAACGGAATAGGAAGAACAAAAGAAAAAATATAAACAAGCCTCTATTAGCTCAAGTTACATACCATTTGTCATGTAGACGAGTACATTAATTTATTCATCCAGAATAGATGGAAGTCTAAGACGAATAATAGTGAAGTTTCGCAATTATTCTTTACGAAAATACCAGGTCCCTGGAGAGATATGGTAATCAGGTAATACAATATGGATGATATAATATAATAAATTATAAATTATCCTTAATAATTTTTAATAAACCTAGGCTCTAATACCATCTTTGAGCCAAGATTTAGCCAACTAAGTCATTTGAACAAATAAGGGCATTTTGGGCATTATGAAAGTATAAAGTGGCATTGGGACCAAAACTGCAATTACTAGGAATTTATAGGACTAGAATTGCACTATACTAAAACTTATGGGACCAAAATATGAAAAAGGCCACAAACATATAGGACTTGGACAAAAACTTCAAAACTTATGGGACTTAAATGTGAATGACCATAAACAATTTTCCCTAAAATTTATTCACATTCACTCATCTAAACATAATTCTATTTTTCACACGATAACAAATAAATTTTCAAATTTTATTTTCCAACATTAGAAAGCGGAAATAGGCCATAGAAACATAATCATGCAAGACCGTAGTCTTGTAAATTTTCAAGTTTAATTTAGTTTTGTGACAATTCTGCGCCCAACAATTTTTGCATGATGCAAATACAAATGCTTATATTTTTTTAGTTGTAGCAATTTCAATCCTATTAATCAAAATTGCTAATTTTGTCGAATTTGAACATGTTTTTGTAATTCAATTATTATGAAAAATTTCATGTAAAACTAGTATCTCAGAGTTTTATCTGGATTCATAATTCTAAAATTCTTCTCTCATTAGGGAATTCATCGTATAAATAATCCAATTCACCTCATAAGTAAATAAAACATAAATATTGATACCATTTTCTTTTTTACCTTGTGTATACTGAATATTTTGGCTATCAAATGTGTTTTGGGAATAAATGAAATATTAAAATAGCCATTTGGGACGAAATTTGCACCAACTTAAGATTTATGGGACCAGAACTGCACAATCCCAAAACTTACGGCATCAAAATTGTGAAAAAAATAAGTTATTGATTTTTCAGTACCTGACCTATAGGCACTTTGTTGGTTTTGTACCTGATATTTCGGAGTTACCAACTTAGTACCCATACTTCACATGTTTTTATAAACTGCTACATATTCACTTTTAAGGACGAAAATGCCACCAAGATTGTTTTTTAATTTTTGTTAAAAAGTTAAGTTTTAATTAGAATTATTATATTTAAAAAATAAACTAAATTTTGAAATAACTCATTATTATTTAAATTAAATTATAAATTCTTAATTGTAAAAAATAAAATAAATAGAATAAAATATTTTTTAAAATTCGATTAAAAAACTAATTAAAATTTAATATATTAATAAAGAAATTGCTATAATTTTCTTATTTACTATCTTAATATTACTTTAAATTATTTAATTTTCAATTTAATTTTTAAAATTAGTTAACTAAACTAATTTTTATTTTTTGATTAATTAAATATTAATTTATATTTATTAATTTACTAATTTAAAGTAATTAATTTTTTTTTAGAAATTCATTAATATTTTTAGAAACTTCTTTCTATTTTTTATTAATTAAATTAATTAAAACTTTATTTGATTTTATAATTTAAAAAAGAATACTAAAAAACTTATTTTGAGTACACTTATGTTTCTTGGGGACATTTTCGTCCTTAAAATTGAATAAGTACCAATTTATAAAAACAATGTGAAGTACGGGTACTAAATTGGTAACTGTGAAATGTCAGGTACAAACCAACAAAATGTCTACACGTCAGGTACTAATAATTCAATAACCCAAAAAAAAAAATCATACAGGACTAAAATCACAACTCCAAAAGTTATTAGACTAACATTAAAATATTTCTACAAATACAGAACGAGTTTTGCATTTTTTTCCCTTTATTTTTTACTACCAACCTTGGGAGGGGGGGTGATGATGAGCCTCGAACTCTAGAACTCTAGTATGGGGCTTGAGATTCTTAATAACTCAACCACTCTCCGATCATGTGGCATTACAAGAATATATATATATATATATTATATATATATAGGGGATCCTGTGAGACCACCCTCCTAGGTAAGACCATAGGACCAGATCTACACCATCAAAAAAATAAATCAATGGTCAATATATGAACAAATATATACAGCAATTCATATGAAAGTATACATTAGAAGGGGTAAAATAGGAATCCAAGAACTAAATATGGTAACCGCCTCCTACAAATTAGGGACGTGATCTGTTATTGATCACATCTCCATAATCACGCGATTCACCTTTCCTTTCTCTCCCTTCTTCACAACAACAATCTCTGTATCGCAAAAACAACATGTACTGCTCCATTCGAACCTGCAAATTATTCAAATTTGGCAACAAAATCATGCAGCAATTAATGAAAAGTATACAATTCCACTAAACTAACTATACTTTAAAACATTACTAAGTATACATAAACAATTAACTAAGTATACAATTACACTAAACTACCTGTACATTAAAATATTACTAAGTATACAGAAACATTTAACTAAGTATACAATTACATTGAACTAACTATACATTAAATTACTAAGTATACAGAAATATTTAACTAAGTATACAATTATACTGAACTAAATACACAATTCCACTGAATTACTTATATAACTAAGTATACAATTCCATTGAACTAAGTATACAAATCCACAAAACTAAGTATACAAATTCACTAAACTACTTACTAAACTACTTACTAAACTACTTATATAACTAAGAATACAATTCCACTAAACCAAGTATACAAATCCATTGAACTAAATATACAATAAAACATGACTAAGTATACAAGTCCACTGAACTATGTATACAATTCCACTGAACTAAATATATGATAAAACAAAACCATGTATAAAAGTGATGCGTTTTTTCTCCCTAAAAATCGGCCAACTGAAAAGGTAAAATTGTATTTTCCTTAAAAATAGCAATTAAAGATATTAACCCACCTATTTAATAAATTGATGATATAGAATACACCATTTAAAATTTCAAATAAAGAATAGAAGGGAATAAGAATCATCTCTTTATTATATCAATTACTAAAATACCCTTTACATATATATAGGGTATACTAAACCAATACTACTAGTTCCTCTTCCTATGTGGGATAAAAGACAATAAAATAAAACAATCTCTAACACTATTTCAACACTCCCCCTCAAGATGGAGCAAATATATCATATGTGCCCAACTTGTTACATATATATTCAACCCGAGGACCCCTTAGAGCTTTAGTGAAGATATCTGTCAATTGATCATTTGAACTGACGTGTGAAGTGACAACTTCCATGGCTAGCACCTTATTTCTCACAAAGTGACAATCAACTTCAATGTGCTTAGTGCGCTCATGAAACACTGGATTGGATGCAATATGCATTGCTGCCTGATTATCACACATTAATGTCATAGGCTGAGAACTCTTCACTACAATCTCGTTGAGTAACTGTTTCACCCAAATAAGTTAACACGTCGCAAGTCCCATGGCTCTGTATTCAGATTCTGCACTTGAACGAGCCACGTCATTCTGTTTCTTGCTCTTCCATGATATGAGATTTCCGCCAATGAAAACACAATATCCAGAAGTAGAACGTCTGTCAATTGGACACCCTGCCCAATCCGCATCAGAGTAGTCAACCACATCAATGTTCCCTGTATCTCTGTACAATATTCCTTTTCCAGGAGCATTCTTGATATACCGAAGAATACGGACGACTGCATTCCAATGACTTTCTCGCGGTGAATTCAAAAACTGGCTAACCACACTTACAGCAAATGAAATATCTGGACGAGTTACTTTAAGGTAATTAAGTTTGCCAACCAACCTTCTATACCTTCCAGGATCTGACATCGGTTCCCCTTCGTTTGGTAAAAGTTTGAGATTTGGTCCATCGGTGAATCATAAGGTTTCGACCCAAGCATCCTAGCTTCTTCTAACATATCGAGGACATATTTTCGTTGGGAGATGAATATACCTTGATCTGATTGCGCAACCTCAATACCAAGGAAATAGTGCAACTTGCCCAAGTCCTTAGTTTGGAATTGTAGATGCAAAAAGTTCTTGAGATCATGTATGCCTCTCGTGTCATCTCCAGTAATTATGATATCGTCAACATACACAATCAACAAAAGACGTTTCCCAGAGGATTGTCGATAAAAGACTGAATGGTCTACTTCACACCTTGTCAACCCAAAGCTAATGACGACTTCACTGAAGCGGCCAAACCACGCTCGTGGTGACTGTTTCAAACCATAAAGAGATTTCTTCAAACGACATACCTTAGCAGACTCCCCCTGAGCAACAAACCCTGGTGGTTGCTCCATATAGACCTCTTCCTCAAGATCACCATTGAGGAAGGAATTTTTGATGTCAAGTTGATGAAGAGACCAATGAAACATCGCTGCAAGAGCAAGACAGATGCGAACAGAAGACATTTTAGCAACAGGGGAAAACATATCATCGTAATCAACACCATAAACCTGTGTGTACCCTTTAGCAACCAAGCGCGCCTTCAACCTATCCATTTTACCTTCGGGTGAGCATTTAACGTTATAAATCCAACGAAAACCCACAACAGATTTGCCCGAAGGCAGATCCACCAAGTCCCAAGTGCCACTAGAATGTAAGGCAGACATTTCTTCTAACATTGTCGTATGCCAACCAGGATGAGCAAGAGCTTCAGAGACAGAGTGAGGAACAGAATAGAGGATAACGAACCAACAAATGACAAATAAGAAGGGGATAAAGCATGATAAGAAACAAAGTGAGAGATAGGGTGTTGAGTAGTGCAACGTCGGGTACCTTTTCAAAGAGCAATGGGTAGATCTAAGTCAGTAGGTGGAACCGGATCCAAGAGGGGCGTGACAGTGGCACCCGGAGCTGCAGGAGGTAGGGTTGAGCGATGGCGTCGTTGATATGTCTGTAGATCGGGACGATCCAAGCGAGAAAGAGGTGTCAGAGTAGGTGGGGGCAACATATTGGGGGATGAAGAGAGTGGAGGAGGTTGGAAAAGTGGAACAGGAAGCGGTAAGTCCTCAATTCCAGAGTGTGGAGAATTGGAAGTTGGTCCATAATAGGGGTTAGATTCGAAGAATGTGACATCAGCACATATGAACTGGCGACTCAGCTCAGGTGAATAGCAGCGATAACCTTTTTGATTGCGTGCATATCCAAGAAAAATACACTTTATAGAGTGAGGGTTTAATTTATCAGACCCAGGGGAAAAGTTGTGGACAAAACATACACACCCAAAGACACGTAGAGGTAGGGGATAGATAGGATCACGAGGCCACAAAGTAGAAAAAGGGATCTTCCCATTGAGAATAGTGGAGGGCATGCGGTTGATCAGATAACATGCTGTGAGAACTGCATCATCCCAAAAACGCAATGGGACATTCATATGAAGGAGAGTGCGAGAAGTCTCAATAAGGTGACGATTCTTTCGCTCAGCGACCCCATTTTGTTGTGGAGTGTAAGCGTAAGAAGACTGATGAATAACCCCTTTAGAGGATAAGAATAACGAAAAAAAAGAAGAAAAATATTCCTGAGCATTGTCAGTTCGTAAACTGCAAATACGAGAATCAAATTGAGTAACAATTTCATTGTAAAAGAATTGAAAAATAGACAAAACTTCAGAACGATCTTTCATTAAAAATAACCAAGTAACACGAGAAAAGTCATCTATAAAGGTAACAAAATACCGATAACCAAATTTAGATACATGATGACTAGGTCCCCAAATATCGGAATGTACTAACTCAAATGGGGTAGTAGCCAGATTAGTAAGATGACTAGGAAAAGAATTACGACTATGTTTGCCTAATTGGCACGACTCACAAAAGACTTCTTTGACATGACTCAAACTAGGAACCATCTTGTGGAAGTTGGCGAGGGAAGGGTGGCCAAGACGACTGTGAATGAGAGTAGGAGAGGAAATAACAACCCCAGCATTATTATATATTATTATCTCTCCATTCTAGACTTCTAAGACATATTATGCTATTTTGTGCAGGAGACGAGATGAGCCGGGGAACTAGGACTTGTATCCTGCACAATCATTTTGCACATAAAAAGGTGGGGTTACCTTTACATTTAACCATGTAATATTACTATTCAATGCAAGTTGACTGTTTAATTAATCATGATTAGTATGTTTTGCACGAATCTCATGTTGCCATTGTACCGCACATGTCACATATTTATGTGTTGTGGTGACGATCACTTCACGTTATGAGCTCGTACATGTTACAAAGTTAGAGTCTGTCTGTACAAATTCCATGTATGATGCATCTCTGCTAGTTGTAATTAATTACGCAGTCGCTTAAGTGTACCCCACTAAGTGTATTTTCATAGCACTCACCCCATATTACATCTTTCAGATTGAGGCGAGATACGACACGAAGACTTAGGCATGATAAAATACTTTTGGAGTTCCAAAGTCCCTATTCCCCTTTTTCTTTAACTTTAAACTGATAAACTGCAGTCTGTAAATAAACTTTCTTTTGTCTACTATTGAGATGAGTTGTGACTTATCTACTTATATAATGCTTGCGCCGTATTTTTGTGAATTGGGCTAACCAGGTTGTGAGCCTGGTTAATGATGTTGATTATTTGAGATGATCTACCCGTATGGAAAGTTATTTAAAGTTAGGTACACACTAATGTAGCATTTCTAAAGCCCAAACTATATTTCTCCAAATTGAGGCGCTACGAGAGGTGGTACCAGAGCAAGATTTTCGGACTATACTTTGTAAAATAATTTTGTAAGTGTCGAGTTAGTCTTTTGAGTTTTGTTTAATATATGGACGATTGTTTATGAAAACCTTCATGCCCCAAGTTGAAGTGAAACTTTAAGCCTAAAGACATACACATGATTTCTTCATGATGGTTTAGATGATTCATGAATACAAGACATGTTACATGATCAATGATATGTTTGAGTCGTGCCTCCAATATTATACATGATATGAATTCTATGTCGCATGAACATTTTCAATGCTACATGATTACCATTTTTGCAAATTACTATTCAGGGTATGATTTTGCCAAGTGCATGTTACATGAAAAAATGAATTTTCATATTGTCATGCACCTCATGATTTTATCAAGTCACTACACTTCATACATGATACTAGAGAACTAGATCATAGGCTTTGATCACACGAACATTGAGTTAGATTGGATTTTGGGCATACGCTTATTTTGCGTACATATACTTATGTGCCTTAAATAGTTCGACGTAAGTTCATGATTATCAGGAACAATGACTAGTATTATTTTAGTTTATGGTTGTTTATTCTAGATATATTTAGTTGTTGGAATTTTATAATGGCCCGTCGTAATAATGTTAGCTGAGGCTCCGCTTGCCTCATATGCTCTAGAGATGGCTAATCCTGGTGAAGATCTAATTATTGTGTTGCGTGGGTTGGCACACCATTTCACCACTGCTCAAAATCAACAACCACAACCCCCAAATCCACGTGATACTTTGACTCAAGTGGTAGAGCAATTCCGTCGATTCATACCAAGAACCTGCAGTTGCCGAGAAGTGGCTCCATGCTTTAGAGCGTATATTCACTCACATTGCCTACAGTGATGCACATGAGGTGTCTTGTGCAATCTTTCAGATGACTGAAGATGCCGACCATTGGTGGGAATCGTATTGTAGGACTCGCACTCAACAACAGATTGGGGCTCTGACTTGGCAAGAATTTAAGAATATGGTTATGAAAATCTACTTGCAATTATCTTCCTGTTAAAAGAAAAAATGGGAATTCATACACTTGAAACAAGGATCAATTCACTGAGTATGAGAGGAAGTTTAACCAGTTATCTAGGTACGCTACTAGTTTGGTGATCACATAATATGATAAGGCTAGATGCTTTGAATAAGGGTTACGCATTGAGATCAACAGTATCTTGGCAACAACGAAGACTACTACGTATGCAGATATTGTTGAAAGGGCTTTGGAGAGTGCAACCCGACTGAATTTAGATTTTGGAAATACAAAGGCTCAAGTCATTACTGAAAAGAGGAAATTGGACAATATTAATCGTGGAAAATCTAAAATCACCCCGCAGAAAAACAAGCAAGAACTGGTGAATATACTGGAACAAGTATCCAAGGGGATAAACCTTAGTGCCCACAGTGTGGGAAGAATTATAGGGGTGAATGTCTGTATGGAAATGGAATTTGTTACCGCTGTAAGAAACCAAGCCACACTATCCAAAATTGTCCTGAAGTGAAGAATCCGAGAGAAGGTAGTAAAGGGAAACAGAAGGCTGGAAAAGCACGAGTCTTTGCTATGACTCAAGAGAAAGCAGCTAAGGACCTAGGCACTATGACAGGTATGTTAACTATATCTAAGTCACATGCTCTCATTTTATTTGACACCGGGGCTACACATTTGTTTATTTCTACTAAGTTATTTAGAAAGTTGGGATGTGATAGTGTCAAAATAAATGATGTACTGGAAGTTAGAATACCATTTAGACAAACGATCAATATTGACCAAATGTGTCGGGGAGTGGAAATAGGAATTGAAGATAGGAATCTATTTGTCGATTTACTGTGATAAATATGAGGGATTTTGGGAATGGATTGACTTAGAGCGAATTGTGCAATAATTAGGTGCCACGAGCAGGAAGTGGAATTCCTGAGTTTTGATGGAAAATAATTTGTTTTTCATGGGATAAAAGTGATATCTATACCACAAGTAATATCAGATATGAAAGCCATGAAAGCATTGAGAAAGGCTAAATGTCAGACTTGGTAAATGTAATGAGCACTGAATTGAGAAAAGTGACAATTGATGAAGTGCCAATTGTATGAGAATACATAGATGTTTTTCCTGAAGATTTACCCAGCATTCCACCATATAGACAAGTGGAATTTTTAATAGACCTAGTGCTTGGAGCGGGACCAGTATCCAAAGCGTCATATAGAATAGCACCAAAAGAATTACAAGAACTGAAAGCGCAACTACAAGAGTTGTTTGATAAGAAGTTTATTCGACCCTGTGTGTCACCATGGGGGCACCAGTGTTATTTGAACGGAAGAAGGATGGGTCATATAGGATGCCTATATTCTATCGAGAACTAAACAAAGTGACAATCAAGAATAAATATCCATTGCCAAGGATTGAAGATTTGTTTGACCAGTTGAAGAGCGCAAATGTGTTTTCAAAGATTGACTTAAGGTCTGGGTATCATCAAGTGAAAGTTAAGGAAAATGACATACCCAAAACTGCTTTCAGAACCCGGTATGATCATTATGAGTTTGTGGTGATGCCTTTTGGACTTAGCAACACACCTGCAATGTTTATGGATTTAATGATCAAAGTATTTCATCCTTACTTGGACAACTTCGTAATCGTTTTTATAGATGATATCTTGATATATTCATGAAACAAGAAGCAACATGAAGATCATTTAAGTATTATGTCGGAGACTCTACATGAAGAACGATTATATGCCAAATTCAAGAAGTGTGAATTATGGATGGAACAAGTGGTGTTTCTTGGACACATCGTCTCAGCTCGAGGTTGACCCAATCAAGGTAGAAGCTGTAAGAAATTGGAAGACGCTAACTAATGTGAATGAAGTATGAAGTTTTCTTGGTTTGACGGGTTATTACAAGAGGTTTATCGTGGGATTCTCGAAGATCGCATTACCTTTGACGCAACTAACTCGTAAAGGTGTGAAGTTTCAATGGTCCGAAATGTGTGAGAAAAGCTTCCAAGAACTAAATGAGAGGTTAGTTACTACTCATGTTTTGATAATACCATATGGATCAGACGGGTTCTTCATCTACAATGATGCGTCTAAGCAATGATTATGATATGTTTTAATGCAACACAATAAAGTGGTTGCCTATGTCTCTAGGCAACTGAAACCTCATGAGCAAAATTACCCGACTCATGACTTAGAGTTAGCAGCGGTAGTACATGCCTTGAAGATTTGGCGACAATATATATATGGAGAAAAATGCAAAATATATACCGCTCATAAGAGCTTGAAGCACTTCTTTGAGCAGAAGGAATTGAACATGAGGCAAAGAAGATGGTTGGAGTTGGTCAAGGATTATGATTGTACAATTTTATATCACACTGGAAAAGTAAACATAGTGGACGATGCCTTGAGCAGAAAGAGTCATGAAGGTTTGAGTTTCATGTTGACGTGCCAAGAACAACATATCAAAGATTTTGCTAAGTTAAGAATCGATGTCATTGTCCTACCCAATACAACTAAGTCAGTAATAGCAGCAATGATAGTCTAACCTACTCTCAGAAGCAGAGAAGTGGAGGCTCAGAAGAGTGACAAATTCTTGATGAAATTGAGAAATCGAGCAAATGATGGGAACAAAAAAGGATTTGAAGTGGCCGATGACGGAGCACTAATGTTTGGGAATCATTTATGTGTGCCGAATGATGAACAATTAAGGAGAGAAATCCTGGAAAAGGCACATTGCACACCGTATACTGCATATCCTTGAGCTACTAAGATGTATCAACATCTAAGAAAGATATTTTGGTGGACCATGTTGCGGTCAAATACCTATTCGCAAAGATGATTTTTTATCTCTAATATTACTTGGGCTTATAGAAGATGAATACTTTGGGGGAGATGTGGTGAAATTGTGAGAAAGAGAGAAAAGTGGCAAAACAATGAGGGATGAGCAGTGCCTAGGTAAATGAAAGAATAAAAGAAGCTCGAAAAAGAAAGAAAAATCTAGGAAAAAGGAAAGAGAAATTCGAGCCAAAGAAAGAAAGAAAAGAAGGAAAACAAAATTCTAGAAATTGAGAAATTGAGAGCTTAAGGCTAAAGAAGAAAAGAAAAAAAAGGCAAAAAGGCCTAAGAATGAAAAAGGAGAAAAATGGTATGGTGGAGTTGAGTTGAACAAGAAAATATTTTGAAAGAATGGTTTTTAGATGAAATTGGGTTGGTGAGTTGCAAGTCTGTGTACTTAAATTCTATTTGCTCAAGTCAAGTCACTTAAACCAAAATTTTCTTACCCTTACCAAAGAGCCTACATTACACCCAAATGAAAGTCCTTTTTGATTCTTAAATTGTGCATACAAAAGTGGTAGAGATGTTAGACGATTTGCAAGCCTATGGTAGTTCTACATTCAATAAATTGAGTTGAGAGAAAACACTTACTATACACTTTGATAGTTGAGTGATACACTACTAACTTGGTAGTCGCGATATCAAGTACCCAAATAATGAATCGCATGGTTTACTTGAATATGGAGTCAAATGAAATTGAATGTTGTGTTCTTGTGTGTTCTTTGTACCCTGTGATTTTATTTTTCTTGATTTGCTCGAGGACGTGTAAAATGTACATGCATTTAAGGGCTTATTTTGATATATAATTGATGCATTTGCATGTATATTTAGTGTGTTATACTTGGTTTCCTTTGTTGGGCGTGATACTGCACACTTTTTGTGAATTTTACAGAAAATGGAGCTAAATTGGACAAAAGATGATAGCATGTTTCAAAGGATATGTCAAAATCCAAGGTACGATAAAAGATGTGAAGGAAAGATGCATGGACGGTCGAACAAAAGGGAATTTCCTTCAAAAACGTCCAAACGCGCTAACAGTTTCCAGCACTGGCAGGGTTTAGTATTTTGACCATAACGTTCTCTAAAAAATTGATATGAAGCTGATTAAAGTGGCTATGGAAAGCTAAGAGAAAGGGATACAACTTTCATGAAGACCCCACCCCAGGAGCAAACTCCAATTGCACGACCCGACCGTGTGGATTCACACGGTCGTACGATGTGTTTGCGACTAAGTTGGTCTCCTAATCCCGTCAGAACTCTACTCTCTCCAAGCACCTATATAAACTATAAAGGGACCAAGGCTCTGCACGAAAATAAAAGTTTTTACATCTGAAAATACACTACAATACCTTCAGCTCCAGTGCTGCGGAGGGATGGAGTAGTGGGAAGGGATGGAGTAATGGGGGAGCTAGACTAGTTTATGTTGGGGGGAAAAACGGTATTTAATAAATTAAATATATAATTATTTTATATATATTTATTTAATATTAATTGCCCAATGGGCTTTTATTAAATAAACTAGCCCAAAGGAGTCCGGGTTTGCCCGTCAGCCAATTTTTCCTACACGGCCCACGAGGCCCATCTCTCAGGTATAACAATGTTCCTCCTATTATATGCAAGTTAATTAATTCATTATTTTCCTACGCATTTATTATATAGTATTCATTTACTATTTATTCTTTCATTCATTGTGCTGACTTGAGCGTCGGAGGGGCCTCCCTCGGACTATCCCGAGGCACTCTAATGTTTGCGTGTGTGTGCAGACAAGTTCCCAGACAAAAGATATTCCAGCTATCGGAGAAGAAGACAAGAAGACTTTCCCCTCGGGAAGAGAAAGACGTGAAGACTTCCCTCTCGGGGAGAATTTCGGTCAATCCCACTGACTCGGAGTGATCTGCCTTAAAAAAAATATCATTTTGGCGCGGTCTGTGAAGGAAGCTAAGCCACTTGATCTCTGAAGGACATGGGAGACCAGAAGACGATACATACCATGTCTGGAGGATCGATTTATGGAGGTTCAGCTCGTGCGAAGAAAGCCATGCTACGGAGCTCAAGAGCGCGTATTTTCAGCATGATACGTTCCACCTGGAGACATACCGCATGGAGAAGCCCCAGGAGGAGATAATCTTTGATGAAGAAGATCTGTCCCCCGGAGCTCATGGGGAGAACGACCAGTAGGTCCCCTTGTTATCTCCGTAGCTGTAGCCAACTATTGGGTGAAGAGAGCATTGGTGGACATTGGTAGCTCCATGGACATCCTATCCAACAGTGCATTTCGTCAGCTAGGATTTGAAAACTCATCTCTAACCGAAGTCACTACCATATTACAAGACCTTAGCCAATAGAAGATCCCCATCCTTAGGGAGGTGACGCTTCCTTATCATTAGGAAGTTACCCACGCCGGGCCATAAATATGGTGAGATTTGCAGTAGTTAACACCCCCTACAACACAATGTGATCCATGCTCGTCTATCCTTCAATACATTCAGGGCCATCGCCTCCATCTACCACTAGAAGCTAAAATTCCCCACCCCACAGGGGATCGGAAAAAACCGTGGAGATAGGAGTATAGCCCAGGAGTACCATCCTACCACCTGGAAGGAGGAGCCCCAAGCCAGGGACCTAGAGCTTTGGGACGAATTGCTTACTCCCATAGAGGTGGGCCTCCTCCAGGAAGAAGATTACCTCAAAGAGCCTAAAGAAGAAGAAGACTCCAGTATCCGTAGACCGAAGGAAGAACCCAAGCTTGAGGCAGTAGAGCATATCAAATTAGTGGTCTTGGACCCAAATGCTGAGACAAGGACTATGCGATTTGAAAGTGAGCTAGAGCCGAACGTGGAGCAAGAAATCATTGAAGTCCTCAAGAGAAACGTACAAGTATTCATTTGGGAGATGAAGGACTTGCAAGGGATTCTCTCGGAAGTTGCTAGCACCGACTAGGGGTAGACCCGACTTACAAACCATTAAAGCAGAAGAGGAGAGCCTTCAGGCTAGAACAAAGTAAACCGATAAAGGAAGAAGTAAACAAGTTGCTCTAAGAAAAATACATCAAACCCATGTAATTCCAAGGATACAATCAAATACATCTGGCTGAGGAGAATCGGGAGAAAACCAGCTTCGTGACTGAGCAGGGGATTTATTTTTACAAGGTCATGCCCTTTGGCCTGAAGAACGTGAGAGCAACTTATCAAAGACTGGTAAATCGTATTTTTGAATATCAGATTGGCCGAACATGGAGGTCTACATTGACGTTATGCTGGTGAGAAGTACCCGGAGGGCTCATTACCCTGCAGATTTAGAATAATGCTTCAATGTACTGAAGACTTACAGAATGAAGTTGAACCCCGGAAAATGTAACTTTGACATACATGGGGGGAAATTCTTGGGATACATGATCTCGAGCGACGAATTGAAGCCAACCCCGAGAAGATCAATGCCATCCTGAACATGCCAGCACCTGCCAATGCGAAAGACGTGCAGATTGTGACTAGCTGTATGTCTGCTTTGAGCCGCTTTATCTCCAAGTCCGCCGACAGAGGTTTGCCATTTTTCAAGCTGCTACACGCAAAGAAAAGATTCGAGTGGACTCCAGAGTGTCAACAAACATTCAACGACTTGAAGACATATCTGGCCTCACCTCCACTTCTGACGAAGCCAATAGAAGGGGAAACTTTATATTTGCACATATCAATGTCCAAAGAAGTCCTTAGTGGCATCTTGGTCCGAGAAGAACAACAAGATCATCTTTCAATATACTACATCAGCAAAGTCCTTTTGGACGCGGAAACTCGCTACACTCATATAGGAAAACTGGCGCTATCCTTGGTAACTTGTGCTTGGAAACTTAGGCCATACTTCCAATCACATATAATGGTGGTCTTGACCAATCATCCCTTGAAGCAGGTGCTCATCAATCTCTATGCCTCCAGAAGAATGATTAGATGGTTAGTGGAGCTTAGCGAACATGGGATCGAATTTTAGCCAAGGCCCAGCATCAAAGACCCAAGTGTTGGCCAATGTTTGGTGGAAATGCATGGAATGGAGACAGATGATCCACCCATGGAGTGGAGGATGAACGTAGGCGACTCCTTGGTCATGAAAATCTTTTCACTATACTACAATTGTACATCGTAAGGCTAACAGATAATGGCGAGTCATGTCGTATTCCTGAGGGATTAAATACAAAACACTTAGGTTATAGTAAATATCACATTCTAATTTTATTGATGCGACCGTAAAATCACAAGTTTTATAATCTAATCTAATCCTAAATTAACAAGTAAAAATAAAATATGTGAATTTATAAAATCCCGTACTCCACAATTCTTTTCAACAAATACAAAAGCAACCCTAGACACATAATCTCAACATGCTTCTTCAATATTAAATCCAATTAATGTTTATCAAAACCACTTCATATGTTTCTATGGGTTCAATTCCTAAATTAGTTTATTCCCCCTCTCAGGTGGCACATAAACAGTTGATTAATAACAATTGTAGATCTCCCGATACGTTATAACTATTATTAACTCCCAAAAGATCTTTGAATTGAAGTATTCCCCACAAAAAGTTGTAGGTCTCCCAACACGTTACATCCGTTTATGTCTAAATCCGATTTTCATTTGTTAGAACTCGCCTCCCAGATTATGGACTAACAAATATGACATGCAAATTATTGGCCAAATAATCTACAAGAATTAAGCATTCGAATTCATATAATAGAGCACATAAATCAATTAAGAAAACAATTAATATAGATTTAACATGAATCCACAGTTTTGATTATGCCCTAGGATCGGAAAGATTAGCGCAACATATTTGATAACAAATTCATAGGCAAAGTTGAAGACAAATAGGTTGACATCGTTTAAGTACAAATAAGAGATCTACTCTAAGAAAGAAAGAACCCTTCTTGTCAGGATGAATATTCCTTCCAAACCTTCGAACTTTTGTGCTTCCATAGATGCAAAAGGCCTTGTGGTATTCTTCGTAGATTTGTCCTTCTCTCTCAGAAGACTGTTGATTTGTGTAACCCTAGTGTATTTTGTGTTGTAAGATGATATGAGATGTTCTAAATTCATGCAGGCCTTGGTCCTATTATATAGATGCTTTGAGAGATCACTTGTAGATTTCTAATGGGATTAGAAATCAAAAACCAGCCAACAGACAAATCATATGACCGTGTGCAATTCACACGGTCCGGTCGTGTAAATCATTTTAGTCTCTATTTTTGCTCCAAATCAATCACACGGTCATGTGATTTTTACATGGTTGGGTCGTGCGATGTGTTTCTAAAATATTTCTCTCGAATAAGTCGCACGAAAGTGTAAAAACACAGAAGCAGTTCACACGATCGTGTGAATCTACACGGTCAGACCGTGTGACTTGTTTTTCTCCATTTTCTTCGCGTATTTGATTTTCTCTTAGCGTTCTTCAATCTTGTATAGGCCTCTAACTGATATCTTTTCATTTTAACCCCGTTTCCTATAAAAAATGTTACAAGAATATGCAGTATCATGCCCTTCTAAAGAAACCAAGTAATATACACAAATATATGCGTGCAAATGCATCATATATATATATATATATATCAATTTAAGCCCCTGAATGCACTTATATTTTACACGTATCACTCCCCTACTTCTTCGGAAAGTGGAGCCAGAATTGTGATGGAGAGCCCGCAGGGAGACCAACTCGAGTAAGCGGTGGAGTTCGAGTTCCCCGCATCCAAGAATGAAACAGAGTATGAAGCCTTATTGATAGGAGGAAAATTGGCCCCCGCTGCCGGAGCCAAGAGCATTACAGCTTTCACCGACTCTCAACTCTTGGCCAGCTAGATAGATGGGATTTATGAAGCCAGAGAAGAGAAGATGGTCAAATATCTCAACGCGGCCAATGAGTTGATCAAAAATTTGAGAAATTCGTGGTAATGCAAGCTCCGCGTGGGGAGAATACGAAAGCTATCCAACTAGCTCGTCTGACCAGCTCTATGGCTGCCATTGACAATAGAGCCATCACCCTCTTAGTAGCCAGCCATCCAAAACTGGAGAGGCCTGAAGCTGAAGTGTTTGATACTAAACAACAAATCCCGTCATGGAAGGATGAAATCAAGCAATACTTGGAACATGGGATTGCCCCGACTCCCCCGTGGACGCCCGAATAACAAAGCTTCTCGCTTTGTGATGATAGGCGGAGAATTGTACAAGAAAGGATTATCCCAACCATATTTGAAGTGCCTGGCTCCCTAAGAAGCCCACTACGTGCTTAGGGAGATTCATGAAGGAAGCAACCACTCGGGTGGAAGGGCACTAGCCACGAAGACCTAAAGACAAGGCTACTTTAGGCCAACTCTAAGAATGCCAAGATATTGGTGAGATATTGTCGTCCATGCCAAGAGCACACGACAATCACACATTTACCCATCGAAGCACGACAACAGTTGTAGAGTCCTTGCCCCTTTGCACAATGGGGGTGGGCATGGTCGGACCTTTCCCCTTGGCTCTAGCTTAGAAGAAACTTTTGATCATAGCAGTTGACTACTTCACTAAATGGGTGGAGGTGGAGCCACTCGCAAAGATATCAGAAAAGGAGGTTATCCACTTCTTATGGAAAAATATCATCTGTCAGTTTGGGATCCCCCAAGCATTGGTATCCGATATTGGAACCCAGTTCCAAGGAGCTAAGTTAAAACACTGGTGCCAGGAGAAAAGAATCAAGCAATTCTTCACATCAGTAGGAAACCCCAAAGCTAATGGGCAGGCTGAAATACTAACCACACCATACTCCATCATATAAAGACCAGTCTAGGAGCAACTAAAGGAAGATGGGCAGAAGAACTCCCCGCCATGCTGTGGGCGTACCAGACAACACCTCGGACAGCCACGGGCGAATCTCTGCGGAAATAGGTGAACCAAGCTTAAAGGTGACGAGCTACTCTCCAAGACAAAATGATGACAACATGAGGATCAACTTAGACTTGATCAAAGAGCTCAGGGATAAGGCCTTCATCGGATTCGGAGTTTATAAAAGAAGAGTGGCCAAATCTTACAACTCTCGGGTACGATCCCGAAACATTCAAGTGGGAGACCTTTTGTTGAGAAAACCTGGAGTCTCCAAACCAGTCGGAAAATTGGTTCCTAATTAAGAAGGACTGTACAAGGTGATTGAATTGGTGAAGGCAGGAGTCTACAAATTACAACATCCAGATGGCAATAGCGTCCCTCGCACATGGAATATCGACAACCTAAATATATTATGCTTGAAGGATTTTTTGACTCGGAGGCGTTAAACTTTTTCTATTTTTGTTTAAGTATTATTTCCGCCCACATAGTGTAAAGCTTTTCATTATAATGAATAAAAACACTTTCACTATTGTGAATGCAGTTAATGGCCACATATGGCCAATGTGCAGTTAATGGCCGCATATGGCCAGAGTCAATGACCAGTTAGACGCTCTCCTCAACAAACCCAATCTTTTCGGCTAATGCCCCAGATTGGAGGGGCCTCCTCATGGGAGTTCTCGTAAATGTAACTCGCCCGGCTAAGACTCGGGTGGGATGACATTTTCTGGCAAGACCCCAGATGGGAGGGGCCTCCTCCTGGAGGTCCTAGTAATTAACCTCCTCAATTTAAGACCCCGGAGGGGATGGCCCCTTACGGGTAAGACACTAGGTGGGATGACCCCTTCCGGCTAATACCCCAAATGGGAGGGGCCTTTTCATGGAGGTCCTAGTAATTAACCTCCTCCGGCTAGGACCCCAAAGGGGATGGCCTCACCCGACTAAGACCCCGGGTAGGATGACCCCTTCCGGCTAAGACCCCGGATGGGGGGCCTCCTCATGGAGGTTCAGTAATTCACCTCCTCTGGCTAAGACCGCGGGAGAAATGACCCATTCCGGCCAAGACCGCGGATGGGAGGGGCCTCCTCGTGGAGGTCCTAGTAATTCACCTCATCCGGCTAATACCCCAGAGGTAAAGGCCTCACCGTGCTAAGACCCCGGGTGGGATGACCCCTTTCGGCTAAGACCCCAGATGGGAGAGGCCTCCTCACAAGAAGGTCCTAGTAAAACTCCTCCGGCTAAAACCACAGAGGAAAGGGTCTCCTTGCAAGAGTCCCCGTGAGTTCTTCTCCATGATGAAAATGTGCAAGAAAAAGAAGGCGAAACAGCTAACACATGTGCAGAAGAGATCAAAATGCTAAAGCAAATATTATAGAAGGAGCTCCAGAAGGGCGTCCCCTCATACTCCGGGAGGGTGCCCCATGAGCTCCATAAGGGCTCTCTCCTCCAGGATTCGGAAGGGTGCCCAGTAAAATGTTCCTCCCCAACAAAGATGTATAAAGAAAAAGAAGGTGAAAATGCTAACACAGGTGGGGGAAATAAGAACTCGGAGAAATCTCTAGAAGGATGCTCCCTCCAAGCTCCAGGAGAATGCTTCATCGAAGTTCGAGAAGGGTACTCCCTCCAAACTCTAGAAGGAATGAGTCGAAACACAAGTATCTCCGGCCACTCCAGAAGAATTGAAGCTTTCAAAAGGAAGGGTTCATCATTGTAAAAATAACAAGTCCCCGTGGATAAAGAATCAGAAGCCAAACTCCGGATATGACGAAGGAACGTGGGAACAAAAGAAATACCAAAGTTTGAGATATTACTTGAAACATATGAAACTCGGGAAAAGACGATAAAATCGCAAATGAAAACGGGTTGAGGGCCTTAGGACACCCCTAGGGGTGCACCCATTGGCCACCCGGGAAGGGGGCGCGTTTCCCACTTTGGGGAGGCGCCCTCTACAGCCCATGGTGTTCTCATCCACCTCTCTGCTTGACGCACTCCAACCCTCCATGGTCTCTTACCTTACCTCTCAAGAAATTTCCCAAGTCTTCCACAAATCAAAAAAATTCAAAGTTGAGAGGTGGGGAGGGAAAATTTACTTTTGGAAGAAATGGTGAAAGGCTCTCCTCTCAAGCGTACTCGTGCGAAAGCAGTCAAAGATCCTCCCAAGGCAAGAAAAGTGGCGCAAGCAGGACAAGTTGTAAGATAAATGTTTTTATCGTAATTTTGATGATTTTATTTAATTGTGTTTTTCACCAAAACAATGTCCCTAAATGTTGTCTAGATACTCTCAATCGATCTAAAATATTTTTACTAATTTTTCGGAGTATTTCTTGAACTTTATTTTTGACAAAAATTGGACAACTCCTCGATTTTGAGGTCAACCAGTCGCCCTAGAGGGCAACCCGTACATGAAATTTGTGCAAAACAGATAACAACCAGTTTACTGAAAAAAGAGGGGTTCACCGATCAACCGGTGGGGTCGACCGGTGTGGTCGACCGGTCGACCAGGGGATCGACCGGTGTCTGAAGAAAAATTGTTTTTTCTGTAAAATCTCTCTGTTTCTACGTCGAACGGTCGAACCCAAGGGAGACCGGTCCAACCCCTGTTCGACCGGTCCAACATTGTATTTTCTATGTAAAATTGAATTTTTCTATTAGTGTTCGACCGATTGACCAAAAGATTTATCAGCAAACTATCCGTTGAACCAACAGACAACTGTTCATGAAATTAAGAGATTGATTTCTAACAGCTATAATCTTGATTTGATTTGCATTTTTTTTTGTAGATTTCAATCTCCAAGGAGGAGCCTATGTCTGGAAATCAAATCCTAGAGCTCTCCTATAAATTGATGAAGGCTTGAATCAACACAACAAGAGAGAACACAATACAACACACCAAGAAAATCTGCAAATTTGTCTAAGTCTTTATTTTCAACATTCTTGTTGTGATAGCCTAAGCGTATCACTTTTACATCTTGATTATTAGACTTTCCTTCTTGATTACACTTGCATTTTTGAGTTGTAATCTTTCATTTAAAGTGTAATCTTGATTGTAATTGTAACATCATCCAAAAGAAGAGTGGCCAAATCTTACAACTCTCGGGTACGATCCCGAAACATTCAAGTGGGAGACCTTGTGTTGAGAAAACCTGGAGTCTCCAAACCAGTCGGAAAATTGGTTCCTAATTAAGAAGGACTGTACAAGCTGATTGAATTGGTGAAGGCAGAGTCTACAAATTACAACATCCAGATGGCAATAGCGTCCCTCGCACATGGAATATCGACAACCTAAATATATTATGCTTGAAGGATTTTTTGACTCGGAGGCGTTAAACTTTTCTATTTTTGTTTAAGTATTATTTCCGCCCACATAGTGTAAAGCTTTTCATTATAATGAATAAAAACACTTTCACTATTGTGAATGCAGTTAATGGCCACATATGGCCAATGTGCAGTTAATGCCCGCATATGGCCAGAGTCAATGACCAGTTAGACGCTCTCCTCAACAAACCCAATCTTTTCGGCTAATGCCCCAGATTGGAGGGGCCTCCTCATGGGGGTTCTCGTAAATGTAACTCGCCCGGCTAAGACTCAGGTGGGATGACATTTTCTGGCAAGACCCCAGATGGGAGGGGCCTCCTCCTAGAGGTCCTAGTAATTAACCTCCTCAAGTTAAGACCCCGGAGGGGATGGCCCCTTCCGGCTAAGACACTAGGTGGGATGACCCCTTCCGGCTAATACCCCAAATGGGAGGGGCCTCTTCATGGAGGTCCTAGTAATTAACCTCCTCCGGCTAGGACCCCAAAGGGGATGGCCTCACCCGACTAAGACCCCGGGTGGGATGACCCCTTCCGGCTAAGAACCTGGATGGGGGGCCTCCTCATGGAGGTTCAGTAATTCACCTCCTCTGGCTAAGACCACGGGAGGAATGACCCATTCCGGCCAAGACCACGGATGGGAGGGGCCTCCTCGTGGAGGTCCTAGTAATTCACCTCATCTGGCTAATACCCCAGAGGTAAAGGCCTCACCCTGCTAAGACCCCGGGTGGGATGACCCCTTTCGGCTAAGACCCCAGATGGGAGAGGCCTCCTCACAAGAAGGTCCTAGTAAAACTCCTCCGGCTAAAACCACAGAGGAAAGGGTCTCCTTGCAAGAGTCCCCGTGAGTTCTTCTCCATGATGAAAATGTGCAAGAAAAAGAAGGCGAAACAGCCAACACATGTGCAGAAGAGATCAAAATGTTAAAGCAAATATTATAGAAGGAGCTCCAGAAGGGCGTCCCCTCAGACTCCGGGAGGGTGCCCCATGAGCTCCATAAGGGCTCTCTCCTCCAGGATTCGGAAGGGTGCCCAGTAAAATGTTCCTCCCAACAAAGATGTATAAAGAAAAAGAAGGTGAAAATGCTAACACAGGTGGGGGAAATAAGAACTCAGAGAAATCTCCAGAAGGACGCTCCCTCCAAGCTCCAGGAGAATGCTTCATCGAAGTTCGAGAAGGGTACTCCTTCCAAACTCTAGAAGGAATGAGTCGAAACACTAGTATCTCTGGCCACTCCAGAAGAATTGAAGCTTTCAAAAGGAAAGGTTCATCATTGTAAAAATAACAAGTCCCCGTGGATAAAGAATCAGAAGCCAAACTCCGGATATGACGAAGGAACGTGGGAACAAAAGAAATACCAAAGTTTGAGATATTACTTGAAACATATGAAACTCGGGAAAAGACGATAAAATCGCAAATGAAAATGGGTTGAGGGCCTTAGGACACCCCCTGGGGATGCACCCATGTGGCCACCCGGGAAGGGGGCGCCTTTCCCACTTTGGGGAGGCGCCCTCTACAACCCATGGTGTTCTCATCCACCTCTCTGCTTGACGCACTCCAACCCTCCATGGTCTCTCACCTTACCTCTCAAGAAATTTCCCAAGTCTTCCACAAATCAAAAAAATTCAAAGTTGAGAGGTGGGGAGGGAAAATTTACTTTTGGAAGAAATGGTGAAAGGCTCTCCTCTCAAGCGTACTCGTGCGAAAGCAGTCAAAGATCCTCCCAAGGCAAGAAAAGTGGCGCAGAGCAAGCAAAGCTGTTAGATAAATATTTTTATCGTAATTTTGATGATTTTATTTAATTGCGTTTTTCACCAAAAATATGTCCCTAAATGTTGTCCAAATACTCTCAATCGATCTAAAATATTTTTACTAATGTTTCGGAGTATTTCTTGAACTTTATTTTTGACAAAAATCGGACAACTCCTCGGTTTTGAGGTCAACCAGTCGCCCTAGAGGGCAACCCGTACCTGAAATTTGTGCAAAACAGATAACAACCAGTTTACTGAAAAAAGAGGGGTTGACCTATCAACCGGTGGGGTCGACCGGTGTGGTCGACCGGTCGACCAGGGGATCGACCGGTGTCTGAAGAAAAATTGTTTTTCCCGTAAAATCTCTCTGTTTCTACGTCGAACGATCGAACCCAAGGGAGACCGGTCCAACCCCTGTTCGACCGGTCCAACATTGTATTTTCTATGTAAAATTGAATTTTTCTATTAGTGTTCGACCGATTGACCAAAAGATTTATCAGCAAACTATCCGTTGAACCAACAGACAACTTTTCATGAAATTAAGAGATTGATTTCTAACAGTTATAATCTTGATTTGATTTGCATTTTTTTTTTGTAGATTTCAATCTCCAAGGAGGAGCCTATGTCTGGAAATCAAATCCTAGAGCTCTCCTATAAATTGATGAAGGCTTGAATCAACACAACAAGAGAGAACACAATACAACACACCAAGAAAATCTGCAAATTTGTCTAAGTCTTTATTTTCAACATTCTTGTTGTGATAGCCTAAGCGTATCACTTTTACATCTTGATTATTAGACTTTCCTTCTTGATTACACTTGCATTTTTGAGTTGTAATGTTTCATTTAAAGTGTAATCTTGATTGTAATGGTAACATCATCCAAAACAAGAAATCCTTATTAGTGTTCTTTTGGCAAGAGCACGTTTGGTTGATGAAAGGTTGGTGATTGAAAAGCTTGGTGCTTTTCATGTTGAAGAGTTTGGTGCTCTTCGAGGTGTTGGAAGAGTTTGGTGCTCTTCGTGGTGAAGAAGAGTTTGGTACTCTTCGAGTTGGGAAGATTGTGGTAATCTTCATAGGTGCCGTGGTAAGAAGAGTGTGGTTACTCTTCATGGTGAAGTTGTAATAGTTTTGGTAACTATTAATAATTTTTTTTCTTTTTTGAAATCCATCCCGGATATACTGGGGTGGTAGAATACATAGTCCCTAGGTGGGGTAAAGCTCTATAAATCAACAAGTGTTGTTTATTTTCCGCACTTCTATTCTTGTTATTGCTTATACATTCGAAAAAGAGGGCCAAATCGGAAAAATCGTCGTAGCCACTTGGACTAACAAGTGGTATCAAAGACAAACTCTTTGGCAAGCTTGTTTTCCATTGAGAGTAAAGAGGAAAGATCCATGGCTACGAAAGAGAGCTATCTTCCAATCGGTGCTTCATTCAATAGACCACCTCTCTTCGACTCCAACAATTATGCATTTTGGAAAGATAGAATGGAGTGCTTATTACAAGGTTGGGGGTTTGATATTTGGAACATGGTTATTAATGGAGTATCTATCCCAATGAAGAAAAAGGAGGATGGAACTCAAATCCCCAAAGGCCTCAAGGAGTTCGATGATGAAGACAAGAAAATATTCTCCTTAAACGGTAAAGCTCTTAACATTCTTCATTGTTCTCTTACCACTACGGAGTATAATTGTATTAGAGGAATTCGATTCGCTCATGATGTATGAGAAATTTTGGAAGTTATCTATGAAGGCACAAAGAAAGTGAAACAAGCTCGAAAGACCATGTTGGTCAAAGAGTTAGAAAATTTCACTATGAATGTTGGAGAAAATATCTCCAAAATGGTTGAAAGTCTTGACAATATTGTAAATCCTCTAGTTGCACTTGGAAAAATTATTTTCAAAGAGGATAAGGTCACAAAAGTTTTAAATGCTCTTCCCGCCTCTTGGTCCGAAAAAGTTACCGCTATTACGGAAGCTCAAAATTTGGAAACTCTAAATTTTGATGAGCTTATTGGAAATCTTCTCATCTATGAAGTTTATACCAATGAAAAGAGTAATCAAAAGCATCGACTTCTCAACCGGATATGGGATGAACTCCAAAAGGTCTTGCCTCAAAATCTAAAAATTATTATGCAAGTGATGAGGAGGATGAAGAATAAGAAGAAGAAGATGAAGATGAGGAACTTATTAGAAAATTTATAAAATTTATAAATAAAAACAAGGAAAGGAAAGCAAGAAATAAGTCTTGTTTTAGATGTGGAAACCCCGTACACCATGTTGCCGATTATCCAAAAGGGGAGGAAGAACAAAGAAAGAAGGAGAAATACCACAGAAAATTAAAAGCCCTAAATGACAAAGATGAAGCAAAAACATGGGATGAGCTTCTTGCAACATCCGATGATGAGAAAGCCGAGCAATGTCTAATGGGCATCGAAGAAGACAATGAGGTACGCTTTAATTCTTCTATCTCTTTTATTAATGAATTGCAAGATGATTTTGATGAGCTTCAAAATGAATTCCAAAGCATGTTTTTTAAATACAAAAATTTGAAAAAGGAATTAAACTCTTTGAAAAATGAAAAGAATAGTTTACTTGCTTCATATGAATCACTTTCTTGTGCTCACACTAGTACACTTGATAAGGTTAGAAACCTTGGAAAACAAAATGAAACTCTCACTAAGGACATTGATTGCATGAAAAAGGATATGATGAAGTTTAATTTGAGTACCAATAAAATGACCAAAATTCTTGATGTTCAACGTTGTGATCATTTGAAATTAGGACTCGGTTATAAGCCTAATGTTCTTAATGATATGAAAAAGAACCTAGTATCTATGCATGTTAATCATTATGCGTCTAGAACTATTACATGTTTTTGTTGTGGTAAAGGTGGTCACACGGCAAATACTTGTCGGACTAGAAATAGCTCAAATTATTATGGAGACCTAAAAATCTCAAAGCTAATCCCAATGGACCTAAACACTTAAGGGTACCACAAGATAATTTCATGTTAGGTACTCGGCGCAATAAAAGTCAACGGAAATTCAAATTGTCAAATAGACAACAAATGTTCGCGCCATTTGATCAAAGGAGAAGACATTATCAACAAAATTATTTTCCAAGAAGAAGGTATAATCAACAATGGGAAAGACACAACCATTGGCAATGGCGAAATTGGTAACTCTTATCTTGAATTATGCATTTTATTTAATTATTGCACATATGCATGCCTTTATTCTTGTCTTTATTGTCATAATTCTATTTCAAAATATTTCTTAAAAATCTGGTCTCAACTATATACTCTCGGATTTTTAAATTTCAAAAAGAGACCTTGAATAGATTTTCAACAAGCACATGTCAAACTTTTGTTGATTCTTACAAAAAGCATAGTATGTGCTACTTGTCCAACTTCTATGGTGTTTTATATCAATATTGTCTATATTATCCGGTATTACCATGCTCTTGTGCAAGATGTTTTGTCAAGATTTTGCAGGAAATATTTTGATATTAAAGAACCAATGTTCGTAGACATATCAATGGCTATCCACATCATGATTTGTCAAGTTCGAGAAAGACATATTAGTTGACAAACACAATCGAGGTATGTTCATCAATTTTTATTTTACTCTCATAGACTTGATATTCTTCTTACTGTATGCCTATGTGCTCGATCTTAAAGCAATCCCAAAGAATCTCCTTTAAGTGCCGTTAAAAGAATTTTTCAATATTTGAAAGACACTCTTTCTTAAGGCTTGTTTTATCCAATGCTTAAAACGTTCCTATTTTTTGTGATAAAACGCTCGGTATAATTTTTTTCTCAAAATACGGTTCTTCATAATCGAACCAACCATACTGAGATTTGACAATGTTTTTTGAGGGATTGCATTTCAAAACGAAAAATTGAGATGTGTTGTATTTCGTCTCAAGATTAACTCGCGGATATTTTTACAAAACCTTTAGCCACCGAGTTTTTTGCATAAATTCGAGCTCGTTTAGGCATAATGCATACTGAATAAGGTTTATGATTGCATTTTGTGCATTTTTAAAACTTATGGGTGAAAAACCGGATTTTCTAACTCAAAATTCGGACACAACCAGAAATGGCTCCAGGGACCGGATGACCAAGGGGTCGACCTATGCCTAGACCGGTTGAACCTCCCTTCAACCGGTCGACCTAGGCAATAATTTGGTTTATATGGGTTCTGTCTTAGTTTTCACTCTTTTTCTTCATTTTGTCCATTTTTCACACCCCTTCGCCAAATTTACCCACAAATCACTCAAAATGATTTCTTTCTTGTAAATTCTATATTATTGGACTTATATTATGAGTCTATCATTCATATTACTCGACTTCTACGATTAATTGGTAAGTTTAATTTCTTTTTAATCTCAATTGGGTTGAACCCTTGAGAAAGTGCTTACTTGGGTATTTTGATGAACTTGTTGTATCATTATGTTGGGAATATTGATTGTTGATGGATAATGTTTATACAATTGCAATTGGTGATGATTTTTTGGGCATGATTATATTTACAAGTGTTATATATATCCTCGTTTTTATTCTACGCACTCCAAGTGTTCGATAAAATATTTCAATGAAAATCTCATCCATTACATGATTCTCTTGATTTCAAAAATCTTATTTTTTTTTATAGAGATCATGTTTTCCATTCGAATGAGCTTTTACAAATCATCTTATCGAATTTTCCCTATTATTTGAAATTTTAAGCTTTATGTTCAAAAAGCTCGATAATTCGGTTGAATTGCACTTTGATATTATTATATGATATTTTTATCGTGCTAACATTCTTTTTGATGATTTCAAAGGGGGAGAAACATTGAAATAAGCTCATACGCTCAAAGAAGCTAGAAAAAGCTCGCAAAAAAGCTATAAGCTATGGATGAAAAAGCCAAAAGCTGAGGATATAACTTAATCCAATGGATGGATTATGAACTTTTATTCATGACTAATGATTTCCTTTTGAGAGGGGGAGCTTCTAAACTCTTGATATCTAAGCTCAAATTCTAAAAGCTGAGCTTTTAGCTTTTATTGCTTACTTCTATTATCACTCTTGTTGTGCTTGTTGAAAGGGGGAGCTTTTACAATATGTTTTGAAAATATTTACTCCCATCCTTATAATTCTTATGCATAAAAATTGTCGCTCGAAATGGATAGTTGTTTTAGACCGGAAAAACGTGTTTTGTTTTCAAAATCGACCTCTTAAAATTATTTTGGTTTGTAATCATAAAAAATGGGGAGTTTGTTAGATAAATGTTTTTATCGTAATTTTGATAATTTTATTTAACTGAGTTTTTCACCAAAACATGTCTCTAAATGTTGTCCAAATACTCCCAATCGATCTAAAATATTTTTACTAATTTATTGGAGTATTTCTTGAACTTTATTTTTGACAAAAATTGGACAACTCTCTGTTTTGAGGTCAACCGGTCGCCCCAGAGGGCAACCCGTACCTGAAAGTTTTGTAAACAGAGAACAACCTGTTTGCTGAAAAAAGGGGTTGACCGGTCAATCGGGGGGGTCGACCGGTGTGGTCGACCGGTCGTCCAAGGGGTCGACCCGTGTCTGAAGAAAAATTATTTTTCCGTAAAATCTCTCTGTTTTTATGTCGAACGGTCGAATCCAAGGGAGACCAGTCCAACCCCTGTTCGACCGGACTAACAATGTATTTTCTATGTAAAATTCGAATTTTTCTATTAGTGTTCGACTGGTCGACCTAAAGGTTTATCAGCAAACTATCCGTTGAACCAGCAGGCAACTTTTCATGAAATTAAAGGATTGATTTCTAATAGCTATAATCTCAATTTGATTTGTATTTGTTTGTAGATTTCAATCTCCAAGTAGGAGCCTATGTCTGGAAATGAAATCCAAGAGCTCTCCTATAAATAGATGAAGGCTTGAAGCAACACAACAAGAGAGAACACAATACAACACAACAAGAAAAACTGCAAATTTGTCTAAGTCTTTATTTTCAACAATCTTGTTGTAATAGCCTAAGCTTATCACTTTCACATCTTGATTATTAGGCTTTCCTTCTTGATTACACTTGCACTTTTGAGTTGTAATATTTCATTTAAAGTGTAATCTTGATTGTAATTGTAACATCATCCAAAACAAGAAATCATTGTTAGTGTTATTTTGGCAAGAGCACGTTTGGTTGATGAAAGGTTGGTGATTGAAAAGCTTGGTGCTTTTCGTGTTGAAGAGTTTGGTGCTCTTCGAGGTGTTGGAAGAGTTTGGTGCTCTTCGTGGTGAAGAAGTGTTTGGTGCTCTTCGAGTTAGAAGATTGTAGTAATCTTCATAGGTGCCGTGGTAAGAAGAGTGTGGTACTCTTCAAAGTGAAGTTGTAATAGTTTTGGTAACTATTAATAAAATTCTTTTTCTTTTTCGAAATCCATCCCGGATATACTGGGGTGGTAGAACACGTAGTCCCTAGGTGGGGTGAAGCTCAATAAATCAACGAGTGTTGTTTATATTCCGCACTTCCATTCTTCTTATTGCTTATGCATTTGAAAAAGAGGGCCAAATCGGAAAAATCGGCATAATCTATTCACCATCCCTCTAGATTATCGTAGCCACTTGGACTAACACAAGCCAGATACAATATCGGTCTAGCTCCCGCACTCCTCCATCCCCTCCGCAGCGCCAGAGCTGGGGGGCTTATGTTGGGGACAAAAATGGTATTTAATAAATTAAATACATATATAATTCATTTTATATATGTTTATTTAATATTAATTGCCCTATGGCCTCTTAATAAATAAACCGGCCCAAAGGAGTCTAGGTTTAGCCCATCGGCCGATTTCTCCTACACGGCCCACGGGGCCCATCTCCCAGGTATAGAAAGGTCCCTCATATTATCTGTATATTAATTCATTTATTATTCTCCTTCACATTTATTATACAATATTCATTTACTGTTTATTCTCTCATTCACCGTGCTGACTTGAGCGTCGGAGGGGTCTCTCTTGGACAACCCCGGGGCCCTCTAATGTTTGCGCGTGTATGCGGACAAGTTCTCAATCAAAGGATATTCCAGCCATCGGAGAAGAAGACAAGAAGACTTCCCCCTCGGGAAAAGAAATACATGAAGACTTTCCTCTCAGGAAGAGGATTTTGGACAACCCTATTGATTTGGAGTGATCTGCCTTAAAAAGCAGTATCACTTAGTTAAAAATTAAAAAAAGAAAAAAAGGAGAAGAATAAGGGTAGTGAAAATTACCATTAAAGAGAAGGATAAGAATTTTATAGAAGGAAAAACTACTAAGCTTAAAATAGTGCAGCGAACCTGCGACGAGATATTTCATGCATGGTAATACCACTACGGGATTTGTAGAAAATAGGCCAAATTAAAAGGAAATTAATGAAATGAGGACATCAAAAGAAAATTAATGAGTGATTTGTGGGATTTAACTTATGCTAAAAATGTCAACTGGTGAAACTTGTAAGCATGTAGTTTTAAGATTTTAATTATTGTAATTTTATATTATTTTGTATCACTACATACAAATACAATGCAATGTATACATAATTAATTATTTAAGTAATATTATATATATTGTGTAAAATATATACTGCAAAATACAATAAACTTAAAAAAAAAAATCAAACCGACGAGAGTCTCCCTATTAATCTTTTTTTTTTTTTTTTTTGTTTTTTGAGGAACTGTGTTAACCTTTCATGAATAAAGAAAAATCCACCATTAATCTTTTCACATACAGTTAATTTAGTCACATGTTGATGTTATAATACCTTCATTTTTTTACCTTAATTTAATCCCAAAATCCATTCATTTCCATTTGATAAGGCAAGGAGGTCTCATAAGCCTACACAGTGAGGTCGAAAAATGGGTTTAGGAGCCCCAAATCCAACCCGAACCGGGGGAATGGATCCAACCCGAAAAGGTGGACCATTGATCCCCCTGACAACCAAGTACAACACTACCTTCTAGATGATGACACCTGGCACACTCACATTGGTCAGAGATATCTATAAATATCTTGCTACAATAACTTGATGGTAATTATTCATCCTATCACTTTTACTATTCACTTTCGCATTTACTGTCTCCGTACCCCCTTACCTCACGAACCCGATCTGACTTAGGCCCACCCTCCGGCTAGCCTGACGTGTGTTCATCTATTTTAGGTCACTCGAGAACTCGAACCCAATTACCCGACAAACCCGTGACCCGAGGGTAACTCACTGATCTAAATCACCATTCAAATTTTTCTTCATTTCCGCGTACCATTTAAACTAACTGCCACAGATTAATGATTACCACCATTATTCCCAAGGCAAATTCCAATAAGGTTGTCTTTGAGGGCCACATGCAATTGGTCCGAGTTCGATTCTATACGAATGCATATGTTATTCTGTTCCCTTCCATCTTGTACCGCTCAGAAAAAAGAAGACAAATTCCAATATTAATTAACACACACACACACACACACACACACACATATATATATATATATATATATATATATATATATGAGAAGTGTTATATGAGACCAATGCCTTATGTAAGTATGTAAGACCAAATTTGTACCACATATCAACAAATTTCAATGACTAATAATAAATATGCTTAAAATATATAAAAATACATAATTAAATCGATAAAGGGGGTATATTAGTCCAAACCAATCAACCATATCCCATGAAATTAGGGAAATTACACACAACAGTGTAGATGTTATCTTACTATCTAAAACCATAACAAAATTACGTAATATTTATAAGCAACAAATATACAATGTCTAAGCAACATATTTGTCATCAATAAGCAACACGGTTGACATAAAAAAGCAACAAAAATACATATATACAAGACATATGACCTATTTAAATCAACAGATTTGTACACATCTTAGCAACATTGTCTACTTAAATAAGCAAAATAATTGTCTTCAATAAGCAACACAATCTACATAAAAAAGCAGCATACTTGCTTAGCAACATTGTCTGCCTAAATAGGCAACATATTTATCCTTGATAAGCAACATAGTTGACATAAATAAGCAACATAATTACATATATATAAAAAGACAAATTGAAGGGAATAGTTTGTGGTGACAACATTGTCTGCCTAAATAAGCAACATATTTGTCCTTAATAAGCAACATATTTCGCACAACATAATGCACCAATATTAATTACAAGTTTGACTGTGAAAAGAAAGAGAAAATTTCAGAGACACGGTTTCAATCATATAAAAAAAAAAAGCAACATATTATTCTTCAATAAGCAACATATTTGTCTTCAATAAGAAACATATTTTGGTAAGCAACCTAAAAACTTTAATAGCCGTACAACTCTTGAACATGGAAGCACATATGGATGGTGGTGAAGGTGAATGTTCATCACCATTGAATTCAACAGGTACATAAAAATCGAACATGTTTTATATAGCAAATCGATTTTTTTAGTGTTTCCATTATATTTATTAAGCTTTAATTATGATGTTTTGGTAATGTTTTCGATTTTTTTGATTGGTAACGTGTTTTAAGTAATTAATGTTTCCGATTATTTTCGATTGGTAACGTGCTTTAAATAATTAATGTTTTTCGATTGCTTTCATAGTGCAACTATATTGCTCTGATAATGCCAAATAGTTGCATCGTTAATGTATAATTAGTTGCAAATTTAAAATTCACACTACCTGTTTGCTATGACATTTATGAGCGTTCTTCATGATTAAAATTATACTATGACTAAATGCAACTAATGTATATTGTTATTGATTTTTTTTTCATGATTAAAGTATGTAGAATATGTATAATTGTCTTTGTTACCATTTTGCTTTTTCCATAAAAATTATTGCATTCATAATATATATTTTATGCTTTGACAGAACAAAATTGTTGCATTTTCTTCTAATTTGTATAATTTATTGCCAAAAAAGGTGATCAATTTATTGACAGCATAGTATAATTTTATTGCTTCATTAGAACGTAGATGTTGCAAAATATGTTCATATTTTCCGAATTATTAAATTATGTAGTATAATTTTATTGCCAACATAGTATACATTTATTGCTTCTTTAGAACATAATTGTTGCATGTTTAGTTCCTATTTTTTTATTTATTATATGGCTTAAAAATCTCCACAGGTACAATATATGATACATTTTAAGAGCATCTAGATATATGGCCAGACTCTACAAAACCCGAATGTAATCAAAGCATAGTACCCCATCAGGGAATGCAGTTTACACATTTGGAAGAAGGGGTGCAATTCTACCATCACTACGGTTCTGTCGTAGGATTTGACGTGCGAATAAGTACAACCAAAAGGTTCAAAAGTGAGTTGATACGACAACAACATATTGTATGCAACAAAGAAGGATTCAAGAATATTTCAAAATCAACTAGAGGAAAAGCAAAATTAGTTGAGACTACAGCAGCGACTCCAACAATTAGAAAAAGAGCATCAACAAGGGTTGGGTGCAAGGCTCGTTGTGTGTACGAGTACAAAGATGGTGTATACACCATCAAAAGTTTCAAGCTAAGACACACTCATTGTCTAACCAATAAAAAGCATAAACAGTTCATGAAGGTGAATGGAAATCTCAACTATGGCCACCAACAGTTTCTCTTGAAATGTGCTAGAGCAAATATTGGAATGGCCAAAGGTTACCGTTTATTGAAAGAGACCGCATGGGGGTTCTCTCACGTCGGGGCGTTACAAATTGATTTCAAGAACTTTAAGAGAGAATTGAGGGCATATATATGTGATGCGGATGCCCAATTAGTCATAGACAAGTTCCTAAAAAAATGGAGGTTTATCCGGGCATGACATTTGATTATGCTGTGGATGAAAATGAACACCTCACAAGACTATTTTGGGCAGATCTAATAGCAAAAAGCAACTACGCTATGTTTGGGGATGTCGTCTCATTTGATGCTACGTACAACACCAACAGCTAAAAAAACAAAACTACACCTAAAAAGACTATATTATTATCTGTGCTTCGTTCGTATTGTGTTTTTGCAACGATATTTATGTTTTTTTGCTGTTTTTAGTATTGTTTTTTGCAACGATTGTATTCCCTGCTGCCTTATTATTGGTTTTTTGAACATGGATTTATGTTTTTTTGCTTTTTTAGTATATTTTTTTGCAACGATTGTATTCCCTACTGCCCTATTATTGATTTTTTGAACATGGATTTATTTTTTTTGCTTTTTTAGTATATTTTTTTACAACGATTGTATTCCCTGCTGCCTTATTATTGATTTTTTGAAGCGATATCAATTATTTTTTGCTTCGTTAGTATAGTTTTTTATGCTTCGTCTATCATTGCTTTATTTCATTGCATTTTTATGATTGATTTGAAATTCATAAAACCATTGCAAAAATAGTAATGATTTTGTGATTCGTTAATATTGTTTTTTTGCTTCATTAGTATTTTTTAATTCTTAAAATTTTACTCGTCAATATTTTAAAGTTACTACTTTAGTATGCAAAAACTGGTTTTTGATCATATAAATTTTGCTTCTTTGGCTTATTTTTTGGGAACATGGATTTTTTGGGATTAAAATTTTGCTGATCAATTATTTATGTAATGACATTTCAATTATATATTCTAGCTCTTTTTACAATTCAAACCTCGAAGCGCATGTAGCAACAATTGTGAAAAAGATTTCAAACAAATGAAATATCACTAGCAAATAAGGCATTAAACCAAAGCAAATATCCACGAGCGTGTACATGTCTGCCAAACCAAAATACCTATGCAAGTGAAGCCAAAATTACCAAAAAAAATAGTTTCCAGAAAACCCCTATTACACTTGTTGCCCTCCTGAGGAGGCAATAAATTTCTTACCACCAAAAAATATTTTTGAATCTACTATGTTCTTTTCTCTCAGTTCATTAATATTATCGAGGACAATAGCATCATAATATTTCAGTCTCAAAGACGCAGTTTGAAACAAGTTGTCCTTGTAAAGCCCGCTGTCCCAGTTTCGAGTACCACCTCCCATGTAGGTCTCCATGTGGCACATCACAAACATGCCACAATCAACCTTGTTCTCATCGCCCCGCCAAGCCATTGCAAGTCTTGCAATTAATGACGATTGTTCAATTGACAAACAATGGCTCGTATAATTCTTCGACTTCATACACAACGCAAAAAGATCACGCTACAAAAAAAAGGATAACAATATATTGAAGCAAGAAATTAGAGCTTTAAATATATAAGAACTGTGAAAACAAAAAAAAAAGGATAAGTATACGAAAGCACAAAATAAGAACTGTGAAAGCAAAAACCTCCATACTACTATGAGATAAAAGCAGAAAATCAATATGTGAAAGCAAATAAACTGTACTATGAGAGCAACAGTCAATTCATAAAACAACTAGTATGAAACATTGTGACGAAACTGTATTGTGATGAAAGCTAAAATGATACTGTAAAAGCAAAACAAATGTACTATGAAAGTAGCTGAAATGAATACTGTAAAAGCAAAACAATTGTACTATGAAAGCAAAAAAGTCACTATGTAGAGCAACAAATATGAACATTGTCAAGAAACTGTATTGTATTAAAAGAAAACAAAAGTACTACGAAGGCAAAAAAAATGTACTGTGACAAGAAAAATCACTACATAAAGCAAGAAGTATGAACATTATCAAAGCAAACCAATAGTATTGTTAAAACAAAAGTAAATTACTGTGAAAGCAAACGTCACTAAAGTACTACATACTAGCTTGTGTGGGATGCGATCATATTTCTGCAGTCTCAACCCGCCAACGGACGAATTGTCAAGAATATGGCATTGTTTTCTCGTCATATCAAACGAAACAACCAAAAAATGCTCACTTTTTAAAATTGGAAAAAAACTGCAATCATTTGAAATATATGATAAGATTATAAACGTGATCAAAAAATAACCAAAAAGAGTTTAAAGAATTACCATCTCTACTTCCTCGAGTTTCTTAGCAGTAGCATCCCCAAATTCTAGATCAAGGTTTTTCGTGAATCAACCAAGTTACCGTTGATATTTGATTCATCTGTTGGATTGACAACCGTGAATTGTTGTATCAATAAAACAACAAAAATTATAATTCAATTATAAATTTTCAAAAATAGTTAAAAAAAATAGTAAAAGTCTACGTAAAAAACATACTGTCGCAAATATGCTTGAAATGTGTCTACGTGGCAAACTCATACTCTTCATATCTTCTTTTGAGTTAAGAATCCTACAACAAATGTCAACAACAGAAGCACTAACATAAGACCCAATATTTAAGCACTCGAGTTCCTCCCTCATCAATGTGTAATCACCAAACTTGAAGAGTATTTCACACCTACAAATAAATAAAATGCAATTAAATACCGTACAAGTAGTTAAAAAAAACATTCCAAAAATGAATTTGTGTAAAAACTTACTTGTTATCCGTTTCATTATCAAAAATCTACTTCGAAGCCACTAACTGCAATTGATTGCATTTCTTAAATACATCAATTTGACTCACGTAGAATCGGAAAATTAGTTGAACAAACTTCTTTTAATTCTCTTGTTTTTTTTCACGTACCTGTCCAGAAGCCACATCTCCTTCCGCCTCATCCATATTTTTCCCACTATCCACTGGAGTGCCACTGTTAGGTTCTTCCCGCTAGTGAAAAAAAAGGAATTAATTTTTTCCCAATTTTTTGACAAATAGAAATAGACAAGAACCTAAAGGAAATACAACCTAAACATAATAACCTTCCCCCTCTTCAACAAGTTCTTCATTGAGCCTACGATCCAATTCATTGATTTCGAAATCTTGGGTAAGTCCAAGGCTAAAATTTGGGGAATCATCAATGAGTTTTTTGAAATGATCCCTTAAACCTAGTGTTTGATACATGTTTTTATCTTAGTTTTGATGATTTTATTTTTACACCAAAACAATGTTTTTAATTGTTATCCAAATACTCTCAAATGATTTAAAATGGTTTTAATATTTTTCGGAGTATTTCTTCAAGTTTTATTTTAGATAAAATTGGACAACACTTTTAATGATTTTATGTTAATATATTTTTACATCAAAACAAGGTTCCTAAATATTGTTTAAATACTCCCGATAGGTTTAAAATGTTTTTACTAAATTTTCGGAGTATTTCTTGAGGTTTATTTTCGACAAAAATTGGACAACATTTCTGTCTCAAGGTCAACCGGTCGCCCTATAGGACAATTCGTACCTGAAGATGAATTTTGGAACAGAAAATAAGACGGAGGAAATTTTGGTCAGGTCGACCAGGGCGTCGACCGGTGGCGTCGACCGGTACCTGGTGTGTTGTTTTTGAAACATAACCTTGTTATCTTTGAAAAACATCAAGGGGGACCGGTCCTTATAGGGGTCGACCGGTCGAAGACCCCCTGGACCGGTCGCCCTCAAGTTTGACAGCAAAATTCTAACCGTTGTGCAGCAGACAAACTTTCCTTAAATTGTGGGATTGATCTCTAACAGCTATATTCTTGATTTTAATTGTAATTTTCTGTAGATTTTCAATCCCCAAGAGGAGCCTATGTTTGATCAATCATCTCCTATAAATAGAGGAAGTTTTGGAGCAACCAATACAACACTTGAGATACAACACAACAAGATACATTCAAGCAAAGTCTTTAGCTCTTCATTGTTATCATTCTTGTTGTAATTTGCATAGCTTATCACTTTCACATCTTGAGGTCTAGGCTTTCATTTCTTGATTACACTTGCACTCAAATTGTATTATTCATTATTGAGTTGTAATCTTGATTTTGGTCATCATTCAACACAAGACATCCTTGTGAGTATTCTTGTGGAAAGAATACACTTGGGTGATCTAGGTGATAGGTGTTTCAAGATTGTGGTGCTCTTGAGGTGTTTGAAGAATTTGGTATTCTTCAAGATTGAAGATTGTGATGATCTTCAAAGGTGCCGTTGAAGGAAGATTGTGGTAATCTTCAAAGGGAGATTGTGGTAATCTCCAAAGTTGTTGTTAAAGAAGAGTGCGGTGCTCTTCAAGGTGTTGTAAGTTAAATTTGTATTAATTGTGGTAATTAATAAAATTCTTTTTCTTTTTCGAAATCCATCCCGGATATACTGGGGTGGTAGAGCACGTAGTCCCTAGGTGGGGTGAAGCTCTATAAATCGACGTGTGTTGTTTACATTCCGCACCTTTTATATTGTCTTGGATTGTTTTGTTCGAAAAAGAGGGCGAAATCGAAAAGATGGAGATAATCTATTCACCCCCCCTCTAGATTATCGTAGCCGCTTGGACTTACAAGTGGTATCAGAGCCAAACTCTTTGGCAAGCTCGTTTCACATTGCGAGTGAAGAGCAACGATCGTCGGCTACGAATGAAGCTCACCTTTCCGACACCTCCACCACCAAGCCACCTCGATTTGATTCCAAAAATTTTGCATTTTGGAAAGAAAGAATGGAATGCTATTTACAAGGTTGCGGGTTCGATATTTGGAACATCGTCATCAATGGAGAATCCATTCCGATGAAAGACACACCATACACCTCCAAAGCTCTCAAGGAGCAATGATGAAGAAAAGAAAATCATCTCCTTAAATGGTAAAGCTCTCAATATTTTATATTGTTCACTTACCAATTTGGAATATGATCTTATTGTAGGAATTTGATCGGTTCATGAAGTATGGCAAAAATTAGAAGCCAATCATGAAGTATATGAAAAGGATAGTAGCAACTCAAAAGCATCTACTTCTCAAAGGGATACAAGGTCAAATCTAAGGAACAAGCCTTTTACAACATCCAACTATGAAGTAGTTGAACAATGTTTTATGGGCATCGAAGAAGAAAACGAGGTATGTCTTAAACCCTCTACTTCCTATGATATTGTTATACAAAATGATTATAGTGATTTGCAAAATGATTTTGATGACCTTCAAAATGAATTCCAAAGTTTATTTGTTAAGTACAAAAATTTGAAAAAGGAATTCAATGTTTTGAAAAATGATAAGGATAGTTTATTTACTTCATATGAATCACTATCATGTGCTTACACCACCACACTTGATAAGGTAAGAAACCTTGAAAAAGAAAATAGTACTCTTGTTGAGGATATTAATTGCATGAAAAAGGATTTATCAAAATCCAACTTGAGTACCGATAAAATGACCAATATTGTTGATAGTTGTGATAAATTGAAACAAGGACTTGATCATAAGCCTAGTATTGTTAATTATGTGAAAAGAAATCAAGTACCTATGTATGTTGGTCATTATGCTCCTAGAATTATTACATGCTTCTATTGTGGTAAAAAGGGTCATACGGTAAATAATTGTCGGGCTAGAAATAGCTCTAATTATTGTTGGAGACCTAAAAGTCTCAAGACTAATCCCAAAGGACCCAAACACTTGAGGGTACCACAAAACAATGTTATATTAGGTACCCGGCGAAATAATAATCGAAGAAAATTCATACCGCCAAGGAGACATCAAATGACCATCTCGTTTAATCAAAGGAGAAAACATCACCACAATGAATTTCCAAGAGAAAGAAATTATCAACAATGGGAAAGACATAATCCTTGGAAATGGAACAATCGGAGAAGCTATCATCAACAAGATGATTTTCAAAGGGGAAGATATCATCAACAATGGGAACGCCACAACCCATGGAAATGGCGAAATTGGTAAACCGTATCTCCCTATTTAAATATGCATTTTATTTTTTTTTTGCATGTTTTTATTTGTGTCTAAATTGCAAAATGAGTTTTTATATTTTTAAAATTAAGGTCTTCTATATATATTTGTGTTTTTAAAATCCTTTGGAAATGAGACCTTACATGTTGTTTTTAAACTCTTGTGGACTTACTTAGACTCATGTGTTTTTATCTCTTATGGATTTCTATAGCATAAGCATTTTATTGTGATATCTCTTATTGCTTGGCCTACACTTGTGCTATTATGTCTTGTGCAAGATTTGTTTAAAGAATTGTGTAGGTTATATATCTCTCATTCATTGGTTATCTACCATTACTTCATCACGAGATAATTAAACCATCGAGGTATGTTCACTCGTTGTTAGGAAATTTATTGTTTAGATTTTGATGAATGCCATGTAAAACTTAGAATAGAAAGTTGGCACCCCAATTCGTGTTGTAAAATGCATTGTAATAAATAGAGCTGGCCAAGCTGAGTTAAGTCAGCTACGCCCTAACATGCAAGAAGACAACTGAAGACTAGAAGGAAGACTCATTGCGAGACAATTTGAGTATGGCAAAAAGAAGAGTAGACGGGAACTCTACTAAAGCGGTGAGATGCGGTGAGTGGAGTATCGGTCAAGTCAACTCGAGAAAAGCCAAGTCTCAAGTTGAAGTGACGGAGAAGAGTCACCCTGATGATTGGAAGTCGACTCTAAGTCACCGGGAAAAGCAAAGAAATGCAGTCAAGTCGAGATAACTGTAAAAGATCCGTTGCACAAAAATCAAGAGAATTACTTAAACAAGTAATATCTCCATACCACCTTTCTCGGAGTGCTCAGTCCCAGAAGCGTGCAAAGGGAATGAACCAATGGGAAGCACTACACCGTGTCAGAACTCTGAAAAGGTGAAAGAACAATTCATACGAGGAAATGGCAATTCCAAGGACTGCAACAAGACAAGCCAACGACTGCAAGTGACTTTCAAAAATAAGCCTATCTCTTCAACGGGCAAATTTTTGAAAGATCACTATAAAAGGCTGAGGAGTTTATTTGAGAAAAATATATATGAGAGTGACACAAGTTACAGACCTGAACAAAAACAACGTTCAAGCAATTATTAGAAAATCTGAAACATTCTCAATCCTCAAGCCTACACTACGAAGAACATCAATCCAACACTCACTGTGAAGGAAAGATAACTTCAATCAGTTGAAGAGGAAAACACTGAAAAATCAAGGGTCTACATTCCACGAAGGATTGTAGGAAGGTTCAAGGTCGAACCAAGTCTTAAGCTTTTGGAGGGCTTCGTGATCAAATCCAAAGAGCTTGAGCAAGTGAGTCAGTAGTAGCAAAGGCGCCATTTGCCCTGTGAAGTTCGAGTCGCACGAGAAGCTAGCCGAGTGATCAAGGCGTCTCGCATCGAGTCCCAAAGGATCAAGTCGGTTGTGTGATCAACACTTGTATCCGGACTGTTACCACTTTTATGTATATCGATCATTACCTAGTGGATTCCTCCGGGAGTTGGAGAAGAGAGGAGTAGAAGAATTACCCCATCTTCGAACCTCTATAAAAATTTCATTGTGTCATTTACATTTCAAAGACTTTAATTTTCGCATCTTAATTATTTAATTCTCACTGACATATCTCGCTATCCACTTGATAATCTATAAGTACTAAATCAAGCACTAAATCCTTGCCTAATCAAACTTAAGGGTGTTAAGTCTTCCGCTGAAAATATTGCGTTAATTTAGACTCATTGGTGAGTTAATCCATCAACGGCTCGGTTGAGTCCATTTGAGAGACTAACTCTCTTGATTGACTAACTTGGTTGTCCATCAAGACACAAGTGTGTAGTATTAACTCGAATATTTAAAAGGATTAAAACGAAAATTTGGTAAGGTTTATTCAACCCCCTTCTAAACCTTACACTTACACCCCTTGGGACCTACAAGTGGTATCGGAGCGGTTGGTTCATTGAACCCTCCTCCAGACCGGTTCTTGAACTAGATCTCCAAACTTTTCAAAGTCTGCTTTAGTACTTAAACTTTCAAAACTCTTTTTATCATTAAAAGTTATTATCATGGAAGCAAATTTGACACGCATCCCTATGTTCACAATTGAAGAATTTGATGATTGGAAAATTCGTATGCGGCTCATCTATCAAAGCATTACATGATGAGATGTGGATAGTAATAGAAGATGGGCCACCGCAAATCTTAAAGGTGAACACTGATTGTAAGAAGAGCTGCAATTTGAAGGAGAAGAGGATGTTGCTCCCGGACCAGTCATGGTTGAAAAACCAAGAACCGAGTGGACAAATGATGAGAAAAAGATACAACCTGGACAATGTAGCCAAGGACATCCTTTACAAAACCTTGGACAAAGCCATGTTCAATAAAGTCAAATCTTGCAAAACGGCTAAAGAAATGGGACAAGCTAACATTGATTTGTGAAGGCTCGAGCAAATCAAAGAAAACAAATTATCGGTGGTGTCTGAGAAATTTGAGAACTTCAAAATGATCTCGGGAGAGAACCTGGATCAACTGGATGCTCGGTTCACGTAAATCACAAATGAGTTGTCTGCACTTGGAAAGGAATATACATAGAAGGAAATGTGTATGAAGATCCTAAAAAGTCTTCCGGTGAATGGGAAATGAAGGTCATGGCATCGAGACATTCCATGGACCTATCAAAGACATCCAACCATGAATTATTCTCGGACCTCAAAGCCTACGAGTTTGAGCCGAGAAGAAAAGACCAGGAAGAGACAGTTGTACCCAAAACAATTTGCTCTAATTGTTAAAGATGGGAAGAGAGCCGAGGTCAAAGAAGTCATTGATCCGGAAGAAATAGCCCACGATGGTTAAGAGGTTCAACAAGTTCTTCAATAAGAACTACAAGAGAGGAAAGGGTGAATCTTCCGGAAGACACTCGGCTCCCTCCAAATCAAGGGAAGATAGGCCAACCAAGAGAACAGATCATCAAAAAGTTGAGTATCAAAGGGTGACAATCCAAGAATGGAAAGAGGTGATCAAAAGGTGAATATCTATGTTGGGCGTAGACAACCAGGTCACTATGCCATTGATCGCTCATATCCTGTAGTCAACAAATATAGGAATGAAGAAGAAAGAAAGGTCTTGAGAGAAAGAAGACAAGAAAAGAAAAAGGCAATGATGGTCGAGAGAGATGGCGAGACAACTAAGTCAAAAGAGACAGTGACTCGAGAGAGCGGTGAAGCCGACTACTCAAGTGACTCGAAGAAGAAGCCCGATCCGCTTGATGGCCAAAGAACAAGATCAACCCGACCAAGAAGATGAGGTACACTCTAACTCATCAAACTCATCAAACTCGGACTCGATGATAGTGATGACACACACACTTCATCACCCACTGATCTTTATGATTCATTAGGCAAAATGATGAAAGATTTTGAACACATTAAATCCTCACACACACTATTGAATGAGGAAAACAACCTACTCAAGAGTCAAAACTCAAAGTCGACTAAGGAGCCGAGTACTCTAAGTCAAATAGCGGATGAGAATGAAAGTTTAAAAAGGTCGCAAATGCTAAATTAATAAGCGAGAAAATTGCTATAGAGAAGAGGAGAATGACCTCAAAAATGTTATTACCTCATTCACTAAGGCATCTAAATCATTGGATGATCTTATTATGAGTCAAAGAGAATGTGGAGACAAGACGGGCTTAGGATTTAATTCCTCTGTGCTATGTCAAACCTCAAAAGTAATTTTGGAAAAAGGATCTTCAAGCCATGAAGAATCGAAAAATCCAAAACTCTAAATGTTGCACACACATTCAATCCAAAGCACCATAACAAGCAAAGCGGCCTTGGTTATAAAGGAAAAGGAAAACGACCCGAGTTGAGTGCGGCTGAAAGGACGGTGAGAAGAGATTTAGCCGAGTTCTCAAAGCAAATTCCAAACAAAAATTACTCAGTAAAGAAGAAGCGAGCTACCAAAAACCCAGAAAATCTATAAGAGAAATACATATGATGGGAATGGTAGAAAATATCCAAGCCAAGTGATTGGAATAATGTGAACTATCAAAGATAAACTTATGGAATATAAGCCCAAATGGCAAAGGCCTAGAACTCAAAGAAAGGCCATTCCAAAAGTATAAGAGCTTTCATCAAAGACACATATGCACCTAGGCACTACACTCAAAGACACCACAATTACCCAAGAAAGGCAATTGCTAAAAACATGTGCAGCATACGAGACAAAAGAGACAATTGTATGAACCTAAAATCCCCAAGCAATTTGCCAGGATTAATTATGATTATGGGCGATAGATGGCAACCCCTTAGAGTCAAATCATTTGGCTATAGGTTGGTTGGATCATCTTACAATTCTAACCCCTCGGGACCCGACAAGTATGGGTACCTAAAACTTAATTTCCTTGATTGCGGGTTCAAGGAGCAGTGAGTGCGGAACCTGGTACATGGATAGTGGTCATTTCCGGACATATGACAGAAATAAGAAAAATCTGTCAAAATTCAAGGAAGTTAAAGGAGCAAAAGTCATATTTGGAGGAAATGAAGCTCCTGGTGAAATAAGAGGCATTGGATCCATCAAGAGGAATGGATTAGAAATCACAGACGTTGCATATGTTGAAGGACTCAACTTCAACCTGCTAAGCATCAGTCAACTCTGCGACAAGGGTTACAATGTTGGATTTGACATGGGTACATGCCAAATCAAGAATATTGAATCGAATGAAGTTCTTATTTGCAAGGATGTAGAGAAGAATATGTATGTCGTGGATTGGTCAATCGCAACACCCAAAGACTGCCTACTAGCAAAAAGAGCATAGCTGAATCAAGTTGGCTGTGGCACAAAAAGCTGAGTCACCTAAATTTCAAAACGATTAACAAGCTTGCAATAAGTAATCTTGTGGAAGGACTTCCAGACTCAGTATACAAGAAGGAAAGCATATGTGATGCATGTCAGAAGGGTAAACAAATCAAATCTTCATTCAAAGAAAAGACATGTTCATCTTCAACAAGAATATTGCATCTGCTACATATGGATCTATTTGGCCCAGTGGAACCAGCTAGCATAAGTGGAAAGAAATATACTTTGGTGGTAGTAGATGACTACTCAAGATATACATGGACAATATTCATGTGTAAGAAGAAAGAAACTCTACAAAAACTACCACAGCTGATGAAGAGAATTCAAAACGAGAAGAGCCAAACCATTATCAAAATAAGATCAGACAGAGGAACTGAGTTTGTCAATGGAATAATAACTCGTATTGTATTGAAAATGGTATTGGTCATGAACTATCAGCAAGAACTCCACAGTGAGAATGGAGTTGAGAAAGAAGGAACAGAACCCTCAAAAAGAAAGCAAGGACCATGTTAGTCAAGCGGGGTTACAAAAAGATTTTGGGTCAAGCAATCAACACACTTGCTACACCCAAAACAGATGTATGATAAACAAACGGTGACAAAGACTCCTATGAGATTTGGTGGAAGAAAACCAAATGTTGCATATTTGAGAATATTTGGATGTAAATGCTTCATCCACAACAATGGCAAAGACAATCTAAAGGCTTTTGATGCTAAAGTCGATGAAGGTATCTTCTTAGGATACTCGGTGAAAGCAAAGCCTACTGAGTACTCAATAAAAGGACTATGGTTGCGAGAAGAATCCATTCATGTGGTATTCGATGAGCCAAGTGTAAATGGAGAAGACATTGAAGAGTCGGTTGATAAGTGAATCATCCAACCATACGAGAAGAGTCCTATCTTTGTCAAGTGAAGTTTTGGAATTATCAATTGAGAAGAAGATGAGATAGTTGAATCTCAAAAACAATTTGGAAAATTTGGCTAAGTGATTACGAGAGAGCGACCCAAAGCGGCTTAACACGCAAGTCCATGAATCCGGCTAACTTACTCCAACATGATGTAAGATGGTTGAGAGACCATCCACCAGAACTTGTCATTGGAGATATAAGAGAAGGTGTCAAAACAAGATCCAGAACTCAACAAGAAGCAATGTTCACATGCTTCATCTCGCAAATAGAGCCCAAAGACGTGTCACAAGCATTGGACGACACACATTAGATTCAAGCTATGCAAGAAGAGCTGAATCGGTTTGAAAGAAATAAAGTATGGGAATTAGTGCAAAGACCCATACATCAAAATGTTATTGGCACCAAATGGGTGTTCAGAAATAAGATGAACGAGGAAGGTTCTGTGGTAAGAAACAAAGCAAGGTTAGTAGCCAAAGGATATTGCCAAGAAGAAGGGATAGATTTTGATGAGACATTTGCCCTTGTAGCAAGATTGGAAGCTATAAGGATGTTTCTTGCCTATGCAGCTCACAAGGATTTCATTGTATATCAGATGGATGTAAAAAGTGCATTCCTAAATGGTTTATTGGAAGAAGAAGTGTATGTTGAACAACCTCCAGGATTTGAGCGAGAAGACTCTTGGAGATAAGGTATACAAACTCAAGAAAGCTCTATATGGATTGAAACAGGCACCCAGAGCATGGTATGATACTTTGTCACAATTCTTAACCGAAAATGGATTCACAAAAGGAAAAGTAGATAGAACACTTTTTTTAATTCAAGACAAAAAGAGTATCTTGCTTGTTCAAATATATGTGGATGACATCATTTTTGGATCCACAAACAAAGAGTCATGTGTGAAAAGTTTTCAAACCTCATGCAAAGTAAATTTGAAATGAGCATGATGGGGAGAGTCGACATTCTTCCTTGGACTCCAAGTGAAAACATTGAAGGATGGAACCTTCATAAGTCAAACAAAATACACCAGAGATTTAATGAAGAAGTTTGGTATGGAGGAGAAGTCTTCTATAAAAATACCAATGAATACATCATCAAAATGGACATGGATGCGGATGGCAAGCCTGTAGATCAAACAAGATACTGAGCACTTATTGGATCATTGCTCTATCTCACAAAGAAGCAGGCCGATATCACCTTTGTTGTAGGTGTATGTGCAAGATTTCAATCTGCTCCAAAGGATAGCCATATGACAAAGACCAACCAAGAGAATATTGAGATACTTGAAAGGAAGCCAAGAAGTTGGCTTATGGTATCCAAAGGAAAGTGGATTCAAGCTAATCGGCTATTCGGACTCGACTATCTTTGGATGCGAGTTTGATGAAAAAGCACTTCAGGCACATGTCAAATGTTAGGAAACAAAGTTGATTTCTGGTTTAGCAAGAAGCAAAATTCAATAGCCACCTCTACTGGTGAAGTAGAATACATAGTGCGGGCAAACATTTGTTGTGCCCAAGTCCTATGGATGAGACAAAGTGAGAGACTATGAAGTTGAGGAAAAAGAAATTCCAATCATGTGTGATAACACAAGTGCAATTGCCATTACTCAAAATCTGTCGCACTCAAGAACAAAGCATATCGATGTCGATATCACTTCATAAGAGATCATGTTGAAAAGAAGGACATCATCGTGGAATATATCTCAACCGATAAACAATTGGCCGACATCTTCACAAAACCATTATGTGAGTCAAGATTTGAAGAACTCAAACATGAGTTGGGGTTAATTGAGCTAAGCTGACACTCAGAAGAATCAAAGAAAAGAAATGGAACATAAAACAAAAAAAAAAAGGAAAAGAGTTGAACTCACAAATCGCTAAGTAAATTTAATTTGATCGGAAAGACAAGACTATACCAAGTCATTGTTATTATTTGAGTCACTAAGAGAACTCTGTGAGAAGAAGAGTTAAATCGGCTAAAGGATAAGTCGAGTCACTTATGAGCAAAGTAACAAAAACGCAATCGTTTTGACTAAGCGGGAATGTTTTAAGGAATACGTCAAAGATAATGATGATGTGTACGGACATAAAGCCGCACACCAAGCTTATGATTGGATATAAATGTTGCCGCATTAAATACGAGACATTAAATGCTAAATAGGCGTGCAAAATCTAAGCCGTTGATTTCGATCACATTTCAAAAACCACCCGCACGTCCTTTCATAAACCATACTTAAACCATTTCCGTCCGTTTCTCTCTCACACTACCAAAATTGTTCATCTCTATCTCTCAAAAGCAAAGGCAAAAATTCTCTCGAAACCCTATCTATCGTAAATCAATCTCTAAGTTTTTCTTTGATAAAATCTGAAAAATGGCACCAACCTATGATTTTACCAAATTAGGGAAGCAAATCCACTGGGTCTCTTTGTGGATTTCGACGGAATGGTGAAACAGGGGTCCGACGACACCCTAGTGAAGAAAATCGCTGAAAAATTGGAAACGCCCGGTGAAACCATTTCGGCGTTAGAATATCCGATGACCTATGTGGAGGAGGTCGCGCGATTCTACGTGAATGCCGAGATTCACGATGAAGGAATAAAGGCATCTGTTCACGGAAAGCGGTGACTATCTCTCGCCAAGGATTTGCCGACCACTTGCTCACTACCAATCGAAGGAGCCTCGTAAATCAACGAAGTTGATGTAAACTTGGCTTATGCTTGGAAAGAAATAGCCAAGCCCGACTATCTTTGATAAAATAGTGTACACAAAGAAACAAGAGATCTTTGAAGGAGGATTATCACAAGATGTTGGACATAGTTGCCAAATGTATTGACATCAAATTTGGCGACTTTGACCAATCATCAAAAGCAAAGCCGATTGTAATGGCATTTGCAATCATCGCGAGAAAAAGAAAAATAAATCGGGGCCGAGTTTGTCTCACAGCAGACTCGCGAACGTAGGGAACAAATCCTTCAAGGAAGATGGCTCATTTGGAGGATCCCTAGGATATGGCCTAGTGATTGGCCGGTGATGGAGGTGAAAGGAGTCCCTCTTAGACATGGGAAGGCATTCCATGTTAACAAGAGGATGTTGAGCAAACCTCTCGGCGCACGAGAAGAGAGCCTACGCCAAGAGAGCGACACGAGTGAGGGGAATCGGTGACTCGAAGATACAAATTGTTTCCTCTCCACCCAAGAAGAAAGTCGCCCTGCGCCGAAAAGAAGACCGATGCCCCCGCAAAGAAAGAAAGTCAAACTTGCTCTCCCGCCCCCGCAGCAGAGTCACCCGCCCCCGCAGCCGTGTCCCCCGCCCCAAAGCAGCGGTCGAGAAGGACACTCAAATACCTTTCTCCGATCATCAAAAAGAGGAGAACCGACAAGCCAAGACGGCCGGCTCCTCGAGAAAAAGACACCACCGGCCCCGCCGCCCAAGACTCGAGAGGAAACCGTCTCGAACCGAGAAATCCCTCCGGTACAAACTAGGAGACGAAGAAGAATTGTCAAGCACTCCGAGCTTGAGAAACCGGTGAGTCGACCACTCACCGAGCAGCGATATCTGGGAGCTCGCTGGAGAAGTAGAGTCTCGGATGTAATTGATGAAACACCAAGTCTCTTTGAAAGCGTCAGCAGAGGCAAATCAAGAAATAGCGTAGTCCGAGCGGTGAGACACAAGAAGAAAGCGGTAGAGCTGATAGTGATGTGATGATTCTATCCCCACCTTACCGGACATCCAAAATCGTCTGAGAGTGGAGGAAATGGAAATTGAGTCGATCCAGGAACAGTTCCAACGGCTGAGTTTATAGAAGAAGAAGAGGAATCGTTGAGCTTCCTTGGGATCGACCACTGTACTCCCAAAGATGGATGAAGACAATCGCACGGATATCCTGCAGATCTTCAAGGATAAGGAAAAGGAGAAACAGCGAGAGGAAGGCGAGGCACGTGAGAAGGCCAAAGATATGCCCTATCTCTCGGCACCACGAACACACATATCCTCTCCTTGATGTCTTCCGACAATGATGAGGACCCGGAGAATCTCTTTCGCCGCACGAAGAGTTGCAAATGCGGCAAGCATTGCGAATCGAAGAATCCTTCACGAGCAAAGATTGATGGAGGGACCAGGAGAGTCCTCGAACACACCGAAATTGATCCAATGGGAGTGGTTCAAACAAATCGCCACTGTTGTTGTTCGCTACCACTTCCCGGACTCACTCGGAAGAAGGCAATAAGGAACTGGCGATGAAACGGGATAGTGGGGACCCCGGTCGAGCCAACCCCTATTGAAGGTGTCTTACCACCCCCAACATTGGTGAACACTCAATAGAAACAATAGGAGTCCTGAGACGAGTGACCCCATTACAAGTCACTCCGTGGTGCGCCCCGGGGGGAAACTCCCTCCACCTGCAGCAAGGTCGGAGAATCTGCAGATGACTCAACAACGAATCCAGGAGGCGAAGTAGAGAAAATACAAACACAAAAAGAAACAACAAGTTGCCATCAACAAAGCTCGCAGGCGATTGAGACTGTCTCGGTGAGGTGCCAATCGCTCACGAAGGCTAATGACGCGGCTGGCGATGCGGTCGAGGCACGAGGAAGGAACAACCCGGGAGTTAACACTGCAGGCGATGAAAGTGCAATCCATGGGGTTGAGACTCCAATGGATGCCACCCAGAAGACCCTAAGACAGTTGGCGCGTCGAAAGGGAGGTCAAGCCTCGCTGCGATTGAGGCTGAGCGGGAGGTAATGAAGGCCCACGGGAGGTTGAGACTTCCCGGGGTAAAGAAGTGAAGTAGAGAACATCCCTCCTGCTATCATCGACCCATCCGAAAAGGAGATAAGCGCACTTCATGATTCCTAGGATAATCGATGTCACCTTTCTAGGATCGGAAGGCGAAGAAGAGCCGAGTCATCCCCGTGTGAGATCCAAAAGACTCAGTGCGGATGTTCCAAGCACGAGCAAGTCGATCCCAAGACTACTCGTCAAACCTTTAATTTTGATGATGAGCCACCAATGGAAATCTCATCATCGTCGATGATGACGCTCGATAAGGCCGAGGACCGTCTACTCAATTGGAGAAATCGGTTGAGACCAACGAAGCCGTTGAGACAGTGAGGAGGCTCAAAGCAAGTCGGGTCCACTTCACAACAAACCCCGGTGAACAGTCAGTCGACCGCACAGGCTCCTCAAGCTGCAGCAGGTCGATTCAAAAAGAACTTCACGCGCACCGCTCATCATCGAACAAATCCCGTTTGGCGGTGATGAATCCTTTATAGAATCTTTTCCTTTTTTTTTCTCGGAGGTACCCGACCTCCATGAAGAGTCGAGAAAATGAACGCGCACGCTACCACGCACCAGCTCCGTTTTTCAATCGGCACCATTGTTCCGGTGATTATGATTTTGATTTTGCATGGCCATCACCGCAACGAAGAAGAAGAATCGGTGAAGTCCGCGAAGTGTTCAAGGCATTATTCCGAGATTGAACGGATGGAGAGGCATCAGGCCTCTATGGACATGCGGATCGACAACAGAGATGCCAATCTCACTGGCGATTTAAGAGGCATAACAGATCCGGATCGGGGAATGGTGGCAACAAAGAAACAAACAATGCGTGTGGAACAAGTTAGATACTTCAGGACATTGTTCAACAAGTGCTTTGGTATGGGAGAGTGAAAATGCCGATGCAAAAACAAAGCCGAGAGAACATATTGAGCACATGCATGAAGCTCACATTGCCGAGATTAAGCCGCTACGTGAGCAAAACAAGAGTGATCTACGACGTTTGGAAGAAACCATGAATACAAAATTCAGCCTTCTCATGGTGAGATGAAGCGATTTCAGCAGAGAGTCCAATGCTACTCGATCCGAATTTCGTGTTGCATACTCTGCAGCAGACTCGAGACAAAACTCAACTATCGCCGAGGCTCAACTTCCCCGCTTGCAAGTCTGTTTCCAGGCGTTCATCTCTCCTTTGATGATGCCAAAAAGGGGGAAGAAGAATACCTAAAGCGCGCAAGGGGGATCGAAGTTGAGAAGGAAGAGAAGCATTGCGAAGGGAAAATCGGTGAGGAAGTGTTGAAACAAAAGAAAGGAAAATCACGAGGGGGAAGGATCGAAAGATGTGACCTTGATGATTGCACAAACCCCTCAACAGGGTCATCACGGTGACATTATCCAAACAAACTCCTCAGTGACTCGCCACTCCAACACTCTGCTATATCTATGGTGAAAAGAGAAAAACAATTGAAGCGAGGGATGAAGGAAGTGGAAGGAAGAATGGATGCCCGAGTTATGAACATCTTGAAAGAACATGGAGGCATTCCGGTGAGCAGAGACACTTATGCCATTTCGGATGTCGGGACGAGCCACGATCGTTGATGAATTTAAAACGCCGCATCCGAAGGATACTTTGCAAAAATGTCTATGGCTCAAGCTTGGGACTTATCTTGGGAAAAGGGTCTCACGTTATGTGAAGAAGTTGTGACAGAAGCATAAGCATACTCTAGCGTGAGTCACTCTGCTTTGGTCACTCACTGGTCACTCATTTGGAAAGAAGAAGACCCCAAAGACAATACACGCCCAGGAGGTAGAGGAAAAAGTAGTGATGGAGGAAGAGGTTTGGACACCAGGCCTGCGCCCAAAAATATTGAATACGTAGATCCGGGGAAAGAAAGGAGGGATCTCTTTCAAATTTGGGGCTTGACCAAGTAGCAAATTTGCAAGTGGCTAAAAGCAACGCTGAGTATGCAAAAAGAATAGAAGAAGAAAACAAGAGACAAACTCAGCTATGGGAGGAAAGACAGGAAAGATTAAGAAGAGATGAAGCTGCCAGGAAGGCATATGAAAAGAAAAAGAAGGCATCTGACGACGAGAAAAAGAGAAGAAGAGAAGAAGATGTTGAACAAGATGAAAGAAGGAGACAGCGATGGAGATGAAGTGTTGCTGTCCACCCCTTCGTGTATTTTATTATGTAAATACATACAATGTAAGTCTTCTGTAATAAAGCTATAAATTCTTTATTTGTTTGTAGACAAATATGTGCTATGATACACCTTGTAAACAGTTGTGTAAAAGAACAAGAATGTTATGATCAATAAAAGGATTGATTCTGCGCATACATTCTATGTCAATACATTATCTGTATGTATCTTTGATATTTGCATTTTTGAATGGTTTAAGTTTTGGCATCATCAAAAAGGGGGAAATTGTTAGAAAATTTATTGTTTAGATTTTGATGAATGCCATGTAAAACTTAGAATAGAAAGTTGGCACCCCAATTCGTGTTGTAAAATGCATTGTAATAAATAGAGTGGCCAAGCCGAGTTAAGTCGCCTACGCCCTAACATGCAAGAAGACAATCAAGACTAGAAGGAAGACTCATTGTGAGACAATTTGAGTATGGCAAAAAGAAGAGTAGACGGGAACTCTACTAAAAAGCGGTGAGATGCGGTGAGTGGAGTATCGATCAAGTCAACTCGAGAAAAGCCAAGTCTCAAGTTGAAGTGATGAGAAGAGTCACCTGATGATTGGAAGTCGACTCTAAGTCACCTGGGAAAAGCAAAGAAATGCGGTCAAGTCGAGATAATCAGTAAAAGATCCGTTGCACAAAAATCAAGAGAATTACTTAAACAAGTAATATCTCCATACCACCTTTCTCGGAGTGCTCAGTCCCGAAGCGTGCAAAGGGAATGAACAATGGGAAGCACTACACCGTGTCGAACTCGAAAAGGTGAAAGAACAATTCATACGAGGAAATGGCAATTCCAAGGATCGCAACAAGACAAGACAACGACGCGCAAGTGACTTTCAAAAATAAGCCTATCTCTTCAACGGGCAAATTTTTGAAAGATCACTATAAAAGGCTGAGGAGTTTATTTGAGAAAAATATATATGAGAGTGACACAAGTTACAGACCTGAACAAAAACAACGTTCAAGCAATTATTAGAAAATCTGAAACATTCTCAATCCTCAAGCCTACACTACGAAGAACATCAATCCAACACTCACCTGTGAAGGAAAGATAACTTCAATCAGTTGAAGAGAAAAACACTGAAAAATCAAGGGGTCTACATTCCACGAAGGATTGTAGGAAGGTTCAAGGTCGAACCAAGTCTTAAGCTTTTGGAGGGCTTCGTGATCAAATCCAAAGAGCTTGAGCAAGTGAGTGTGAGTAGCAGAGTAGTTTTGCCTGCGTGAAGAAAGCCGAGTCGCACGAGAAGCTAGCCGAGTGATCAAGGCGTCTCGAGGATCGAGTCCCAAAGGATCAAGTCATTTGTGTGATCAACACTTGTATCCGGGACTGTTACCACTTTGTATATTGATCATTACCTAGTGGATTCCTCCGGGAGTGGAGAGAAGAGAGGAGTAGAAGAATTACCCCATCTTCGAACCTCTATAAAAATTTCATTGTGTCATTTACATTTCAGCACTTTAATTTCTGCATCTTAATTATTTAATTCTGCTGACATATCTGCTATCCACTTGATAATCTATAAGTACTAAATCAAGCACTAAATCCTTGCTTAATCAAACTTAAGGGTGTTAAGTCTTCCGCTGAAAATAAAACCACAGCTGCGTTAATTTAGACTCAACAGCTGAGTTAATCCATCAACAGCTCAGTTGAGTCTGTTGAGAGACTAACTCTACTGATTGACTAACTTGGCTGTCCATCAAGGACACAGCTGTGTAGTATTAACTCTGAATATTTAAAAGGATTAAAACGAAAATTTGGTAAGGTTTATTCAACCCCCCCTTCTAAACCTTACACTTACACCCCTTGGGACCTACACTCGTATTATTTTTAGAACTCGATATTTTGTTCATGTCATGATTATGCACTTCTCTTTCAAATTATTTCATTTCATCCCCTTAAGTGCCAATAAATGACTTTGTGAATTTTTCTCAAAAGGGCACTACTCGTAAAATCTCGTTTTTCTCGAATATATGTTTTCTCAAAACTCGTATTTGTTGGATTTAGTCCATAATTATCTTTTTGCAAAGTTTTAAAACTTTTGGGGTGAAAAATCGAATTTTTGAAAATTCTGGAAAATGAAAAATTGCACTAAAACTGGTACCCAGGAGCAGGTACCGGTCGACCAGGGGGTCAACCGGTTGACTGGGTCATTACAGCGGGCAGAAAGTTTTTATTTGAAACAGGGGATTACTTCTTTTCATTTCCTCTCTTAAAACTTTCGAACCCTAGCTCTATTTCACTCCCAAATTCTCTCAAAATATCCCAATACTTCACAAATTATTTCATCCTTGAGTTCATATGACTCAAAATCATCTTGTTTTCATGGCACCTCGTCAATTCACCGGACGAAATCCTCAAAAGAGGAGAATGAAGCAAAGGGGAGAATCTTCCTCCAACCCCCAACAAGATGATATTCCACAAGGAGATAATCAAAACCGGCTTACGGAAGAGGAGATTGTTGAATTAAGAGCCGGAATTTCAAAATCGAATATTCATTGGGACTCAAGTAAGTTATCACTTCTTTACGAGCCTCCCTCTAGAGCTAATAGATTTCGATTTCTAAATAAACTTGTGGAGGAGCACTATGAAAATATTGGATTGAACGACAAGAAAATTGCTTGCACTCGTATGGTTCGATTTTTGGCCTTTCATGATGAATATCCGAAAATTAGGGCTTATTTTGAAATTCAAGGTTGAGTTTCATTATGGGATAATCCATGTTTGCATTATGATGACGAGCTTATAAAACGTTTTTATGCAAATATGTGGATTGTTGATGCTACGGAAGATAATCCATTGGAACTTCACACATTCGTTAATGGTAGGCATTTTTCGTGGACATTGGCTGATATTTGTAATCATTTTAATGTGCCGAATGATGGAGTTGTTAATGTGGATTGCACTCATTGGGATGATGATCTTTTTGGTGTCTCACTTTATGAGGTAAAAACATTTTTAGGAGTTTTTCCGGAAGTAACCTTCTCGGCAATGCCGCCAAATTATCAGATTGTATCTATTATTTGCTCCTATTGTGTTTGTGGAAAAGTAGTAAAACTTCCGAGTAATCTCGAACTCTTTCTTACCTATAAGATTATCCGAGGAGAAAGAGTAAATTATGGGGATATTTTTGTGTATTGCTTGTCAGAATCAAGAAGGCTTACTAAGAAAAAATATACATTGGGAAATTTGATTTGTCGACTACTATACCTATCGGGCTACCCGGAAAATGAGATGAATACCGAAATTCGTCACAATGACTATGATAATGCCAATATTCTACAAATGGTAAGAATGCGCCAGAATTTACCACGGGTTCCCACCAAAGCCGCTAGGGGACGTGCTCGAAATCCACAACAACCTCGGGATGATTTCTTTAATGACAATGAGGTTGAAAATATTGGAAGAGAAAATGTTGAGGAACAAGAAGATGAGGAAGAAAAGTATGTAGGAAATGAAGAAGAGGAACGAGAAGTTAGGGAGGAAGAAAATGAAGGAAATGAGGAAGAACACTATAATGAAGGAGAGGATGGAGAAAATGAACCAGATGTTGAGGATTTGAATCTCAAAGAGAGAATGGAAAAGGTGGAAAGAGAGACATTTAGAGATGTTGCATCTCTTAGAAAAGAGCTCCGGGTTGTGAAGGAAGAAAATTCTAGATTGAAAAAGTCTATGGGAAAATTGAAGAAATTCATCAAAGAGCTTATCCCCGCGGCTTGCTTCTCTTTGGATGAGGATTGATGTCCCTACCCCGTGTTTATCTTAGCATTTTTACCTTGTCCTTGTTGTTTTGTAGTTTTATGAACTATCTTGTACAACTCTATTGCACTAATGAGATTTGCTTGTTTTTCTTAAAAGGGATGAACTAGCAAGAATGCTAGTAAGCTTTTGATTGTTGTGGTATTGGCCTTGTTGGAGCATTTGAGGGTAAAAATACTCTATTTGGCATTGTTTGATAATTGGTATGAAGTACTTGATGGTAAAAGTGCTTCCCTTAATTTTTTGCTTAAATGCATTTGTGATGCCTTGATCATTTTATTTAGATGGATAATTTGGGACATTTGTAATATCTTATTTGCATTGATATGAACTACTTGATGGTTCTTAATTTTTTTTACTTGATGGCATTCGTAATGCCTTGATCTTTTCGTCTAGAATTATCTCACTTGGGTCGAACCCTTGGATATATGGTGAAAAATTTGCTTTTGGTGATGGTATGAAAAACTTGGCTTAATATCTTTTACAAGGGCTATATACACTTTCTTCTATTTTTGACGCCCGCCAAGTGTTCGATTCAATGTTTCAATGAATATTTCAACTTCTACATGAATCTCTTGCTTTCAAATGTCTTAAATACTTATTGAGATCATGTCTTGGCAAACAAAACGAGCTTATGAATTTTTCATGATACATTTCTCCTATTTCTTCGGATTCTAAGCCTAATTTTTCCAATGGTTGATAAATCGTATCTTTGGCGCACTTTGATATACTTGTATGATGTTTTTATCATCCTAACATTCTTTTTGATGATTCCAAAGGGGGAGAAACAGGAAATTGGCTCGTTAGCTTAAAGAAGCTAATAAAAGCTCGATATAAAAGCTATAAGCTACGGCTTCTTAAAGCCACAAGTTGTGGACTATACTTAGTCAAATTGTTGTATGATGGACTTATATACTTGTCTAATGATGTTTTGTTGACAGGGGGAGCATATTAGCTCTTATACTTAAGATCAATATGTAAAAGCTAAGCTTTTAGCTTGTGGTTAATTGCTCTTACACTATTATTGATGTGCTTGTTGATAGGGGAAGCTTGTGCTAATACTCAGAATATTTGGATAATATTTACTCCCTTATTTGGTTGCTTATGTATTTTGGAAATTTTGGTCGGTTCTAAACGGTTAGATTTTTTTACCGGAAAATCGTTTTAAAAAATTGTCCTCCTAATATTTCTAAAAATTGTTTTGGTTTGTAATCATCAAAAAGGGGGAGATTGTTTGATACATGTTTTTATCTTAGTTTTGATGATTTTATTTTTACACCAAAACAATGTTTTTAATTGTTGTCCAAATACTCCCAAATGATTTAAAATGGTTTTAATATTTTTCGGAGTATTTCTTCAAGTTTTATTTTAGATAAAATTGGACAACACTTTTAATGATTTTATGTTAATATATTTTTACATCAAAACAAGGTTCCTAAATGTTGTCTAAATACTCCCGATCGGTTTAAAATGTTTTTACTAAATTTTCGGAGTATTTCTTGAGGTTTATTTTCGACAAAAATTGGACAACATTTCTGTCTCGAGGTCAACCGGTCGCCCTATAGGGCAACCCGTACCTGAAGATGAATTTTGGAACAGAAAATAAGACGGAGAAAATTTTGGCGGTCGGCCAGGTCGTGGCCGGGCGTCGGCCGTCGACACCTCGTCGGCCGGTACCTAGTGTGTTGTTTTTGAAATGTAACCTTGTTATCTTTGAAAAACATCAAGGGGACCGATCCTTGTAGGGTCGACGGTCAAGACCCCCTGGACCGGTCGCCCCTTGTATTTTTCTTTGTGTTCCTTCTTTTTCTCTTATCGTCTGCGCGACGGCCGCCTCTCAAGTTTAATGACAAAATTCTAACCGTTGTGCAGCAGACAAACTTTCCTTAAATTGTGGGATTGATCTCTAACAGCTATATTCTTGATTTTAATTGTATTTTTCTGTAGATTTTCAATCCGCAAGAGGAGCCTATGTTTGATCAATCATCTCCTATAAATAGAGGAAGTTTTGGAGCAACCAATACAACACTTGAGATACAACACAACAAGATACATTCAAGCAAAGTCTTTAGCTTTTCATTGTTATCATTCTTGTTGTAATTTGCCTAGCTTATCACTTTCACATCTTGAGGTCTAGGCTTTCATTTCTTGATTATACTTGCACTCAAATTGTATTATTCATTATTGAGTTGTAATCTTGATTTTGGTCATCATTCAACACAAGACATCCTTTTGAGTATTCTTGTGGAAAGAATACACTTGGGTGATCTAGGTGATAGGTGTTTCAAGAGTGTAGTGCTCTTGAGGTGTTTGAAGAATTTGGTATTCTTCAAGATTGAAGATTGTGATGATCTTCAAAGGTGCCGTTGAAGGAAGATTTTGGTAATCTTCAAAGGGAGATTATGGTAATCTCCAAAGCTGTTGTTAAAGAAGAGTGTGGTGCTCTTCAAGGTGTTGTAAGTTGAATTTGTATTAATTGCGGTAATTAATAAAATTCTTTTTTTTTTCGAAATCCATCCCGAATATACTGGGGTGGTAGAGCACGTAGTCCCTAGGTGGGGTGAAGCTCTATAAATCGACGTGTGTTGTTTACATTCCGCACCTTTTATATTGTCTTGGATTGTTTTGTTCGAAAAGAGGGCAAAATCGAAAAGATGGAGATAATCTATTTACCCCCCTCTAGATTATCGTACCCGCTTGGACTTACACCTAGCGCTTGTTCAATCTTCTCTATTGCATCAATCGTTTCTGACTTACTCCAAAATTCTTCATTATTTGCTTGGAACTCACTTATACCAGAGGGTTGAGTAGGCTGCTTATCAACGACCTGCCTGCTCGATAAACACATCAACTTCGTGGTGGCATCGTGGATCTTGAAGAAGTTCACATTCCCAACGACTTCTCTGGGTGCATCTCGAAGAAGATGTATAATATCAACCACGTCAGAAGCAAGACATGATAATATAGCCACCACCTTCAACAAATACTCCTTTTTCAACAAACAAAATGCATACTAGAATTATTGAACATGAACAATTCAAAGCAATTATTCTGTACAAGAAAGCAAAAAAGAGGACCTATTGAAGCAAAAAAAAAAATACAATTGAAGCAATAACTATTTCAAAAAAACAAAACATAAATTATGTACCATGAAAGCAACACAAAGGTACTATGAAAGCAACACAAAGGTACTGTAAAAGCAAAAAATATATTAGTAATGAAGCAAATCCAACTTCAAAAACAAATAAAGCAATAAAAATAAACCACTGAAGCATAAAACAGAACCACTGAAGCAATACTATTCCAAATAACCAAACACATGAACTATGTACCATGAAAGCAAAAACAATGTGCTATAAAAGCATGAATTATCTATAAGTGAGCAATCTCAACTTCGTAGCCATTAAGAGAACTCATCACATCTAAAGCATAAATCCACAGTCAAAATTCAGTCAAAGATCTTCAATTATATTCATTAACACTCAAAATCTACTTATCAATTTTTCACCCATAGAGAACTAACTGATAATGAACTAAATTTGCAACATAAAAAAATAGCCCATTAGCCCTCTACTAAACTTTAGTTGAACCTTTCATGTTGTCCTGACCTGAACATTTTTCCTGTAAGATAAACTAGTAAAGTTGCGTTGCTCCGATCATATCTTATTCAATCAAATCAAAAGAGCAATATCCACATCATTCATTCTTTGAACTTCAGAGTTTCAAATTCAAAACTTAATAGAAATTTATTGGCGGATAGAGTAAATTATGTACCATGAAAGCAAACACATTGTACTATAAAAGAATAAATTATTAATAAGGATGCAACTCCAACTTCATATACTTTTAAAGGGTTGATAAGTGTACGGTAGACTGTGAAATAATCTAAACTACGTGTCCCCCCTCAACACGAGATGATGATGATGGTTGGTTTATATTCTCTCCTCCGGTTACAAATAACTTGTCCGGGTCACCAATATCAATTGGGCTTTCAACATAACCCAACCCAAAGCTTCCTAAATTTATCTCTTCAAAAATCCGCTTGCTTAAGTTCTCATTTGTCTAATCACGTAGTACCGGGACGGTCCTCAAAAAAGAACGATGTAAAACAGTTACTCTATCCACGTAAAAAAGCTGCACAAAAAATCAAATAAAGAAATTAAAAATAAGACAAGAATTAAAAAGTTAAAAGTTCACTAATCTAAAACATGAAAACTGAAAAACTCACAGCTAAAAAAAGCAATGGCCCATTAAACCGATCTTTAGAACTATTGTTCCATCGAACGCGATTCTCAATCAGTGAGCTCAACAAGTACTCACACCAATTCATTTTGCGTATGTTGTTCACATCGCTTAAAGATTTCATCAAGGCAGGCTTCACATACGTGTTTTTGTTATTACCAATAATACATGCGTCGACCAAAACTATGAAGTGTCTCTTAAACCACTCCCCACCATCAACGTATTCTGCCATCTTCATTGTTACATGTGCAACTACAATGTTCCCAGTTGCCACCTTTCCCCTTTTCATTCCCCCTAGATTCGGTCCTACGTGCCCTCTTCTTGTTCCCAGATTTATCAACATCATTTTTTCCCGTATCAACCATAAAAAGTCTCTTTCATTCATTTAGCAATGGGAAATCCTCCAATTTGGTTTTGTTCAAAACAGGTAAAGAACCAGATGGGAAACCCAGTGCACGTTTAATATCAGTAGCATCTATATGAACGGATTTACCCTTAGGCAATATCAACTCGCAACTAGCTGCGTTAAAGTTATATACTAGCCAATAACTCAATTGAGAATGTATCCTATAAATTTTTAAATCTAACAAACACCCAAAACCTAACTCAATCACGGCCCACTTCTGCGCATTGTTTAATTTACTCATACTTTGAACAATTATCTTAGTTGTAGACCTAGTGACCAATCTAGGAAACTTTTTCTCATCCATACAAGCATTGTCACTGTGATCCCCCCTCGTGTTCTTCACTACTGGATTCAGCCTTCTTTTTACCGTTACCTTTCGCCATTGTAATTAACACTTCAAAAAACACCTGAAAACCATAAAAAACAATTAAGAACCATGGAAGCAAAAATCGTATATCATCATAGCATAATTAAGAACCATGGAAGCAAAAACAATTAAGAACGCACAAACATCAAAATATATACTAGCCAATAACTGAAAGATAACATTCATATAACACGAGCACAACACACATGAATACAGATACAGTCTAGCTTCATAATTATCCACTGAACACAATCTCAACACCACAAACCGTTATCTTCTAACCAACAATTCATTACATAGTCAATTAACGCATTCAAATAATATGAGCAACCATAAACAACCAAATCTAAAAGCAATTGCCATTTCAAACACATTCAAAGGAACAAAACTAAATCAAACAACAACATTAACAGTCCATATTTTCATTCAATAGTATTAAACAAAATTGAGTGCACTATAAGTGTCCATATTCTTTCCAATCAAAATAAATGCTTATTTCATATTTCTAGATAAACTCAAGTGTTTTAATTGGTAGTACTTATCTATAATTCAAGTTAAACAGATTCTCAGTTGAATTGGTGTTAGTCTACCTTCACCATCATCCACTGAACAAAATCTCAATAACACAAACCGTTATCTTCTAGCCACTGAAGCAATACTATTCCAAATAAGCATAAAAATATAACCACTAAAGCATAAAAATAAACTACTGAAGCATAAAAACAGAACCACTGAAGTAATACTATTCCAAATAAGCAAACACATGAACCATGTACCATGAAAGCAAAAAATAATGTGCTATAAAAGCATGAATTATCTATAAGTAAGCAATCCCAACTTCGTAACCATTAAGAGAGGACTCATCACATCTAAAGCATAAATCCATAGTCAAAATTCAGTCAAAGATCTTCAATTATATTTCATTAACACTCAAAATCTACTTATCAATTTTTTACCCAAAGAGAACTAACTGATAAGAAAAAATAAATTAAGAGAGCACAACACACAAAGAGTCCTTCGGAGAATGAAACTGCATTCAACTTAGGGTCTCTACCTAAATACCATAACCAAGTTTTTACTTTGATTCGGCATTCATTTCAAGACAAATCATTTCCCATTCTTTTTTATTTCTTTTTCTTTCGTTTTCTATATTCCTTTATTCTTCTTTCGTTTTCTCTATTTCATATTGTTTCTTCCTTAATTGAATTTTATGGATAAATGTGCTAATTGCATACCGTCAATTTATACACTGTCAAAACTACAAGAGAAATTAGCCAAAAAAACCCACAATCTCAAAAACCCACAATCTCGAAACAAATTAAAGCAAAATTTACAGAAAATCTAGGTTAAAATCGAAAACAAATTAAAAAAAAAAAACACATACCTCTCAAAAATCAGTGTAGATGGCGTGAAGAGGGAAGATGTCGTGAATGTTGATTCTGTGAAGAGAAGATGAGTTGCAAGGATTATTTCTGTGAAGAGAAGATGATTTTGTGAAGAAGAAGGGACCGTGGGTTGAGAATAAGGGACCGTGGGTTCTTTTAATCCTGTAAAGAGAGATTTACGGACCGTGGGATTGTGGGGGAATGGTTTTAGGGAATAGATATGTTTATTCCTAAAAACTAGGAATATTACCTAAAACAAATATTTGCCTAATCTAATTATATGTAAAATTACTCAAATACCCTCTAAATTTGCCAAAAAAATGCCTAAATAAAAAAGAAGAAAAAACTTAACCGTCCAAACAATAGATCAACAATCCAGAATTGTCCCTACGTTCTTACCTGGGGACCCTGGACTCATTTGTTCCTATTCCTATATATGTGTATATATATATATATATATATATATAGGGAGGGTTATATAGGACCCAAACATTATATAAGTACGTAGGACCAAATCCAGACCACAGATCTACCTATTTCAAAAGCTATTATTAGATCTGTCTAATTTTTATGAAAAATCTGATAAAATCGAAATGGGGGCAAATTAGTCCACATAAAAAATAGGCAATCAACTAAATCTAGTAAATCCCATGAAAATAGGATGAGTTACCCACAATTGGTGTCATCTTACCTTCCGAATTGTTATCATAACCTCTATCAAATTATCGATTCAGTCTTCTTCTCCACCACGGCTGCTGCATAGAAAAACAAAAAACACAGATACAAATCAAACCAATTGAAAACTCCAGCAACAAAAAATGGATGACACCTACGAAGAATGCTTGAACACTCATGATCAACAAGATAACCCCTATCATTTTCTTACGATTCGATTATTTAGTGTGTCAATTCCTTCTTCAATTATTCATTGTCGAAAAACAAAAATCATGTTATGCAAAAAAAAAAAAATGGGCCTTATATGGACTCCTCTATTCATTTCATCATTTCCAATTGTTTAACCCAGATATTTGGTTTTGAATGACAAGCATGTTGCTTAGTTATGCTTAAATACTTGCTTGTATGTATGCAAAATGTTGCTTACTCGTTTACTGTGTTTTGCGTTCTCACATTAAAAATAGTTTTGCTGAATAGAAACTATCATGTTATGGAAAAAAATTGGCCTTATATGGACTCCCATTCATTTCATCATTTCCAGTATTTTAACCCTGAAATTTGCTTTCGAATTACTAGCATGTTGCTTAGTTGTGCTTAAATACTTGCTTGTAAGTATGCAAAATGTTGCTTACTCATTTACTGTGTTTTGCGTTCTCACATTAAAAATAGTTTTGCTGAATAGAAACTATCATGTTATGCAAAAAAACTAAAACTAGACTTATATGGACTCCCAATTCATTTCATCATTCCCAATTTTTTTAACCCATAACTTTGCTTTGGTATGATTAGAATGTTGCTTAGATGTGCATAAATACTTTCTTATATGTATTCAACATGTTGCTTACCTCATCATTCATTTCATCATTCCCAATTTTTTTAACCCAGAACTTTGCTTAGGTATGACTAAAATGTTGCTTAGATGTGCATAAATACTTGCTTGTACATATTCAAAATATTTGCTTACTTCTTTACTGTGTTTGTATCAGGTGGTATTACATATATGCCGCAACAATGGATCGAAATAACATCGGATTCAACACCGAACTGGATACTGGAATGTGATGAAAATATGATACCAAAAGAATGAATGGATTTTGATAATGTAGGCAATGGAATACAATTCTACAAAAATTATGGGCGTGTCAATGGATTAGATGTGAGAATCAGTACAACCAAATGCTTCCGCAGTGGTATAATACGCATGCAATTTGTTGTTTGCAACCGAGAAGGATACAAAAAAGTTAAGAGCTCAACTACATTGGAGGAAGAAACAGTCCTAAATGATGACGAAAGTGCATAAGTGATATACAGAGAGAAAAGCAATCAAAGCAAGCCAGAAATTGAAGAGACATTGTGGAAAATGTGGAGAAATGAGTTCGCACAATAGTAGAATATGCGACAAGTAAAATTGAGTTTTTTTTAATCATGGATCCAGTTTATTCTAGCTTCAAACAATCTTTACATGATTTTAAAATATTTCTTAATAATTGTGATTTTGTGCAACGATGAAATAATATATTTAAATCCGTGTTCATGCTTATTGACTTGTTCAATACTGCTTATGTATAATTGTATTACCGCTTTTTGAGCACGTCTTCTGTTGGCAGTAATTGTGCTTTGTAATGTCTTTTTTTTGTTAAGCTTTTGTGGCTGCTTGATACCATTTAAAAAATATTTCTTAATAATTGTGATCTTATACAAAGATGAAACATTAAAAAAAAACAAATATGTTTACGTAATATATGATGAGCTGCTTATTCATGTATTAAAATCTGCCTATGTGTGCTTAGTTTATTGCTTTTTTAGCCAATTTTTCAGGAACCATAACAAATTGCTTATATTGTCCAAATTTTTTATATACTTATTCACATACTCGGTACTGCTTATGTGTGGCTGCATTAATGCTTTTTGGGCAGACAACCGAGCTAAATTGTTTATTTTAGTCCATATGTTCAACTGCTTATTGGTGTGTAAGGTATTGCTTATGTAAGATTGTTATACTGCTTTTTGATCAAATTTTACATGGTACCAAACAAATAAAATATAAGATATCCATGTACTCGTCTATGACACAACATATTTATACCAAAACTATTGCGTACAAAGCAATTACAATATGCTTATATTATCTAAAAATCATTAAATAAATACGCCACTAACTCAAAAACATTCCTATGCTAACTACACATGTACGTCAAAACCAACCAGAATTAAAATTACTATAAAATACTACAATATTCAACCATTTGATCAAAAGTATAAAACAACATCGTTTCGTTGTGATCCTAACTTCCAGCAAACTTCTTCCCCTTCCCCAAATTCAATTCCTTATGCTCGTTCATGTCATCCAAACATATTGCAGCTACATATTTTCATTTGCATCATCAGTAATTGCGCCTCATCATTTTTCCCAAGCCCACTGTCCCAATTTTCGATTCCCCCTCCCAAACTTCCTCAACTGCTCTCTTAGACAACCTTGGATAATCAGATTCTTCGACACTCTTACTACTATCTACCGTTTTTTCCCTTTATATTTCCCCACCTCCTTATTGCTCAACTCTACACCATCATCACTAGTTGCGGCCTTCCTTTTCCTACTTTCTTTTGCCATTTCCAACAGAAAATATATATTAAAAAAAGCACTAGTCAATTATATAGAGCATTCATTAGAAAACAAGCATTTATAAGTATAAAACCAACCAAACATAAGCAGAATATAAAGCATACATAAGCAAAAACCAACTATACATAAGCATAATTAGAAACAACAATGAGCAGTGGAAAACATGTTTAAAATATACGAGAAATAACAATCACATTTAAACCATAATTCACAAATTATTATAAGATAATATAAAGCATATGTAAGCAATTTAAAAAACCTGGACAAGCATTGCTAAAAACCTCAATAAGCAATTTCCAAGACTTGAAAAAAACATAGCAATCCAAATTACCCCCTCTTTCCCCACTTTTGTTTTCCAATTAAAACAGAACATTCCTAATTAGTCCCTATTTCCCCAATTTGTTTTTCAATTAAAAATCATATTTACTTAAAGCAGTAAACATAGATAAGTAATATTTGAAAATTAATAAGCATTTGCCACATATTTGAACAAAACAGAGCTATTTAAATCCTATTTCCCTAAATTTTCACTGTGCTACAAAGAAAACAATTTACCTAAACTCCGAACTAAATAAAAAACATAGCAACATCCTAAAGACTGCAACAATACACCCTAAAAATACAACAAAAACGAAGTTAAAAAATAGAAACCCATATAAAGAACTTACCTAAGCAGTTAGAAGAACATAGATAAGCAATATTAAGAAAATCAATAAGCATTTGCCACATACTTGAAAAAAACAGAGCAATTTAAACCCCATTTCCCTAAATTTTCATCATGTTAAAATGAAAGCAATTTACCCAAACTCCTAACTAAATCAAAAACATATCAACATCTTAAAAACTGCAACAATACACCCTAAAAATCTGACAAAACCGAAGTAAAAAAATAGAAACCCACAATTATTCTAGGATTTGAAAACTGCAACAATAACAAAAAATTTATAAAAATCAGATTTATTATACATTATCATATGCTTGTACAAATGACTTAACCCAATATTCTCAAAACAAATTCCGAAAAATGAAGAAAAAACAAAACCTTGTTCAGTCGACTCGAAGAAAACGATACAGCCGTCGAGATGGTGTCGTCTGGTTGGAGAAGTGCCATCAAGAGAGAGAGATGATGATAGGGTGCGTTCGAGACAGAAACAAGAAGACTTCTTTCACAGAAAGAGTAAAACGGTAGGGACTTCTTTCACAGAGAGATGAAGACAATACACTGACAAAAGAGAAAATTTGGAAGGATGATATCACAATGAAACCATCTCTATTGAGATCCCCATAATTCTAGGAATGTGAAAAGCCACTACCGAAAATAACTATCCCCTAATAACTGATATAAAGTTTGATTTACCAAAAAGTCCTTTTCTTCAATAATTTAACCATAAAAAAACCAAAAAACTGATTAATCTAAACCATTTAAAAAATAACTCAACGCTCCAGATTTGGTCTCACATACTTACATAACTTATCTGGACTCACCAGATCTAAATCATATATATATATATATATATATATATATATACAATTTTGATCAAATGGAAACCACCTACTAGGGTAAGTCCGTAGGGACTAATCTCAAATGTTGAAAGTAAGTTTTAATGGTTGAGATTTAATCCTTGTCTTTAGGAGGTGAGATACTAATTAATTAATATTAGGGGCGACTTTGTAATTTTATCTTATTTTGAACAAGTTAAGAAGGACACACTTGTAATCTCACTGCTTAAGATTTCATTATTGACAGATATCTTCCCATTCAATTACGAGAAGATGGTTTGGGAAGTTTTGAAATCAAATAGGCAAGGTTGAGGGGTATTTCTACTTTTCCTTATTCAATCTCTAGATTGCTGAAAATCTTCTAAATTGGCGTTGTTGAAGAATCAAACTCAAAATCTCCATTGTTGAAGGCTTATCTAATACGTTGTATGTTTGTATGATTGATATTTTCTGAGATTTTGTTTCTGTGATTTGATGCATATTTAATATTTCATGAGTGCATTGATATTTTAGACGAACTGTATACGTAAGAGAAATTAGATTTCATTAATATTTACTATACAATTAGTTTAGAATATACATGATACTTTTTCTAGTTTTTTCTGTCTTGTTTATATGTTAAATGAAGTTGTTTGATATATTCATGCATATTTACTATATATTTAATGCATATTCCGAACATTCATCATTCTTTTATTACTTCCGTCATGTTGATGTACTAATGAATTTGTTTGATATGTTCTTTCATACTTAATATATATTTAATGCTAGATTAGAACATGCATCATTTTTTATTCCTGTATTGTTTTAATATAATATTAAAAAATCTATTTTTTTTAGTATGAAGAGAAGATGAATGAAGAAGAAGAAGAACGAATATGGAGGAGAATCTAGTTCAGTTGAATACACGTCTATTCTTTTTGTTCCTATTTTTCAGGATTTTATGTAACTGTAATGGAATCCATTCAATTAAGATTTTTCCATAAATTGTTGTAACCGTTCCAAAATTATCTATATGTAGTCATTCACAAATTCACCCTTTTGTTAATAATTTAAGCAACAAAAAGTTATATATATATATATATATAGGGATTGATTAAAAAAAATGATCACAGAAACGGCAGCAGCAACCTCTTGAATAATTATGTGTGGTTTTATGTGATTTGGTTAACAACTTTATTCCATTATTTATTTTCCTTGTTCTCTGAAGTCGTTTGTTCGTCATGACTCTCTCTGACAAAGATAGTCCGCCAGAGGAACCTACTATTGTTGTCCCCACTTTCACGGGCACCCCCGTCATCACAACGACCAAACTCAATGGTCGAAATTACAGTAAATGGTCGTTTGCTGTGAAATTGTGGTTCAGAGGACAAAGCCAATCTGCGTCTTTGGGATCAAGTTGATGCTCAACTTACCAGTTTGTTACTTCAGTCTATTGAACCTGAGTTACATTACCTTGTTCAAGGATGTACTTCATGCAAAGTTCTTTGGAATCGTACTATGAATATGTATTCCAGTACTATTAGTCGTATTTATGATGTCACTTCGGACTTATTATGTATTCAACTTGATGAGCGAGGTCTTGCTGTTTATTTTGGTCGATTTCAGAGTGCTATGGCAGAGTATAATGAAAATTTTCCAGCAGACACTGACACGTATCGACAACATCGTGAGCAGTTCTTTGTTGTACTTATGCTTCGTGGTCTTCCCTCTCAGTTTGATCATGTTCGCTCTCAAATTCTCTCTAGTGCCACTTTGCCCTCCATGACTGATGTGTTTGCCGCTCTCAATCGGGCTTCTCTCACCAGCACTGTTCTTAGCCCTGACAATCAGTCCGCACTCTTTACTCAGAATCCTAGCAGAGGTACCCAAAACACAAGAGGAGGTCGTGGGCGAGGGCGCGGGCGAGGGGGAGGCCGAGGAGGCAATACCTCTCGCCCTCAATGTTCTCATTGCAATAGGCCAGGTCATACTCAAGAAACTTGTTGGGATTTACATGGTTGCCCCCCAAATGTTGCGAATGTCGCCCATGTGGAATCATCCAACCCATCATCTATAGATCCGGTTCTTTAGCATAGTACCCCGCTCCAGGCCGCTGCTCCTTGCTACACTTTATCTGAATCTGAGTATTTGCAGTATCTTCACCTTCAAGCTTCACAACAGGCCACCCAGTCTTCCACCGCATTGCTTGCCCATGCCACGGCTCCTGCTGCCTTCTTGTCTCATCCTTCCCCTCATTCTGGTAAGTGGATTCTCGATTCGGGTGCCTCTGATCACATGAGCGGTAATCCTTCCTTACTCTTTAATTTTCGTTCAAATAATTGTCTATCTCCTGTTACCCTTGCTAATGGTTCTTCTACCCCAGTCACTGGTAGTGGATCTGCAGCACCTACGTCATCTATACCCCTTCCATCTGTTTTATATCTTCCCCGGTTTCCCTGTAACCTTCTCTCCATTAGTAAACTTACTCATATGCTCCATTGTTCAATCACCTTTACTTCTTCCTCTGTGCTTGTGCAGGATCTGAGAACGGGCGAGCAGATTGGCACCGGGCATGAGGCTAATGGGCTTTACTACATTGATGTTGATAAGTCTATTTTAAATATAGTAGAAAAATCTTTCTTTAAAAGTTGGGGCCTTTTGGATGTGAACTAAAGGAATTAGACGTGAAACGGAATAATAAGGATGTTCGTGTTTTGTTTTCTTGAAGTTGGAATATTGAGGGGTAATATTATGATTTTGAATAGTCCCAGCATATGAGAAGGGCGTAACGAGACTCTATTTTCAGTTTGAGCTCAATCGGACTTTGTTTGACCCTCCTTTTGGATCGAAAACGAGAAAGTTATTGCTTAAAGAATTTAAATTAAAAAGGTTGTGGGTCAATTCGCAGAACTTTAAGAGTTGATTTTGAGCAAAATTATAATAATCAGAAAGTTCATTTGGGAGGATTAAACTGAAACTTGGAGGGGGCCAAATTGAAGTTTTCAGTAATTATATTTAAGTCCAAAAGAATTTTAAATTCTGTTTGACATCCCCAATACTTTCAACTTTCACTCCTTCACATCCCAACCATTGTCTGCCACCTTCACGACCTCCGACGCTGCCCCGAACCAGCAGCCCTCATTGCTGGCGACCTCTCCCACCAAACCCTCGACCATTTCCGACTACCGTTGGCTGGAAAATACACACGCACTAACCGGCGGCGCTCCGCACGTCGCCGCCACTTATCACCACCTCTCCCCACCCCCCGACACCCACATGGTGGCCTCCGGCTAAGAGAGTGGAGATAGCGAAAGAGAAAGACCAGAAACAGATGGTAAAATGCAAAATTTGAAGAAAATGAAAGAAATTTCGTCAAACTTTCGACTTTGATTCACGGCGGAAACAAACTCCAATTATAAAACTGATTAGTGGGCTTTGAAGCCCTTGAAGAGAAAAATAAAATGGTATAAGGCTCATCAATTTTGAACTGGTGCATCATCAGAAATTGGCCGCCAAAAGGTGACGGTGTAGGCGCGCAATTACATGTTTCAGAAACTTCGCCGACGATTTTCCGAAGATCTAGAGCGTGGATTTTGTCGTGGGAGGTGGAGTTGGAAACCATATTGAATGGGCTTTCCAATGGTGTAAGGTTTGTGAAAATTCAACAGTCGGATCTCCGTAGATCTGAAGTCAAAGATTTCGAATTTTCAGCTTTACCGGCAATTTGCCGGCAAACGGAGATTCAAATCAAAAATCCAACTTCGGATATGTAATGAGAGCGACGAAAGAATTCAGGTAAGATATGGGTTGATAATTTCCACCGCCGGCGGCCGCGATGGTGGTGGCCGGTGATCGGAAATCTGCCGGAAATGATGAGTGAGGGAGAAAGAGATCTTACCTCTTTTAGAAGGTTTCTGATTTTGGTTATATCCAAATAAGGAAATAACTATATATAGTAAGTATAAAATGGACTACGAAAATGGGTTTGGTGATTTGGGCTTCACATGAACTGAAATGAGACTTTAATTATATCGTAATTGGACTTGAAATAATTCGGTTTTTTGTGAGTTGAAAATAATAGAAAGCCCATAATTGAATTTATAATTTTCTACCTGAATTATTTATATAAATAGTATCTTAATTGGCTATAAATTTCCAATAAATTACCAATCTAATACCTTAAAGTAGCAAACAAATTTACCCAAAATTTTGATATTCAAATTCTAAATTACCGGGTATTACATGAGTTCTCTTTGGTGTCAATTTTTAGTGTTTTCATTCTTTGTAATTTTAAAACTTCTCTCTAGAATAAAATTCTTAGTCAATCTTGCTCTCTCTCTCAAGAAAATGGCATCAATACTCACATTCATTAAGAATATAAATATGAGTAAATCTCAATAGTTATGCAACTATGGTTGAGAAATGACATCATTATTCACATTCATCAAAAAATATAAATGAATAAATCTCAAGAGTTATGCAACTACGTCTGGTTCTATATTAAAAAACATCATATAATGATATAACAAATGTTAACATTCTAGAGTGTGTACTTCATGATTAAGAGATCTAAATTTTTAGTTTATGTCAATACAAAATTAAACTTCATTATACCGTAAAACTATTGTCAATTTCAATTTATCTTATTGCAGAGAGATTGAATACATTGAACAATAAAAAAGACCCACATTGGTCAGAATAAAAGAATGTTGATTAGGGGCACATATACATTTTTATATTCATTAACATTGTAGTTTTTACATGCATCCAATATATTTCCAATGACGCAACATACCTCGTGCATTGCACGAACAAAATAAAGGTATTTAATAATTATTTATATTTATGTCATAACAACATAATAGAAGCCACAATAAACTGAATCATGATTTATATATCATCTCAATATTTTTTTTTGACTCATGCAACAACAAAAGAAATGATAAACCCCACAATATTTTTCAATTTACTCGATGATTCATTTCATTTTATTTATGAAGTTTATTATTGCAGTCAATGGCGGACATAGCCATTGTTTTTCTGACGATGTAAGTTAAGACTAAGCCTTGGGCACTTAGGTTGTGATTGATTGTGGAATGTTTTCCCAAATTTTCATTTTGGAGTGAAAGTTTTTCAGAATATGTGATTGTATGTGAAAAAAATAAAAAAAAAATCAATAAATAATCTCATTTCTCTTCAAAATTGACTCATCTTTCTTTTTTTTCTCTCACACTTCTCAATACTCAATTATACTATATATCTATATCTCATCTTTACATTCATATAAATAATTTCAGTAATTTATTTAATTTATAAATATTTTTCCCTTGATTTTGATAACAAACTGTATAAAATGAAATCCTTATTGCCTATTTTTTGGCTCAATTTTTCATTTTTATTCAATTTTCGTACATTATATTATTTTACACTATTATTTCCCTAAAAAAATTAACAAACAATCAATAAATCTAAAAAATTCTCCATCACATCCAATTTTCACTTAAAAAAAACCAAACTATTCTCTTAGAAAATAAAAGTGGGCGGGATGAAAACACCACCAATCACACAATCACTATTTCTCAACCGTAAATTCCCCCCTCTTTTTTTGTTTGCTTATGAAACAATTCCTCTCTTTGTTGAAAATTTAGGTATCATGGAATCACAAATATTTGTGTAAGATGGTCTCATATATCCATGAGATGAATCCTATATTAAATAGAATTTTGACTCAAACTCATACCCATGAAAAATCCCCATATTTTTGTATGTGTTTAGAATCCGTCTCATTAACTTAGATCCATGAGACCTCCTCTCATGAAATAAATTGGAGACTTCTTTTAAATTGGTTCTTGAATTATTAAATAATTGTTTCTTATAAAATGCAGGAATCGTTGACTATTTTCCCTTTTGAATATACGCAAAATACTACCATCTCACGAGAGATCTAATGTTGAACATATTAGATTGAATTTGTTTTTAGAGATAATTACAAGATATCCCACTAGGTTTGGGTATTTACAAAGTTTCAAAATTATTGAAACCCTTATAAGATTTTATTACATCTTAGATGTAAGTGGATATTTGTAATATTTTCTAGAAATATAAGAGAATAAAATGTAAGACATAATCAAATCTATTTTTATTTTTGTAATTTTAAATTCTTGGTCGCATATTCATTAAATTCACACGTAGGAATGGCAATAGAGTATATTTGGTGATACACATGCTGCCAAGGAAATTCAGAACCCGAGACCTACCTCACCCCGCCTCGCCTTGGATGCGTAAATCGGCCGGTCTAACCTATCGAACCACCAAAAAATATATAAAAGGCGGGTTCAGAACAAACGATCTCGGCCCCAGCCGGGTTTGCAAAAAAAAACCCTTACCCACTTGGCCGGGTTTGGACCCACCCCCGCCGGGACTGGTTTAATATGGGTCTGGGTTTGAATCCATCAACAATTTTCACAATGAAAAACTCCATAAAAAATCCAAGAAATAAAAAAAATCAACAAAACGAGGCTCAGATCTATGAATCTACGAACAGGCAAAGCGAACGCGGCCACGCCATGGCTGCAGAAATCACCGGTTGCTTGCGATTACAGGGAACAAAGCCCCAGAATCACAGGCCATCCGGGTCGCCCCGCCAAGATACGGGCCGGGTTTTCTCTTTGCCCGATTCATCAGCTCAGAAGGTTTCAAGATATATCATCACAGCCTCTATATAATCCACGCGCCATCACCGAACCACCGCTGCCGCCGCGTTGCAAAATTACACACACATACACACAGACATTGTTAGTACAATGAGAGTACGAGGACTTGTTGTTTGGTTATGTTTCTCTTGTTGAAGGGTTGTTGTTTTTCTTAGTTAATTGAAGAAATCACGGGGATTTACAGAGAGGGGCAACCACCCTTTTAGAATTCCCAAATCTCTCTGTAACCCTCATTCTTCCTTCTGAGCTGACGATGATTCTTGATTTCCACCAGCTTTAGGGCTTCTATATATGGTGTATGGATTTTCCCTTTTTGCCCCCTCTTTTCTGCTTTTATTTCGACAATGGTGGTTTACTTGTTTTGGGACCCAAACCCGCATCCGAGTGGTAAACGGGTCAAGTTATGTTAAAGGAATTAATGGACTAGAACATATATTGAAATCCCAGTAAAAAAAAACATATATTGAAATCCAAATCTTATTTAGAACCAACTATTTAAAATGATTGGAATCAGATGATAGCATGTCGTGATCAAATATATGGGGTTCGATTCTAGGGATGCCAATTTCTGACGTGACACGAAAATCCAATACGATCTTTACCTCAAATTACTGAAAGAAACACGAACACGAATACGACTAACACGAAGGTACCAATTTGTAAAACACATATTTATTTTATCTTATACTTAATTTTTGACCATTATCTGAAATCAACCCGAAATCAAACACAAACCCGACCAATGACCAAATTCACACCGCTATTCGATTTCCAAACTCACCCTTGCCAAGATTTGTAGGATACTTACAATAATTCCCTGAGATTTGGGGTATTTACATAAAAATCCAAATAAGCTTTATAATTATAGAAATTAACCCTGAAGTTTAATTATATCTTAATTTTAAGTGGTTTATTTAATATTTCTCTATATTATAAAGGGGTAAGATGTAATAAACGATCAAACTTCAAGAGATTTTTCGTAATTTTGAAACTTTCTGGGATTATTATATGAGTGGACTGGCTTAAAAGGACGAGTCAAACTCTTTTCTCGAGAAATGTTTTTTTATCAATATAAACTCTTGAGGCAAGTTAAATAGCAAGTGCCTCACTTAATCCTTTAGTTCTAAAGATGCAATTTCATTTATGCTAGAATTCCGTTTTATGGGACTGGTCGTGCCTAGCAATTTTTAGGTTTGAGTCAAATTTGAAAATGGGACTTCTTTTTTTACGAACTTAAAGACAACATAAAATAATATTAAAAGCGAACTATTTATAATATACAAAATTAGTTAAAATAAAAACATGACAACCATGCCCAAAATCATTATTTAAATAGAACTTGACTCACAAATTTAGCGAGGAAAGTATTAATCAAGTATATATAATCAAGTTGCTCAATAATTCATAGCAAATCTATTATAAAGAAAGAAGGTTTGTTCATTTTTCCAAATTTCATCAATAAAATTTTTATTTCATTCTTTCTCAAGCCAGATGTATTAAATAAATTTTATTTCATCAATAAAAAGAAGGCTTGTTTTTCTTCTTTTGTCCAAGTTGCTTGTGAATTTTCTATTTATGGAATGTCTGTAGATATTACATCTTGGAATTGTTCGGATCCATTTTCTATCAAAATCTACTTATTGTTAGTCAATATACAAATACTACTAAATAAATAAATTTTCATAAATAAACTTACGCTTTGATACCATTTTAAGAGATAAAATAAATCATAATTGTTACAAAGAGAGGTAAATTTGAAAATGATAGGTTAAGTGCATCAATTCGCAAATTTCAGGGGTTAAAGTAGAACAATTCAAAGTTAAATGAACAAAGTAGAAAAACTTGAATAATTTGAGGGAAAAATTAAAATAACCTCCTATTATATTTACATTCTTATCTATTATGTGTGTGTATATATATAATGTATTAGAAATTTTTGAGCCCCTAAAATTTTATTCTTTTTTTGGGCATGAGTCGAAGGACTCACTCGTCTTACATAAGGCATGGTGGGGACTAAAGATGCAATTTCATTTTTAACTCATTTCAATGAAAAAATTGATATATATTTTCCAATTTTACTCGTATTTTCTCAAGATTTTAATTATTAATTAAATTATAAAGCAACTCATACAAATTAGAATATTACAGCTCACAGACCTATCATTTTACTCAGCTACTTGTTTTAAACCTTTTATTTCTTGGACAATATTATGTAATTATGCCATCATTTTTCATACTGCCCATTTCAGGTTGAAGACAAAATTCATTTTAAAATATCTGACAAAAATCACAAAATAAACATTCAACAACAAATTTAATGGTTTTTTCAATTTAGAAAGAAAAAAATATGAAAATGCAAAAATGAGGCTCAGATCTGTTAAAGGACTCGGACAAGAGAACCGCCGCCACGCCATGGCTGCGAAACCACCGGTTGCAACGGAGATAGAGAGCACAAAAGCCCACAAAACCTCATATGCCATCCGGGTCGCCACGCCAAGATACGGGCCGGGTTGTGCTCCATTATCCGGATTAAAAGCTCAGAAGAAACCAAGAAACATCATCACAGCCCCACATATTAAGATTGGATTTGGATGGAAGGATGAAGGTGACTCAATCAGTCCCCGAAAGGAAGATTCATATTATTATCTCTCTCTCTCTCTCTTTCACACTTTTTGGGAGTGTTTGCATGTAAACATACGATATATATATATTTTTTTTTTCTTTTTCGAAAAAGGGTTGTTGGTTGTTTTGTAAATGGGTAGAAATCACAGGCAAAGAGAGAGGGGCAACAACCCTTGAAGAAATCCCTAATCTTCCCTCTCTGCCTCATTCTTCTCTTCTGAGCTTTGTTTTTTTGTGCCCTTGATTTTTCTGTCCAGCTCAAGATTGGTGTTTATAATGGGAATTTGTTCTCGTTTTTGCCCTTTCTCCACTTATTTTTTGCTCTTTGTATATAAAGCGAATCCAGAGAGAGGGTATTTGGTAATTTCGCTTTTTTATTTAATTAGGGTGTCTCTACAATATGGGCTGGTTTGCTTGCTGGACTGGATCTAATGTTGGACTACTTTTTAGATGGTAACAGTTACTTTTATGACCTGAAGATACCAACCATATTTTATTTAATTGTATTAAAATGTCAATGCGTAAATTTTACTTTTATTTTTATTTTGTTGAAATCACTTGTCCCCCTGATTTTTATTTGTTACTTTCTTATTCATCATATTTTTTTTTTTTTTTTATAACTCAACTTCTGCGCTACGCCTGCGACGACTACGCCGGAGGACAACATTCCGCTCCTCATTGCCGCCGCCAAGGTAAAGCGGGATGTGCACGACGACGGGTCAATGTTCGACGGGTCCGACGACAACCAGATCCTCCTGGGTAAAGAGAACAATTATGTTCGACCCCAATCTACTAATAACGATCTCTCCCGAATAGTATTGAGTTCCCACCAAATCTTCACCAGCCCGCATATGCCCCGGGGAGCAATTTGATGGAGTAGGGATTTGAACCCCTGACCTCCATCCCACAATTGTTTGTGGTGGCCAGATGGGCTAAGCCACCTGGTTCTTTCTTATTCATCATAGTTATACTTTAACTTTGATCAATGTAATCCTCTATTGCTTTAAAAAATAAACCAATTGACATTATCAATTATTATTTTAAAAGGCGTTATCCATTATTTATAGTATATTAGTTTAAAATATTCTATAATAATATAGCTGTAATTATAATTTAATATTTTTCAGTTGAATTAATTAACACATAATCACTTTACTAGAGAACGCAATATGGGTTTCCAAGAGCAACGCATGTTTTTGTAATTTTTAAAAGAATAAAATTATAAAAATCACTTTCTGAAATTACATTACGTACCTAAAACATCAATGAATTGGATTGTATGAGAAGTTAAGACTCAAACCAGATTAAATTCTATTCCCATTACTCCCCTACCAAGATTTCTACTAAAAAATATGTATGAATCCAATCGAATAAAAGATTCACGTTAAATCCCTAAAATGGATAGACAAAATAAATGGAAAAAAGACCGAAAATTAAAGGTCAAAACAGATACCAAAAATTAGATGAAGAACTTAAAAAAAACAATATAATAAAATAGAATGATGTATAATTTATAATTGTATATCATATCAAGAAGATAAAATATAGATATAATAATAAAGAAATGAGGCTCAGATCTGTTTGTTCAAGCAGGCAAAGAGACTGCCACCACGCCATGGCTGCAGAATCACCGGTTGCACGAAATCAAAGGGAAAAAAAATCCCCCAAAATCAAATGCCATCCGGGTCGCCCCGCCAAGATACGGGCAGGATAGTCTAAATGCCCGATCCATCAGCTCAGAGAGAATCCAGAATTATCATCACAGCCTCCATTATAATGCATAGATGTAGATGGACTACATACAGACTGGAAATCATGGCGTATGTATATGCCAAGGGCATAAACCCTTTATCGAGTAAAATAAATAAATAAATAAAAACACACACACACACACAGAGTGCGAGCTTAGCAGTACGATATTGGATGTTCTTGTTCAATGCTTCAAGGGCTGTTAATTTAAATTTTCTTTGGGTGTACAGTGAGGGGCAACCACCCATTCAGAAATCCCATTTACCTCACTGTAACCCTCATTCTTCCTCTTCTGAGCTGATGATGATATTGGTATTTGGTAATTGAATCCATAATGGTATTTCAATATAGTGGTGGTTTAGTTGTGTTTTTCCTTATTTGCCCCTTCTTTAGCCGTGGTTTTAACTTTTACGGGCCTTGGAAACTGGGATTGGGAAGAGTTGAGATGGCCGACAAGCCACACCAGTCACCATATATTGATGACTGCCCACTGGGTCAGTGCTGTTGTACCCGAGGAGGAGAAAGTAAATTCTAGAATATTTCAATTAATGAGAAATATTTTGGTATTAGTCAGTAATAATGCGAGTTAGCATTGGGTTGTTGGCGTTTTTAACATAATATTACAAAAAAAATTAATGTTACACAACTAAACCAAAAAAAGAATAATTTTTTAGTCAAAAAGGGCTCTTCAATAGCCGACTTTTGGAAAAATCAGCATCTATCGAGCCGTTTCCAACCAATTTTTTTTTTTTTTTTTGCTTTTGGTCAATTAAAAACGGCTAGCACATGACCGTTTTTAATTTTGAAAAACAAAATTAAAAATTTTAAAAATTAACTAGTCGATTAAGAGTTGATTAAGACATCTAATTAAAGTTAATTTTTTTTTTGCTTTTTATAAACTAAAAACGGCTAGCGTATCACCTTTTTTATTTTCGTAATAGTCTAATTTTGTTTTTCAAAATTAAAAACGGTAGTTGCTAGCCATTTTTAATTTATAAAAAGCAAAAACAAATTTTCAATTTTAATTCGATGTCTTAATCAACTGGTTAATTTTTTAAAACGGTGATATGCAAATGACTCGATTATTATCTTGTGTTTTTGTGTCTTATTTCATCTGCAGGGATCAGATATATATAGGTGACATGTGCTCGTATGGAAAGATAATGTATTTTGGCTCAAAAAGACATGGTTACAGCGAACAGACGCATCTGCTCAGCCTTTCGCATCGACGCACGACCCATGCGTGTGCCCGTGCTTGGATGCGAGCGGAATGACAAAGGTTTTATTTAAGTGTCCGTGCCCGTGCTCGGATGCGAATACTTTTCAGTTGGAAACTCTTTAATTAATTAATTATAATTAATTAATTTATTTTAAAGATTTTTGGTCCAAAAAGAATAAAGACCTTGGGGCCAAATCCACGAGGAATTTTTACAAAAAAATTAATTCCATTTTTTACTAATGGAAACCACTTAAATATTTGGTCAAAATCGGGTCAACACCTATTTTACCAAACAAATTCCAACAACATTAAACTTAAAATTAAATTAAATTTTATACATGCTAAAAGTTAGACTATAATGAAAATAAAACGGAGATATGCTAGCCGTTTTTAATTTATAAAAAGAAAAAAAAAACTTTAATTAGATGTCTTAATCAACTCTTAAATCAATTAGTTAATTTTTTAAATTTTTTTATTTTGTTTTTCAAAATTAAAAACGGTCATGTGCTAGCCGTTTTTAATTGATAAAAAGCAAAAACAAAATTTTGGTAGGGAACGGCTCCGTGGATGCCGATTTTTCCAAAAATCGGCTATTGAATAGTCATTTTTGACTAAAAAATTAAACTATTCTTTTTTTGGTTTAGTTGTGTAACATTAAAATTTTTTGTAATATTCTGTCAAAAACACCATAATTTGTTAGGGCGTAACTTTTTACGCCTAAATTTTTTTTGCAAAATAAAATATTATTTTTTGATTTATTTTGCATTACAAGAAAACATTGAAATTCCAACGGATGTTTTTCGTTGGAATTTGACCAATTTTCGTTGGAATTATCGATTCCAACGGAAAATGAGCCGTTGGTAAAATGGTCGTTGGAATGTCAAAATTCCAACGAAAATTCCAATGGAAAAATATTCCAACGGTAGTTCCAACGCTATTTATCCGTTGGAATATCCAATTATTGGAAAAAATCTAATGGTAATTCCAACGGTAATTCCAATAGAGTTATACCGTTGGAATTTAGTCCAACGGTAATTCTAATGGTACTAATCCATTGGAATATATAATCGTTGGAATAAACTCCAACGATTATTCCAATGTTATGTCCAACGACATTATATCGTTGGAATTAATTCCAATGATAATTCCAACAGTATATTTCATTGGAATTTATGAAAAAATTCCAACGTTTTTTTTTTGTTGGAAAATATTCCAACAACAATTCCAACGGATTTTTTCCGTTGGAATGTTTCTATAAATATTTTTGACCCTCTAAAATAGTTAATCTAATAACGACAACGTGCAAATATAATATCGTAAAAAATCGATATCAAATGTTTCCAAATGTACAATATAATTTGTCCAACACAAAACAAACAAATCAACAATTACATTTAACGTCCGGATGTTCTTAAGAGTAGTGCCAAGCTTGCTCCAGATTCTGAAGATCTTTGAGGCTCATGGAGTCCAGATCTGCTCCCATATATCCTAAGATGACAAAGTAATTAAACCAATAAAAATCATTTCTCATTTTAACATCCATTTCCCTTGAATGATCAAGATTTTTTACCTATGATTTCTCTGCAATTTAGACTAGCTCTCAATGATTTATGCTAAATTTCACTTTACAATTCTCTGGATTTTTTATTTCAGTACTTGAGAAATTCTTTTTCTTTCTTCAATTTTTCAATTTATATTTTATTTACTGTGATTTCAGCACATTTCTATGGCTGCCCTGGAGTTCAAAATTGAAGCTTGAAGTTGAAGCCTCCTTTATAATATACAAGTGAAAGAAAATGAAGTGTTTTTCTTACTTCAAGGATAAAAATAGAAGCAGAGTACAAAAATCAGCTGCAATTCTGAACAACCTGAGCCAATCTGATATATCTGAAGCTGAAAGAGTTACAAAATCTTCTTGTTCAGCTACTTCACCTCGCAGTATACCTGAATTATATGAGGAAAAGGCTCAGAATTTAAGAGTTTTTACATTCTCTGAGCTAAAATAGGCGACTAATAATTTTAGCAGATTACTTAAGATTGGTGAATGTGGTTTTGGATGTGTTTACAAAGGAACAATCAAGCCTGTTGGAGAAAAAGGTGACCCTTTTATAGTTGTTGTCAAGAAACTCATTTAGTTTTGTATTTTTGCCTGCATAAAACGGATTATTTGTAGAATTCTTTTGAACACAAAAAGTAAAGGACCCCCAGGCCCCAAAAAACCCGAGAAAAATTTTTACTGAACCACAACATACAAATGAAGCAAGGCAGAAATTAGCACCAAAATCCAATCTTTTACCAGTGTCTAATGAAGAAACACCATTTTCACTTTATTCCAATCCCAAACAAGCTAATAATAATAATTCAGATTAAAAAACTTGATTAAACTCTTTATACAATGAAACACAGTTCAATAGCAGAAATCAAGACCCAACTAAAAAGTCTAAATAGCAAAAATAACTGTTCAACTCAAACCGCACTTACATAGTTACATTTCAGGTAATGTTCTACTGAGTAACTGAGACTAAGACCTAATTTATATTTTAGAAATACATGCAGAGCAGAAAGAGCAATATTTCAAAAGTCATAACCAGGTTGAACCAATCAAACGAATTAAAAATAGATCCATGGACTACAGGAACTACAAAATAGTCACAAGATTCAAAATTTTCATCTTCCCTTTCTATAAATACATTTAAAACAAAACAAAGCCCTTGATTTAAGGAAAGACAAAAAACTAAAGAAAAAGGAAAATCAAACTGACCACGAAAGCCATCAGAATGAATAATCTGCTACACCATGCGCCGGATAGATACTCCAGAAACCACCAATAGATCAAGAAAGCTGAAAACAAGATTGAAGTGATATAAAAAGAACAAGGTGTTAGATTAGCTTGTAAACATAAATTGTAAGATGAAGTAAATGGGAGAGTTTCATAGAGACAAGAGATGTCTTGAATATGAATACAACATTACAACATGAGTAAATGAAAAATGGAGGCTAGAGATAAAGACCTAGGTAATACATAAGTATGAAAATACAAAACTACCCTTATAGCTAATAATAACCAATTATAACACTAACATCCCTCCACAAACTCATGATGATGTAGTAGAGATCATCGAGAGTTTGCCAACTAAAAAACGAAAGCGTGGAAGCGGAAGCGACTTGGTAAAAAGATCTGCAATCTGTAAAGATGATGAGATGAAGGGTAAGTCGAGGGTGCCATGTTGTAGATGATGACGAGTGACATGACAATCGATCTCAATGTGCTTAGTTCTTTCATGGAAAACTGAGTTATGAGCAATTTGAATAGCACTTTTATTATCACAATGCATGGGAGTAGGTGAGGACAAATGGATACACATATCTGCAAGTAGCCAACGTAGCCAAACTATTTCAGTGGTAGTAGAAGCCATTGCCCGATACTCAGCTTCTGTGGAGGAGCGAGAAACAACATTTTGTTTCTTGCTTTTCCAAAAGATAAGAGAGTCGTCAAGAAAAATACAAAAACCAATAGTGGATTTTCGATCAGCAGGATCACTAGCCCAGTCTGCATCTGAATATGCCCTCAATTCTAATAGAGATGTAGATGGAAATAGAAGACTCTCGAAAATAGTACCACGAAGGTATCGCAAGATACGAGTAACAGCAGCCCAATGAATTGTAGTAGGGCAAGTAACAAATTGACTCACAATATGAACAGATATGCAATATCTGGACGGGTAATAGTGAGATAAACCAAACTCCCAACAATAGTGCGATATAAAGTAGGATCAGGCAAAGGCGCGCGTCGTCAGAAGGTGAATACCTGACATTAAGTTCCAGAGGGGTATCAACAGTCCGAGTATCAGTAAGACGAGATCGGTCAAGTATATCAACAATGTACTTGGACTATGAAAGAAGATAACCTCGAGGGGAACGAGCTACCTCAATACCCAAGAAATATCGCAAAGGTCCCAGATCTTTCATTTCAAAATGAGAGGATAACTCGGATTTCAACAATGCAATCCCATCAACATCATCACCAGTGATAATCATATCATCAACATATAAGGACAGAAGAATAATACCATCACATGTACGCTTGAAGAAAAGAGCAGAATCATGGTTACTAGAAGTAAAACCAAGTGAAGTAAGCACAACAGAGAATTTTTCAAACTACGCACGTAGAGCTTGTTTGAGACCATACAAGGCTTTCTTAAGCTTACAAACTTCACCTTGATTATGGGGAACACCAGGAGGTGGTGTCATGTACACTTCTTCTTGCAGATCACCATTCAAAAATGCATTTTTGACATCCAATTGAGATATATGCCATTTACGCACAGAAGAAACAACAATAAGTGTACGAACAGTAGTCATCTTTGCAACAGGAGCAAATATTTCCTCGTAATCCATACCATACTGTTGTGAAAAACCTTTAGCAACCAATCGTGCTTTATACCGCTCAACAGAACCATCAGACTTTGTTTTAATTTTATAAACCCAACGCGAACCAATTGCCTGTTTACCTGTTGGTAAAGATACCAAGTCCCAAGTGTTTGTTTTATGCAAAGCAGAAAGTTCTTCAGACATAGCATGCTGCCACAAAGGATCAATAACTGCCTCTATATAGGAACGTGGTTCAGAAATATGGTGAATGGAGGACAAAAATGATGCAAAAGCAGGAGAATAAGATGAATAAACAAAGTCAGGTAACTGAGTTGACTTGCGTGTACATTGAGGATATCGAGGAGGTACACGATCCACAGTCTGAGGAAGCGATTGGGGTGTCGTAGATGCAGACGGAGCAGAGGTATCTGAGGAGTCTCTATCTGTAGTATCAGAGAATGGATCAATATGTACAAGATCAGATTTAGAGATATTATGTGGACTAGAAGGGATAGAGAAGAGTGGAATATGCTCAAGAAAAAATACATGACGAGACACATATAATTTTTGAGCAATGGGATCAAAGCAACGATATCCCTTCTGACCTTCACCATATCCTAAGAAAACACAAATAGCTGAACGAGAAGATAACTTACTACGTTCAACATGAGGACGAAGAACAAAACATGCACAACCAAAAACCCGTAAGAAAGAATAACTAGGAGCGTAACCATAAAGTTTTTGGAATGGTGACAAACCAGATGTAATGGATGATGGAATTCTATTGATACAATAAACAGCGGTAAGCACGGCTTCCCCAAGAATTCATTTGGGACTGAACTTGATAGTAAAAGTGAGCGAGCAGTTTCAATGATATGCCTATGTTTTCTTTCAGCAACACCATTTTGTTCAGAGTATCTGTGCAGAAGTTTGATGTAAAGTCCCATCCAAAGCAAGCAATTCACGAAAATTATTAGATGTGTACTCCCCACCCAAGTCACATCTAAAGCATTTTATGATAACAGAGAATTGAGTTTTTATAAAAGCTCGAAATGAAGTATATATGCTCAGAAAATCAGAACGATGCTTCATAAAATAAACCCAACAATAACGAGAATAATCATCAATAAAAGAGACATAATATCGAGAACCCCCCTTTGTGGAAATGGGAGCAGGTCCCCACACATCGAATGAACCAAATCAAATGGCGCTTGATTGAAGAAGAAACACTTCGATTAAAAGGTAAAGCGAAAAATTTTGCGATTTACAACCACTACAATCAGAAATATCATGAGATGACAATTTTCCTAATGAACCTGTAGAAGCCAAAAATCTTAAACGTGAAGACGAAACATGACCCAAATGAGAATGCCACAAATAAAAGCTAGATGATGAAGGACTCAAACGAAAAGAAGACAAATCAACAGTAGAAGCTGCGATAGAGGGTACTCTGAGCTCATCCAAAATGTATAACTCTCTTGCTTACGCCTGTCCCAATCGGCTTAGGGAATGTGGATCCCGCACACAACAAGAAGTAGAAAAGAATGATACTAAGTAGCCAGGAATCACACAATTGGCTAATGAAAACAAGATTTAATGTAAGTTTGGGAATATGGTAAACATGGGAAGAGACAATTGAGGTGTAGCTACAGATCCAATTCCTGCTAAGGGTAACAATGTACCATCAGCAGTGACAACAGGTCTAGCATATGTGGGTGAAATGGAAGTAAAACATGATATATCGGGGACATATGATGAAAAGCTCCGAATCTAATACCCAAATAGAGGAAGATATACCGACGAGCTCGGAGTTGACAAACCCGAGGCGAGACAAAAGCATGAGATGAGGCAAGAAATTTCGAAATTGTTCGGCAATTGTATCCATAGAAGGCCGATGGAGGTAAGAGTTCAGACGTCACGAGAATCGATGAGGTACAAGTGCAAAGAACACGAGTCGGTGGGGGCGGCCTAAAACCACGTTGATTTGGATGGGCAAACCGATGTTGGGGAGGTCGTGGATTTTTTCGTTGAAAACGCGTTGTTGGCCACCTTTATTCAACTCGGGACATTGAGCCTTCCAATGTCCTGGTTGTTTACTGATAACTACACTCATTATCGCGCAACCTTTGGGTGCGGTGCAAAAAAACGAGAAGATGGACGATGGGGCGCGGAAGAATGGATGAAGTAGGAACAGGAAGAACTCCTTTCCCTGCCTGAAACTTTAGACGTAATTCCTCTGCTAACAATTCACTGACAACAGAATCAACAGATGGTAAAGGAATACGGTGCAAAATATTTCCACGAAGAGACTCAAAATCATCCCGAAGAGCCATCAAAAACTGAACCAATCGTTGCTCCTCTCTACGAGCAATATAGGGGGCAAATGCGCGAAGTTCACAAGATTCAGTAAGGGCTAATTGATCCCAAAGATCAGTCATAGCAGAATAAAATTCTTGCACAGTCATATTTTTTTGCTGAAGAGATCGGATATCTATTTCCAACTGGTATTGTTTAGCAAAATTCGATTGAGTATATAACCGCTCCAAATGATCCCAAACTTTTCTTCGCAATATCATATTTTGCTAATTGCATACCAATAGAGTTTTCCACAGAATTGTTAACCCAAGTAATGATTTTCGAATTGTTCACTTCCCAAACCTCCATCTCTTCAACGAATTTAGTATTATCTTTTTCAACAGGTTGTGTTTTTGTTTCAGAAATATAACTCCACAATTTTTTCCCTCTCAAAAAATTTCTCATCACATAACTCCAGTATGAATAATTCTTTCCATTCAAGCGTACACTAATAGACTGCAACGAATCATCCCTTTCACTAGCCATAATGACAGAAATCAAACAGAAACACCAACCAAACAACAAGGTAGATCGATGCAAGCACCCAACAAAACCAAGCTAACTCTATCAAAGAGAACCCACAACAAGTAATCTGATTCTGGAAACCTAAATAAGGAACAAACCCGTCAAAACAATGCGAAAAAGTGAATTAAAAATCGCAACGTACCCACTGTGACTGATTCGGATAACCCACCGGAACTGACCATGTATAACTCACCGGAAAAAATGTTGGATCCGCGAAGTCGAGATTGCTACTAAACCTTGCTCTTGATACCATGTTAGATTAGCTTGTAAACATAAATTGTAAGATGAAGTAAATGGGAGAGTTTCATAGAGACAAGAGATGTCTTGAATATGAATACAACATTACAACATGAGTAAATGAAAAATGGAGGCTAGAGATAAAGACCTAGGTAATACATAAGTAGGAAAATACAAAACTACCCTTATAGCTAATAATAACCAATTATAACACTAACACAAGGATTACGTCACTCTGTGATGGAAAAAGAACAGAAATATACCCAAAGAATTGACACAAACGCAAATTCAACAGAGGAAGAAACATATGGATCAATCTCTCAAGATATGCAGCAACTGTTCAGTAATGTGAAACTATATCAATTAAAGAGTTAGTACAATTTCATTATTTTTTTACCTTTCCAAATGGGGAAACAAGTTGGTGAAGTGTTGTTACACTTTTAACCAGGGAATGAAAAAAGAAATAAAATGATAAATTAATAATCAAGAAACCATGAACAAGTAAATCTTAAGAAACTACATATGTCCTAAAGTAGATATGTCATAATGCAAAATATGAAAACTCCCAGGTCCACGTTAGTATTATTAACTACATGAAGACAAAAAGTGGTGTTCAGCACCAAATTCCACATGTTATTTATTCTAAAGACAAAGGAACAACTCACCTTTCTATTGGAACTGAAAACTGGACAACTGACTCAGACGAGCTTCTTTCCAATACTCTGCTTAAGCCACTGTACCTGATGGAGGATTTTAACAAGTTAGCAGAAGAGGAAGCAACAAATATAGAAAGACAAGTTGAAGACGAAGAAGAAAAAGAACAAGACCACGAAAGCAACACACTTCTTCAGCCTCTGCTCAAAAGAAACTACTGGAAAAGTACTGGATTCAGTTCTCTTTATTCTGCACATAAATGTACATATATGACACATTAAGTGTAAGACAACCACTGGGAAAAAAAAAAGATCACTTATATCAAGAAAATTGAAAAATGTCTGCTGCAAATACACTAGGCCTTGAAGGTGATAGCTTGTACTTAGACAAGCAGAAATTCATAAACTTGGTTTTTCGCAACCCTTTTGTTTCTCAATTTCAGAAATTTAAATATAATAATTAACTTGTAATCGATCTTAGGATAAATGAAAATGATCTGTTCAAACAAGACTGGAGAAGCATGCAACTGGACATCTTTTGTCCAAGAGATTTTAAGGAAATTATGAGAGAAAAACAAGCATTCAAAATGGTTATAATATGCATAAGCATGCAACTATTCCCTTTTATAATTTTCCTTAATATAGATTAACAAAATAACAAGAGGTGCATCGATTTGTGTTTACAAACATAGGCAATCCTCAATATAGATTAACAAAACACAATGAATGCTCAGAATTTATGCCAGCGGACATGCAACTGGACATCTTTTGATTCCTAAAAAGACCTCTATAATTAGAATAATCCTAAAAAAAGACCTCAAACTGACATATCTAAACATGTCCTCCAACTAAAGTTCTTAATAAATTATCTCAAGTGAGCCAAATACAACTAAAGAAAATTAGATGGGAAAATTGTGTAAGGAATAAGTTCAAAGTGCAGTATAGCCTAATTGTGAGAGTTTTCAGATTTCTCTCTCTTTCTCTGAGACACACACAGTGGCGGACACAGGATTCGGGACTTGGGGGGGACGAAATCTATTTTGAAGACCTATATATGAATTTTTTAAAATTTTTTTTGGGGGTGGGGGCAAATATAATTTGTCATAAGTATAGATATATTTTTAAAAAAAACACAAGTAGAAATATCAATTTTTGAATTTTTTTTTTTTTGGGGGGGGGGGGGCGTGGCCTCCACTTGTCCCCCCTTAGTTCCGCCATTAGACACACATAAACTCACACACCCAGTACACATACACAAACAACAATGTAAACAGAGTTTTAATCCAACTGAAAGCAAATTATAAAGAGCAGATAAGGAACCTTGGTCCTCCAGAGCGGTAATAAATGTTACCGTTTTTAAAAACTACAGATTTAGCTTTCTCAAACCTCAACAATTCACTTACAACTCAATATACAAACAATATGGAAATAATGCTCCTGCAGACGACTGCATCAGCACCAATAGATGAAGGCATATAGTATTTTTTTATTTAACAGCAAAAGCTCTTGAAACGATAGTAAGTCTTGACCACCAATAAGCATAAAAGCAAGCATTCATAAAATAATCTGTAACTCAAAGCCCAATTCTAATTGTATTTGGAAACACCAATTCTATGCATTCATAAACTATCTTAATAAATGTTCTCGGCAGGCCTGAGAAGTGATAGTTCGATTGAACATGAAACTAAAAAATAACAATAAGTAGCATAAAATCAAGGACAAAAACAAGGCAAAATTCCACAAATAAATCCATTTCGAAAATAAAACTCTAGAGTCCCCAAAACTTACCAACCGAGAATATGATGGTGCGAGCGGGGGCGACGGAAATCTCGAGCTAATACGGGCGGAGTGACGGGCGACGATATGGTGTGACCGAAATGAGAAACCCGCAAGTTTGAGATAATGAATCAGAGTTTCATTTTGGAAATTTTCTGAATTTAGCTTTCTAACTAATATTGAGAAAATGAATGTTAGAATAAACGGTATGTGGAGAACTGACTTCAGAAATTATTTGCAAAATAGAAGCAAAAGTTGTTTGCAAAATCACTTTTTTTGGGAGAGAATGGAGACTTTCAGTCTCTGTTTTTTGTCTGCAAAGACTCAAATGTGTTGTTTTTTTTTACGACCCAGAGTATCCCCACACCAGCCGGGGGCATAGACCCTACACTTCCTTTGGACCATTGGTCATCCGTCCTTTCTAGGGATGGTTCTAATCTCTTGGGGAGGAGGGGCAAACTCCAACCTCTCACTCCGCGATAGTCGAGGTTTGAACCCAAGACCTTGAGGTGCAATTGTGCAAGTCTAGAAAAAAAGGCTTTAGTTTTTTAACTAAAGTCGCTATTGAACCTAAAGTTGTTGTTTTCTAACTTGCTATTGAAGCAGTTGCTATTGAACCTAGAGGAGAACCGAACCGAATAACTTAAATTATAAAAAGTAAAAATCGAACCAAAATTTTCGATTTCGGTTCGGTTTGGCCGGTTAACCGAAATTTGCACAATTCTGTTTATTCCAACGATTTTGTTTATCACTTGAATTAGTGTTGGAAATTTTCCAACGGTTTATTGTGATATTGGAATTTCTGTTGGAATTTAATATTCCAACGAAAATTCCAACCGTTTATTCCAATAGTCTTATCTACTGTTGGAATTTATGTTGGAATTTTTCCAACGGTATGCTGCAGCGTTGGAATCTCCATTGAAATTGTAAAAATTCCAATAGTATTTCCAATGGTTTATTCCAACTATTTTATTTACCATTGGAATTACTATTGGAATTTTCCAACGGTTTATTTTGGTGTTGGAATTTTAATTCCAGCGGACATTTCAATAGTTTATTCCAATAGTTTTGTATACCGTTGGAATTACTGTTAGAATTTTCCAACGATTTATTGTGGTGTTGGAATTTTCGTTGGAATTTCTAAAATTCCAACAGTTTTTTTCGTTGGAATTATTTCGTTGGAATTTGATTGTTTTCTTGTAGTGTTGCCTTTATAGACTAATGATAAGATTAATTGTAAATAGATTAGGAAAGATTTCATATTGATATTATATAGATATATTAAGACTCTTTGATATTTATCTTATTTCCTAACATAAGCGATATATTTGTACATATCATCTTTCAATGTTTATTGACTCTTTGGAAGGTCTTGGACGCCTATAAAAGAGAAGAGGATGTGCTCAGTCAATAGACAAGAAATATACCAGAGACACAAGAGAGTTGATAGAGTTTAGAGTCATTCAAGCACAAGGAACTTCACTATACTGAATGTGATCTCGACTGTGACTACATCCAGCGATAATATTTGGTTTGCTGCTATTTTTGTATTTTTCATCCATAGCTTTTAGTATTGTGATAAATGAAATCCATATATCTATTGTTGGATGAGTTGTATTACAAAGTTTTATTCTACTCTAGATAAAAGTATTTTTCATTGATTTTCTACTAGTTGATTTTAATATTCTTTGTATACGGAATCAAACGATTTCACTAGTGAAAAGTTTCGCCATATTGGCACATCTACAAGTTATTTTGCTTGTGGATAAATTTTTACATCTTGGGTCGTGTTCCTTTTTATTTATTTCTGTTGCATGTGATTGCGAATGTGATTACATATGCGATCACATCTATACTCTGCGAAACTTTTGGAATATCTACGTGTTACAATTCTTTCAATTGGCATCTAGAGCCAACACTAGACGACACTAAGTATTAATCATGTGTGATTTGTTAGCATGGATATTCACAATAACCCCACTTTCGTCCCCTTATTCTAGATTGGTCTAATGATGAAATATCCTTAGCAAATCACAATTCGAATGCTTTGAATGCTATCTTTGGTACTATGGATTAGAATATGTTCAAAATCATAGCCAACTATACTTCTGTCAAAGATGCATGGGATACCCTTCAAAGACATTGTGAGGGATCATCTATTGTGCGACAAACTAAACTTAGGTTACTAACTAATTGGTTTGAATACATAAGAATGCATGAGGATGAGAAATTGTCACATACAATGCAAAATTGTGCGATATTGCCAATGAAGCACAAGTTGTAGGTGAACGCATCATTAATGTGAATCTAGTCAGCAAAATAATGAGATCTCTTCCAGTTCGGTATAACATCAAAATCTCATCTGTAGAAGAAGGCTATAACAACACTATCTTAGGCCTTAAGAAACTTGTAGGTATTTTACAAACATATGAGATGAATCTTGCACAACAAATGGAGAGTTTGGGTCAGAAAGTTGCTTATCAAGTCGAGTCCAAAGTTACTGATGAATTTATTGAACTCACCAATGAGATCAAAAAATCTGACTTAGGTGATGACTCTATGCCCATGTTTTCAAAAAGATTTGATAAAATTCTTAAAACTAAAAATCAGAAGAAGTCTCCCATTTTCAAAAAAACCTTTTAAGCTCGAGCCTAACAAATTCCTTCAAATGAATATTTTTGATAAAAATCAAAATCGTTTGTTCGGAGAAAAATCGAACAAGTTTGATACTAAAACTTTTGATTCTATTAGGTATGGGGCATGCACATGGTATAGTCATTATGCTGCCCAATGTGCTAACACTCTTATGGAAAAGATAATGAGTTTGAGTGTGACTTTGAGTGACAATGAAAATAATGACCAGGAAGAGGATTACACTATTCTAACAACTTTTGTGAAAGAAAGGAAATCTCTTCAAATAAACCCCTCAGGTGTTGCCCAAGGTGTGGCTCGATATGTGATCACACCTTTATTGGTCACATCTGAAGAACATGATGCTTTGACTGCAACTGACGTTTTCTGTTTCAATTCAACTTCTGTTTATGATGATGTTGAACATGATGATGATTTTGATGGTGAAGGATTGGAAGAAACGTATAAAGAATTTTATAAAGATTAGCTAAAAAGATTCAACTGAATGAGCTCCTCAAGACAGAGAATGGTCGACTCACGAAAGAAAATGATGAACAAAAGGCAGTTATCACCAGGTTGGAAAAGTTGCCTTTACCAAAAGAAATCTTCAGTTCGAAAAAATAAATTCTAAACTGGAAGAATCCCATGAAACCATGAAAAAATTCAATTCGGGAAAAGAAAAATTGGATGATGTTCTTTCTTTGGGTGGTGATAATAAGGCTGGCCTTGGCCATAAAACTCATGTGTTTGTAAAAGCCAAAGAGAATGGGGAATCTTCATATTCCTCCAACTATAAAAGGATTTTTTCTAAAAAATCTAAAACTCGGAAATGCCACTTTATCTATCACTACTGTCATGCTTCTGGACATATAAGACCATTCTGTTAAAAAATGAAATCAGATTTAAAATCTTCCAACTATACGTCAGATGTCATTGGAAGTATTACGACATCCTCGTAATCACATTTCAAATTTTTCAAAATATGTCTGGTTTAAGAAATATGATATTAAATGTCATGTTATCTATACTTCTTTGAGATCTAACGTTGTAAGATCATGGTACTTTGATAGTTGGTGCTCACGACATATGACAGGTACTTTGGAGTAATTTACTGACTATGAGGAATACAATGGTGGCAATGTGACCTATTGAGGTGGAGCCAAAGGGAAAATTATTGGAAAATGGACGTTGAATGCTGATGGTCTTCCAAGGCTACGCAATATGCTTCATGTAGTTGGTCTTAATGCTAATCTCATAAGCATAAGCTAACTGTGTGATGATAATCTCTATGTAATGTTCAATAAAAACTCTTGTGAAGTGTTTGATGAATTAGATACATGTATCCTTACTGGTTTGAGGTCATCTGACAACCGTTATCAGTATTGTAATGACCAATTGTGTCACAGTGCACACACGAATGAAACTGACCTATGGCATCAGAAGTTAGGTCATGTACCCTAAAAAGCTAATGTAACTTTTGAAATTTGAAGCAACTAAAGGTTTGCCTAAACTGTTCCATGAAAAATATTAATGTATGTGGAAATTGTCAAAAGAGTAAGCAAAAGAGAGTATCACATCAAATGATATAACATTTCCACATTTTAAAGGTGTCTAGCACTATTTCATATGGATCTTATGGGTCCAATTGAAATTGAAAGTGTTGGTGGCACGAAATACTCTTATGTGATAGTGGACATATTTTTCACGTGATAAATCGGAAACTTTTGATTTTTTTAGAAGCTGGCATAGAAAATTTTGTAATTTGTACAATCTAACTGTTGTTAGAATTATATCGGACCATGGTAAAGAGTTTGAGAATTCTTCTTCCTCGTCTTTCTGTGATAGAAAAGGATTTCCATGAATTTTCCGCACCTAAAACTCCACAACAAAATGGAGTGGCAGCGAGAAAAAATCGTACATTGCAGGAGATAGCCCATGTCATACTAATTTCTAAAAAACTTTCAAAACGATTTTAGGCAGAAGCTCTAAATACTGCTTGTCACATAGCAAATCGTGTGTATTTGAGGCCAGGTAGTTCAATGACCCCTTATGAAATACTTTTGGGAAAGAAACCTAATCTCAAATATTTTCATGTTTTTGGTTATGTGTGTTATGTTCTAAATGATCGAGATAATCTAGGTAAGTTTGACTCAAAAAGTGACAAATGCATTTTCCTATGCATATTTGAGATAATCTCAAATATTTTCATGTTTTTGGTTATGTGTGCTATGTTCTAAATGATCGAGTTTATAATCTTCGAACTAAGACAATAATGGAATATGTAAATATTGTCTTCGATGATCTTTCAGATACTGTGGGAAAAGTAAAGAAGATAATGTTGGGGATTTTCTCGAGTTTACTGAAACTGTTCATGTGACAGATGTAAGCACAAATGTGACAGAGACCCCAATCACAGCTGACACCAATGCAAAATCAAATGTGACGGCATTTGAGCCCACATCCATATCTTATGCAGTTGAGACTGATTCTGATTCTGATTCAGACACTGAACACATCGAAGAGTCCAGTGATCCAATCATAGTTCACGGCAGAGATATACCTACAAGAATTCAAAAAATGACCCTACATCTCAAATCATTGGTAATGATACTGGTAGTATTAAGACAAGAGGGAAAGGTAAAGTGAACTATCGTGATATGGTGAGAATGGTTTGCATATCTGCTAATTGTATCAATGTTAAAACATGTTACTTTGTATCTAATTTTGAACCTAAGAATGTTACTAAAGCCTTAAAAGACGATTTTTGGATTCATGCAATGTAAATGTCAAAAATGATGTATGGTTTTTTGGTTCCTAGGCCAGAGGATGTAAATGTCATATGAACAAAATAGATTTTCAAAAATAAAACAGATAAATCTAGCAAAATTGTTCGCAACAAAGCACGATTAGTAGCTCAAGGTATACACAGGTTGAGGGTGTGGATTTCGATGGAACCTTCGCTCCTGTAGCCCGGATTGAGTCAATACAATTGTTACTTGCAATTGTAGATGAAGAAGTATTTGTAGAACAACCAAAAGGCTTTGAGGACCCTTTTAAGCCTAACCATGTGTATAAGCTTAAAAAGACTCTCTATGGTCTTAAGCAAGCTACTAGAGCTTGATATGGAGATTAACTGAGTACCTTCTTCAAATTGGTTTTAAACGCGGTGACTGTTTATTCAAAAGAAAAACCATGACATCATGATCTCTCAAATTTACGTTGATGACATTATTTTTGGTTCCTCAAATTTACAATGATTTAAATGAGTCAAAATAATTTGGCCCTAAATCTCTTTTTTCCGGTTTAAACGGATTGGCCCGTTTAATATATCTAACTAAAATAATTATGTGAATTTTGAAAATATTTACTAACAAGAGAAAATAAAACATAGATATAAAATATTACAATTACATTTATATATATTTCTAAAAGAATAGTGGGCTAGCCCAGTTAACTTGTTTCTGGCTAAATGGTTCAGGTATAAAAGTCTATGATTTCAATGGGTAACCTTCTTTTTTTCATATGATATTGAAATATTCATTTCTCTACGTTTTTGAAAAACGGGTTTGCTCAACTTTTTTTTTAACAAATATCATTAATTAGTAAATGATATTATTAAAACACTCAATAAGATTACATTCATTGTACATATAAATTTTCGTTTTTTGAAAAATATTAATTTCTACATTTCAAAAAATAGGTTTATTCAACTTTTCTTATTTTTAAATTAAAATATCATTAATAACTTAATGATATTAATAAAACAATCCATACAATTGTACAATGTTTTAGGGAATTAATACTATTATATTAAATGTGTATATTAATTTCATTTTCTTGAAAAATTATTTTCATTTATAATATATAACTATATTATATATGATTTTCAGGAAAATAATATTTAATCATTTGTCCAAAAGAAAAAGAAAAGGCAATATAAGACACTGATGGCATCACTGCCTTCAACAATATTTAAATAAAAATATAAAAATAAACATGAATACAATGATTCAATCATTATTTTCACCCAATATTGTTAAATATTCCATTTTCCCCATTAATTGAGTAAGCTATTTTAAAATTTATGGTATATTATTAAATTAGCCATATATATATATATATATATATATATATGAGAATCCATGTAAAGCTCATGCAGTATATGTTGGAAAATAAACACAAAAGACATCACAAAATATTTCTACTAATTCAGGGTCAAACCACGGCGTAGTATTTTCTTTTAGGAGGAAACGTGCGCCTTTACTGCACTAGTAGAACCGTTGATAGCAAGTTTATCTCCAAATTCAACAACCCAATGATATTATCGTGTGCAGCGAAGAGAATCTCGAATCCCTTGTATACTGAATGCTCAAAATAATGGATGAAAATGAAAAATCAATTTCTCACTTTTTTAAAAAACAAATCGAAGAGCATTATATCTTTTTTGAAGAATAAACTTAGTTGTTCCCCTTATAATGAAAGCTAAATATAACAACAATTGACCCACTTTAACCACTAGCGTACATGTCTGTCTTCTCTTTGGAAGTCATTTTTCTCTATATTGGGAACTGTGATTCCTCTTTTGGAGGCAAAACTTCTTTGGCTTTCTTTTTCAAATTTCAAGCTTCTTCTTGCTGGGTTATGGATTTTTCTTCAATGTTGTGAGGTTTATTTGCGTTAGATTTTAATTAGTGGGTTGATGGTTTGATTGCCATTAATGCATTTCCTATTTATGTTTTGCTGCCTTGTTTTTTACATAGTTATTTCTTTTTCCTTAACCTGTGTGGTCTCTGGTGAAACAGTTATTTCTAGATTCAGCTCTTTTTGTCGTTTCGTTTCTCCATCTCAACTTTCTCTGTGCTCTTTTCTTCTCTTTTGTTTTTTTCATGTTCTGTGCTTTTGTGGTACGTTTCTTCGTCCTTTCTTTTTTTTTTTGCAGATCGAGACTCATCTTCAGGTTCAAAGGTAGTTTGTTGACCTCTTCTATTTCTGAGTGTGAGATTCGTGCAACCATGATGGAAGAAGTCGAAATGAAGCTTAGAAATTTAATCTTTCTGATAATGAAAAAGTGGAAGTGTGTCTGGAGGTCGATGATATAGTGGATAGTTCGGTGGAATGTATGAAAAGTTTGTTCGGAAAAGTTTTTGGTCTGAAAATGGTGAACTTTGGTGGTCTAAAAAAACTATGACTCTCATTTGGCCTGTGAAGGATTTATTCACAGTAAGGGAGCTAGGGCTTAACATCTTTCAATTTACTTTTGCGTCAAATGACGATAAGAAAAGAGTTTTGGAGAGCAAAACATGGACATTTGACAACCAATATCTTATCTTAAAGGAATGGGCGAAAGGGCTATCTGCCAAAAGCAAGCGTTTTGAATTTATTGATCTTTGGACACAAGTTTGGAATATACTATCAAACTGGTTGAGTGTGGATGATGGTCTTAAAGTTGGACGTGCCTTCACAAAGGTTAAAGATGTGGTGATTCCTGAAAATGGGGGCATTAGAGGCAGGCACTTGAAAATCCTGGTTACATGGCTCTAGATCAGGTCCTACTTCAGGGGTGAAGATTAAGCTGGGAAATACTGTTGTGTGGGCTGAGTTCAGATAAGAAATTTGACCAACATCTGCTATTATTGTGGTTATATTGGGCATTTGGACAAACAATGTGAGAAACGTAAAGGTGATATCTCAGCGGGTAATTTGAATGAGGGCAAGTATGGTGAGTGGATTAAGGCGGAAGATGTGATCTATGCGGCCAAAATGAGAAAAACAAACTCCAGTCCCCTCTACATGAAACTCCACCTATCACAGAAAATTTTCCTGAGTTTTCCCTTCTTCCTATCGTGATCCCCTCTACTAACCTACCATCTACTTCGACCGAACTCTGGTGCCTCCCAATGTTTCTAAACCTTTAACCTTAAACCTCAACTAGCTTCAACACATCAACCGAAACCACGCCAAATAGCCAACCATCCAAACCCAAACACCTTGAGCCCTATCCAAATTAACAAGCCTTTTACAAATGAGCCAAACCCTTCTTTTGATAATAAATTAAAGGGCAAGATTGATTCCAAATCCTTAGTAGGAAAAGCCAATCATGTTCCTGAGATTTCCCATAAACAACTCCAAGTGCATAATTCTGAATTTACTGTAGAGAAACACTTAACCCCTGTTCTGAATGAGTGTTATGAGTTGATAGAGGTACCTATCTGTGATAACCCATTAAGACATCATCTTAGTGATATCTCAAATAGAGTGTTGGTGGGTGAATCGTCCATGAACAAAATTTCTTCCTCTGGTAAAACTTGGACTAGGATAAGACAAGGCAAAATGGCTAAAGATAAAGGTTGTAAGATGGAAGAGGATCCTAAAGCATGAAGTGGGCTGAAAAGAAAGAAGAAAGAAGGGGGCCTCCTTGATAGTAATGAAAATTTGGGATTATAGGTTATGAAGCTTAGTAAAAGGAGCAAAATCAACATTGATGATTCAATTATGGTGGAGGTAGCCAACCAAAATGGGCCCCAAAGTTATCAATGAAGGTCACGGCGTGGAATTGTAGAGGTTTGGGAGGGCCCTCTACAATTTCCCAGCTTAAAGAGTCGTGGAGACTTCACCACCCATATTTGGTTTTTCTTTGTGAGACCAAAAAGAAATCTAAGTTTGTAGGTACTGTTTGTAAACAATTGAAACTGGAGGATAGATGGTTTTGTGTGGACCTAGTGGGAATTAGTGGGGGACTTCTTATTTGTTGGAATAACACTGTGGAGATGAAACAAATTATATCCCATTCTTTTGTTGTGGAAGTGGAGCTTAGTATGTCTAAAGACTCTTTGTCGTGCTGGGCTATCTTTATCTATGGAAGTACTGATCTTTTGATTAGAGCTCAACAATGGAATTACTTAATTAATGCTAAAGCAAAGTGGGGCAGTTGTTGAATTTTAGGAGGAGATTTAAATGATTTATGCAATCATTCTGAGAAAAAGAGGGAGGAAAAGAGCAGATTCAAGCTTTAATAATTTTAGAGACTTTATCTGCGCTATGGAAATGCATGAGATTGCTGGAATAGGGGATGAATGCACGTGGGCCAGAAAAGTTAGTGTGAATTTCAAAGCTTCTTCAGATCTTTTGATTGGCATACTAAGTTCTCATCTGCTAAAGTTAGTGTGAATTTCAAAACTTCTTCAGATCATTGCACGTTGATTCTTGACTCCTCATCACTCTCTCCAAAACCCAGAAAAAGATTTTATTTTGATAAAAGATGGCTGAAAATGGATGGAATTCATGTTGTTGTGGCCTAGGCGTGGGGGAGTAAGCAAGATGGAGTGCCTATGTTTAGGCTTCAAACAAAAATTAGAGAGTGTAGGATCCAGCTGCTCAAATGGAGCAGAAACTTTAGATCTGAGGCCACTGCTAATTTGGAAAAAACTAATAATGCTCTTGAGATTTTGAGAAAAAGTGGAGGTCAAAGGAATTGGAATGAGTGGAGGACTCTTAAAAGAAACTTGAATGAGGAACATTTGAAGGAGGAACTCTTTTGGAGTCAAAAATCTAGAATTCAGTGGTTAAAAGAAGGGAATAAGAATTCCAAGTTTTTCCATGCATACACCATCCAGAGAAGAAAAAGCAGCAACATTGTTAGGGTGATTAAAGATGATCAAAGTATGTGTGAGAAACCTGAGGATATTGAAAATGATGTAACTGGTTTTTATAAAAAGCTCTTTACTTCTGAAGGCTCCACTTCCTATCATGGACTACTTGATAAAATCCCACACTCGGTTACTGAAGAGGAGAACAAAATACTTATTGCTCCTGTGGAAGAGCTAGAGATCAAACAAGCTTTATTTGAAATGAACCCTACCAAAGCCCCAGGATTAGATGGTTTATCTCCTATTTTTTCCAAAACTTTTGGGAGATAATAAAATCTGATTTGTGTGTTGTTGTCCGTAATTTCTTTCTTTCTGGTAGGCTCTTGAAAAGTGTGAATCAAACACTTGTGACTCTCATTCCTAAATGCCCCAACCCTGAATTTATTTCCCAGTTTAGACCTATAAGCCTGTGCAACGTTTCCTACAAATTAAATCATTTCCAAAATTATTGCTAACAGGCTTAAATCTTGCTTATAGTACTGTATTTGTGAAAACTAAGCAGCTTTTGTTTCCGATCGATATATCCTTGACAATGTGGTTATTGCTCAAGAAGCTCTTCATTTCCTTAATAGGTAGAGACCTGGTAGGAAATATTTTATGGCAATCAAACTTGACATGGCTAAAGCATACGATAGGGTTGAGTGGGGAGAGAGGGGTTGAAAGCTGTAATGCTTAAATTTGGTTTTTGCTCTGTTTTTGTTAACTGGATTTTAACCTATGTGTCCCCCTCATCCTTCTCTTTTAACTTAAATGGTAAGCCATGTGGGTTGGTCTATCCTACTAGAGGACTTAGATATGGTGATCCTATATGGTGATCCTATATCTACTAGGGGGAAGGGTCGAAAATTTGTCGAAAAGGGCCTGTTGTTACCCACCTTCTTTTTGCGGATGATTCACTCCTCTTTTGTGAATCCAGTACCCATCAAATCTAAGGAATTTTGAACATTCTTGATAAATATCAATCATTCTCGGGTCAAAAGGTCAATATTTATAAATCTAGCCTTTTTTTTGGTAAAAATACCCCCCCTGGAATCCAAAGAGATATTTGCCAAATGCTTAATGGAATCACAGTCCATCAATCTTGCAGATATTTAGGACTCCCTATGGTTATTGGAAAATCAAAGAGGGAAATTTTCAGATATGTTTTTGAGGCCGCTCAAGGTAGAACTCAGAGTTGGAAAAATAAATTTTTGTCTAATACTGGCAAAGAGGTGTTGATTAAATCTGTTTTGAATGCTTTACTAGTGTATGTTATGTTTTTGTTCAAACTCCCTGTTGGTCTTGCAAAGATATCAACAATTTGTTTGCTAATTCTTGATGGGTCTTGAATGAGAATAATTGCAACAAAATCCATTGGAAAGCTTGGAATAAATTGACTGTGAACAAGATGGATGGAGAACCGGCACAAAGCTCATCGTGGATGTGGAGATGCTGGATGAAGTCGAGAGATACTCTGTGGAAAGGTCCCAGGTACAAAATTGGGGATGGCAGGGCGATTCACATTTGGAACTCCCCCTGGATTCTGGATGCGCGCAACTTCAAGCCATCTACTGAGTCTGCTGTGGATGGGGGTCCTTGCTGGGTGTGGGAGCTTTTGTTGGAAGATGGCCGCTCATGGAACTCAGACCTGGTGGAAGCTACTTTCAACAAAGAAGATGCTGGGAAAATTGTTAGAATTGATGGGATTCAACCGAGGACTAGAGATAGGTTGTGGTGGCATTGTGACAAAAAAGGTTATCCGCAAGAGGAGCTGGAACCTTAATGTAAAAGGGAAACTAAAGTATTTTCTTTGGAAGTGCTACTGTGGTATCCTCCCTACTAGGAGTAATTTGAAAATTAAAGGGGTTGAGGTTGATAATATATTCCCAGCTTGTAGAGATCAAGAAGAAACTATTGAGCACATGTTCTTCGAATGTACACATGCTTAGTTAATTTGGAAATTGGCCCCAATTTATTGGGATGGTTGCTCTTCGAAGACTGGTTGCTTCGCTGATTGGTGGGGGAAGATTTGTTGTCTTAAGAAGGACTCATGCTCGGAATTTTGATTACAACTAACTACATATCTTTTGTGGTGGCTTTGGAAGACCTGTAACCTCTGGATCTTTCAAAAGATTTGGTAACCGGAGATGAGTGTGGTTGATAGTGATTCCGCTGAATGGACTGAATTCCAGGAAGAATTTTGTTAGGGATGTCTTTTTTTTGTGTTTTGAAGGTTGTGTTTGTTGGGTATGAATTAATTCAGTGCCCTCCTTCCACTTCTTTCAGCTTCCTCTGTTTTTGGGTATGATATTGGGGAGCTTGGTGTGAAGTCTGAGATCCTTCTCTTCATCTAGGGTGTTTCTATCAGTGGACTTGGTGGATTAAGGCTCGCTCCTGATTGTTGCTTTGATGCTTGCTGTTGCTTTATGCCTTGATGAAATGTCTATAGATACTAGTCTTGTTGTACTGTCTTATAAGCTTATCACCAATGTGGGATTTGGTGTTTTTTTTTTTTTTTGGTTCTTTTGGTTTCTTTTTTAGGCCTCTTTGTCGGATGGTGCTCTTGGTATTTTTCTTGGCTTTTTCATGGTGTCCAAGTGAATATTGGGTTATTTAATCCCCCTTGCTGTAATCACTTATTGAGTTTATAATATCTGCTCTTTCGTTGCGTTAAAAAAACACTAGCATACAAATAGGAAGTGCTGAAGTGGGTAGCAACTATCGTTAGTGGCTGAAAAAATATGAACATGTGTTTTAAATCAATAATATTATCCAACAAATATATATAAATTAATAACTTATTAATATATACCATATGAAGACTTCTTTAAAAATAAGGGATAATTACAAAAACACCAATGACCTTGAGGTTTGGGCTAATTACAAAAAAATCTAAAGATTTTTGAAATTTACAGAAAAACCCTTCAGGTTTGATTATGTTTTACATTTCTCCTCTTTATAAGAAAAAAAATATGTCAAAAACCCCCTAAATATTTATAAAAATACTACAGTCACCCCCTTAATTTTAACAAATAATCATACTTGATGGAGTTTTTTTATAATTTTGAAATATCTCTGGGTTTTTTAACAGAATATTGTAATTGTGGGTAAATATTACACAATTATAGTGGATGTAGGAGGACTTAAAATTTTAGGGATGGTCGTTGTTAGCATCAACGACTAAAGCTTAGTCGTTGCTGCTATTCAACTAAATCAATTTTTATTTTTTTTAATAAAACTCATCCCAATCGTTACTAGTAATAATAACTGGGGAATAATTTATTTTTTTTTCAAAAAACCCATCCCAGTCGTTATTGCTAGTAACGACTAGGGAACAATTTTTTTTTGATGTTACAAGTAGTTGGAAGTTAATACTAGTTTGAACATTTTGTATTAGTTCGTAATTAATTGTAAGTATGCAGTTGCAAAGTTTAATGAGCCCTTCCTCTCCTTGGACCCAATTAGCAGAAAAAAAAAAGAAAAAAGAAAAATGTAGTTTATTGGAATATTTAGTTGTAGCGGCGAATAATTTGCAGTAAACTACACGAAGTCAAAAAAGAGAGGATGTTATTGTTGTTAATAATGTATAGCATGATTAAGGCAAGTGGAAATGGGTTAAAATAGTCATCTCCAAAATGTAAAGATGAAAAATAGCCATCATTTGTAAACACATTTTTTTTAGTAATTTTAGAGTGTAAAATGACATTCATAACTTTCTAGCATGTTTATTTGATATTTGGATTATTTCTCTCTTTCATTTATCTATATGTATCCTCTTACCCTTTCTTTCAAATTTTTAAAAAAAATTGAATCCGTATTTTTCGATTTTAAACATGCAATATGGGTGTTGAATTATTAATATCAAAAATATGATTAATTTAATATATTATACATGCAAAACGAATTTAAAACGAAAAAGTTATTTGAATTTAAATTTTTTTGGAGAAAAACAAAAGTAACTGGGTTATAATAAGTGAGAGAACTCGATGTCAAGTCACAGTAACTCGATGTCGAGGTAAACTAACTCGGCACTACAGTGTCGAGTTACAATAACTTACAATATAACAAATATGCAACATATAACAAAAATTACGTATAAATAGAAAACTTGCCACGTATAACAATTTCATGCAAAAATTCAAATTTGCAATATATAATTAAATTCTGGAAAATTAATGTGAAAACGATTGTAGCAATGAAATTGAGAAATAAAAATTACGTTATTTTAACAAGTTAGAATACAAGAAAAATAGCTCAATTTAATAAAATTAGCACAAATTTCGTGTAAAACATGAATGTTTTTCTGGTTAACTTATAATTTAATTGCTTTCCTTGGTTAAAAAAAAGGGACCACACAGAAAATCAGTATATATTATTAGGAGTCAAATCTTTTAGCTTTTACGAGGGAAAAAAAAAAAAAGAAATGTTAACTTATAATTTAATTGCTTTCCTTGGTTAAAAAAAGGCACTACTACAGATTTGGCCATTCGTGTCGGTTGTAAACAGCAATACGCATCGGTTTCTGAACCGGCACGCATGGCGGCGACACTAATACTCCGAGTTTTTTGTGTCGGTTGTAACCGATGCGTATTGTTTACAATACGTGTCAGTTTCTCAAAAATAACCGACACCTTTAGTAGACAATAGGCATCGGTTTTCAGTTACAACCGACACCTTTAGTAGACAATTGGCCTCGGTTGTTTTTAGCAACCGACACCTATTACCATTTTTTAATATAATTTTAATAGTAATTTTGTACCCTTCCATGTGCAATATCTGAACTGAATGTCCACAGACAATCCAACATGCCATAAACAAAAAAATAGCATAAAACAATTCAACAAAATAACCCGTTTTCAAACACTATCCAAAAATGTCAAAAACATAGAGAAAACTCCTTCAGTTTTCAATCCGGCTTAATCAAAATCCAACCCACATATGAAAGGATTAACTTTAAACCATTGTTGCACATCGTCCCTCCTCAACGCCATCAACTACGTTGCACGTCGGCCCTCCTCAACCATCAACTATAAGAACCACAAACAACATAAAACAATCCAAAAAGTTATTACTAAAGAAGAAGAAAGATATAAATATAACCATTTATAGAAATATTGTTTAATGAAAAAAACCAACAAATCAATAACTTACACACAATCTTCAATAAAATATTTGCCCATATATTTCGCGAATCTCGTCAATTTGCTCTTGTAAGTACAGTTCATTTCCAAATGAGTTCTACAAAGATTCATAAGAACTTTTAAGTATATCAATTAAAGAAATTAGAAATTTATAGTTAAAAGCACTTAGTAAGCTACTATATATTAATTTTTACTTACCTTATCCAAACAGTGTTTCAAATTCATGGTAATTTTGCATTATGATTGTCCCACTTCAAGAAATAATCAGAGGAAAATTTTTATTCAAGCCGCCAAGGGATTTACTAATCTTCCAGCTCAATAATCTTTACTACTGATGCATCTCCAACTTTCTGGCAGACCACAACTCGATCATGTGACTTAATGACTCCCGAGGCTTTTCCATGATCAAGAGCAACCTTCAGAACTGACTCGTTCATCGCATTTGTAGACTCAGCCTGGAAGATAAGCAGATAGTGAGTTTCGTAATTTTGAAAGATAAGTGGGGTTTTTTGTAATTGGTAAACCTTAAGAATAGTTTTTGTAATTATCCCATACCCAAAACTACAACATAAAATTATAAAATTCAGATAAAACTAAGTGGGTTGTTTAAATAGTGAAATGCTGTTAAGGGAACAAAATCTCAGTGAGCTAAGTAGTTGAAGCACCCTCAAGTGAACCTTGCGAAAGGCACACAGTAGAAGCTAGACTACATATTGAAAAGTATTAACATTAACAAATCCTTCTTCCAAATATGTGATACAGTGAAGTGCAATATATTTGCCTAAAAATCATCTACATTTAACCAGACTCTGAATGGAAAACAAGGCAAATCAAACCTGAAGTAAGAAATAACTTACTGGATGTCGGGGATCAGCAAGCAAAGGAAAAGACCTCATACTATAAGTGATTGCCTTGCCTGAATATGCAGAAAAGATCCATTAGGTGGGAAGACATCACAGTAAAAGATTGATCATCAAGGAACGAGGGATGCCAAGAAACTAAAAAGGAATTTGGTTGCATCAACTATGTCCACCCAAAAAGAGTAAACATTAGCTATATAATGCATCAACCGCATCATAGCATGAGGTAACTTTTTTTCTTAAGAGTCCTAGTAGAATAGTCCAAGAATTCTATACTCAAATTGACCAAGTACGTATTTGAAAAACAAGTATCATGTGTATATGCTCTACAGAAGCTCTTAGTAAACAATAAAAATCAAGATTTCATTATATAAACATGAGAAAACATGTTTTTTTTTTCTCTTCTTAGATTAGAACCATTAGAACTGAGTTATTTTTTAACAGGTGTCTGAACTGTGTTCATCGAATGCAATTAGCAAATAAGATATAAAGCAATTTAGTGACAAAATATCATCTCAAAAAGGATATACCTCAAATGAACCACTAAAACTCCACTTCAATTGATTCGTCTTGAGCCTAGGAATGACAACAGATAAAACGGGCATTGTTGGCCTATACTTAGCTATCAGTCTGCATTTAACAGGAAATGATTATAAGTTATGCTAATCAGCAAATAAAAAATTGGGTAAATTACAAAAACTACCCCTAAGATTTAGTATAATTGCAAAAAAAAAAAATAACGAGTTATCTTTCAAACTTACAATTACCCCATTGGCACTTGTTTTTCTTTTACAAATTACACCCTCAAAGGGGGGTATTTGATAGGTAAATATAAACCTCAAGAGAGTGCTTATAGCACTTTAAGGGGGTATTTGTAATTTTGAAAGATAACTGGAGTTTTGTGTAATTAGGCTAAACTTAAGGGGTAGTTTTTGTAATTATCCCTAAAAAATATCTGAAGATATCCAAATACAGGAACATCCAAAACTGCTAAATTACCTAGCAACCCTTCCAGACGAGGTAAAACATATGGTAACAGATGCCTTCACTTTAATGGCCGCCTGAACCTATATGAGATGCACAAAAACTTATTTAAAAGTTAGGCATATGCTTGAACTCAGAAAATCAACATTTAAAGTTTAATCAAGTCAAATTTCTTCTTTTTGTTTCCTATAAAGTCTTTACTCATCTTTTTCTCTATTTTTTCTTGCAACATACCGCAGAAGACGCAATAGATTCCAGGTGTTGGGAAAAAAAGGAGGAGGTAAGTTATCAGAAGCATTCCCAATTTTCAAGTCGGACATTCATGTACAAGTTACAGAGATTAGGCTAAGAATGGGTAAATTAGAAAAACATTCACATTAAACTTGAAACACATGGGAACATTCCACAACTGAGAGCCCTAGGACGTTATTGCTTTCTTACATACAGATGTGGATTTACATCATGTAGCAAAATCCTATATTGTTTTCTTAAAAAGTTAACTAATGTTATTTTTGCTATCTGAATTTTCTGCTGCATATCTCCATTCAAATCACCATAGCATCAATGCTCTTAATTACATAAACAACAAATGAACAAAGTTATCAATCATACAATCACCATATCTCATTAACACATTTAAATTATCGCATTCATATCTCAGTAATGTCATTCCTACTCTTCGCCATACTAAATGATTTTCCATTAAAATTCCGAGCACAAGCATCACTGAGACAGTTATAAAACATTAAACAAAATGAAAAAACGATATCAAATCCTAACCAAATTCAATTTACATTCTTATAAAGAGCAAATCACCACTAAAACAGCTACAGAGACCTAAACCCCAAGCTCTATTTCTGAACTACGAAATTACCAGGAAAAAAAACAATAATTCCTTTAAATTTTGAGAAACCAACAGCGTACAACAATATACTCGATGTGCTAAGAAACTCACCATTTTTGGGTGGTGGATGTCAGAATCGACAACGGCGCCTGTATCTCTGTCTCCCTCTCGGTAGGGCGGCGACTTTAGAGGTGCAACGGTGGGCGCTGCTTGAGATGAAGGATAGAAGGTGGTTTTCGGTAAAGTGAAATGAGAGAGTTAATTAGGGCTAGCAGCAGGGTAGCTTATTAAATTAATTAAAAAATAAAAATCTTTACGGGTCGGTTCTTAATAAGAAACCGCCACCTAAAGTCACGTTTATGCACCGGTCCTAGTTGACAAACCGACACGTAAAGTTTTAATTTAATTAAAAAAAATTATATCCGTCGGTTTTACATCAACAACCGACTCCTAGGGATGGCAATGGGGCGGGGCGGGTAATTGAATACCCGGACCCGCCCCGTGCTAGTTACCCCGCGCCCCGCCCCGCCCCGTGCCCCGCCACGGGTCCAAAATGGTTGCCGTGTGCGCTCGTGCGGGTGGGTCCGCCCGCCCCGCCGTTTTGAATTTTTTGAGCTTAAAATTAATTTAACAAAGTGTATTTTTTTATTTTTTTTTTGTGAAATTTAAATATATTTTTATATTTTTATAATATTCTATAATGTATTATTGTAAATGTATTTTTTTGTGAAAGCTAAATGTATTTTTTTATTATTATAATATCATATAATAATAATATTAGTGTATATATATCTATTGGGGCGGGGCGGGGCGGGGCGGGAGGGCAATTACAATACCCCGGACCGCCCCGCCGCTCGTGGGGCGGGTCCGTCCCGCCCCGTCCTCAGAACGGGCCAGGTCCGCCCCGCCCCAAACACCACGGGTCAGGTCGGGCCAGGCCGGGTCAGGTCGGGCCAGGCCGGGTCAGGTCCATATTGCCATCCCTACCGACTCCTAAAGATTTTGCTTTATTTTCAAAACTGCCACCGAACCACTTTAGGCATCGTTTCCCATAGAAACCGACACGTATTAGGCGATTGTTATAGCATTTTTTGTAGTAGTGAGGGACCACACAGAAAATCAGTATATATTATTAGGAGTCAAATCTTTTAGCTTTTACGGGGGGAAAAAAAAAAAGAAATCAAATAATTGCATTAATCATGCTAATTGCTACACATTATTGACAACAATAACATCCTTTTCATTTCTTTTTTTTTTTCCAGGCTTATTGGGTCCAAGGAGAGAAGGGTTGTCACTACTCACTAAACTTTGCAACTGCTACGATGGGATGGGTTTTTTAAAAAACTTTATTCACCCGTCGTTAAAAAAATTATTCTCCAGTCGTTATTACTAGTAACGATTGGGGTAAATTTTATTAAAAAAATAAAAATTTGATTTGGTCGTTAATAGCAGCGACGATTAAGCTTTAGTCGTTGATGCTAACAACGACCATCCCTAAAATTTTAAATCCCCCTAAATTTACTATAATTGTGTAATATTTACCCACAATTGCAATATTCTATTAAAAAATCCTCTGGATTTTTTTGTAATCAACTCAAACTCCAGGAGTGTTTTTGTAATTATCCCTAAAAATAATTTTGAAATTGATATTGAATCTTATCTCTAACCTTTTTTAACAAAAGTAAGAAATGTCTTGTCTTATATTCTCATAGTTCAATAAAAAATTATTCAATAATATCTATTTTTAAGAGTTTTCCATGGAGAATGGAGCTCTACGATCGAACTACATCTTCAACTTTATTACCTCTATCAATTCTCATAAGTCTACTAAATTATTTGCATATAATATATGAGTCAACAATTATGGAGTTGTATTATTTCCTAAAGGTTCAAGAGATATTCGGTGAGATTGTGATAATCTAACTCATTCATTAGATTTTGAAGTGGTAGTTTTACTTTTTGAGTACCTTCACCATCCAACTGATCATCCAAATTATTTGAAGTCATATGTGAAAGCAATTTGTAGGTATATATATGCGAAAGCAACTGGTAAATGTATGTGCATGAAAATCTATAAATTAATAAATTATTAATTATAAATTATTTATATAAGACTATTACTTCATGGTGCTTTCCCGTATGTTTTATTATATTTGCAATAATTACATAAAATACTTCTAGAAAATACACACTTGATTAATTAATAATGATTATTAATATTTCATACTCGTATTTTCAAAACAGACTCCAAGAATGTTGAAAAACCATTCTATATTCTACACATACACATACACATACACATACACATACACACAAAAAGCCAAAAAAAAAGAAGAATAAATAAATTCAAGAAATCCATTTTGAGGACAAAAAATAAAGGCAAGTGAAAGTGAGGCTCAGATCTACGGTACTGATGAGGCAAAAGAGAAATCAACACCGCCATGGCTGCAAAACCATCGGTTGCATCTGCTATAGAGGAAAACCCCCAAAATCAGATGCCATCCGGGTTGCCCCGCCAAGATACGGGTCGATCTATCTCATTACCCGATCCATAAGCTCAGAAGAATCAAACAATCATCGTCACAGCCCCTTTACATCATATATGTGTGTATATATATAGAGAGAGAGAGAGACAGAGAGTGGTGACAGTTAAGAGGGTGTTTGCTTAGCATATGTACTCTTCATTTATACAAGGGCTGTTTTTTTTTTTTTTTTTTTTTGCTTTTTAATGGAAGAAGTCATTGGGTTAACAGAGAGGGGCAACCACCCTTAAAGAAATCCCAAATCTCACTGTAAACCCTCATTTCTTTTTTTTTTTTTTTTTTTTTTTTTGAAAGTGAGGCTCAGATCTACGGTACTGAGGCAAAATGAGAAATCAACACCGCCATTGCAAAACCATCAAAAAAAGACCGCCAAAAGGGATGGCTGATCTACGGTTTACTGATGTTTGTCACAAAAAGCAGATCCCCAATCTACTAATAAAACCCCAAAATCAGATGCCATCCGGATGCCCCGCCAAGATACGAGGTCGATCTATCTCATTAATCGATCCATAAGCTCAGAAGAATCAAACAATCATCGGGGATCACAGCCCCTTTACATCATATTTGATGTGTATATTTAGAGACTCCAGACAAGACAGAGAGTGGTGACAGTTAAGAGGGTTTATACTCTTAGCATATGTGTCCCCACCACAAGAAACCCCAACTCTTCATTTATACAAGGGCTGTATTTTTTTTTTTTTTTTTTTTAATGGAAGTAAAGTCATTCGGGGTTAAGAGAGGGGCAACCACCCTTAAAGAAATCCCAAATTGATTGTAAACCCTCATTTCTTCTTCTGAGCTTTCTTCCAATTCCTTAGGTCTTTACACACAATATCATATATATGTGTAAAAAATAAGTTTCCAGCTTTCTTATTGCCCCTGGTTGCAATACATATTACAAGACCCAATGGCATTGGCCATTGGCAAAGGGTGCTATGGTAACTTCGGTTACACAGAAAGCAAAAAGAACAAAGAAAACCAGTACTTGTGCATTTACTTACCAAGTTTAATTTTTTTCCCACTTTTGTTTACGATACAACTTTGATGTGGGCTCAAGTGACCTAGTTTAAGTATGACAATTAAATTTTTCCTTCTCTATATGGCTCAAGCCCATGGGATGGTTCTATTGGTTTTTCGGCATGTTAAGTTAACCTGGCTTAAACTTGGGGTTTTAAGGACAGATTTGCCCAACAATCCGAAAAAATGATATTTTTAACGCTCCTGGGCTTTTTTAGGACTTCTTTACACTCCTGCATTTTTTTGGGACATTTTTAAGTTCCTGAAATTTTTTTCGAATTTTTCCGTTGTTGTTTCGAATATGTTGCTAACATGTTTAATCTAATAAAACTTGAGTGAAAAAATAATTTATGTCCACATTAAATAATTAATTTTATACTCTAAATCTTATAAAAATCAAAAAATATACAATATTAAAACAAAACACATTGAAAATAGAATAGAAACAATACACATAATAGAAAAACACAATTCAAGTACTAGTAGTCATTTTCTTTTTTCTACTTTATAATAATAATATTCTTCTCATTCTGTAAAAGGTGGCGTTATTTACACCCCAAAAATATAAACACATCTACCTTCAAAATACACATCCATAGAGTGTTTAAACGGCGGGCAGGCGGGGGGCCGCCCATAGCCCCCAAAACCCCACTTGGGGACGGGCGGGCGGGCTGGCCCGCCGAGGTGGCGGGCCGAGAAAACCCCAACTCAACCCAACCCGCCTTGGGCGGGCCGGCCCGCCAAAAATTTTTTAAAAAAAAATATTTTTTTATTCATATTATTAATTTTAATGAATTAAATATACTAATGGAAAACAAGTACAATATTTTATAAAAATATTATATACACTTTTATAAGAGATAAAAATATAAAATATAAATTATACTATTTTTTTGTCTATTTTATCTAATTTTTCTTTTTTTTTTTTATTTCTGGCGGGCTAGCCTGGCCGCCGCCCGCCCCGCAAGCGCGACCGCGACCATTTAGGCTTCGTTAGTTAGCGTTAGGCCCGCTCCTTGGCGGGCTACTAAATACTTAACCCACCCCCTACCTTAGGTGGGGCGGGCCGGCCCGACGGCCTGGTCCCGTTTTGACAGCTCTACACATCCACCAACTTTTTAAAAGATACCCCATTTTATTAAATACACCCTCCATAATTCTCTATTTTACCCTTATATTATTTTTTCCCCAAATACACCATAAAATCATACATCCACAAGGGGCGGCGGCAGTGGAAGAATTTTCGGGAATAAAAGAAGATGTAATATTTTACTTTAATTTTGAATATAATATTTTACTTTAATTTCACACTTATAGTTGAATTAGTTTGAGTAATTGTGGGGTATAAGTAGGAGTGTCAATTCGGGTTGAGTCCGGGTTCGCGGGTTCACGGGTCAGAATCAGCCAGCCTGGACGCGACCTGTTTAATTATTCCTGTCAGAAATTTGAATCCGAACCCGACCTATTTATTTCACAGGTAACCCGGACCCGATCCCGTTTAACCCATATAATAAAAAAAATATTTACATTAATAATTTCAATTAAATAAATTTATTTTTTAAACAAAAATCAATCACTATAACACACAATTCAATCAATAAAAAATATCACAATTCACAACATTCAAAAAGAAATAATATAATTACATAAATGACATAACATACTTATCATATTTTAAAGGAAACATACGAAATAATAATAACATACATAATTAAGGATGTTTTAGAAATCAAGTTTTAAGAACATGTCTTATTTTTTGTTTTTTCTTATAATTAATTATTTCCGTAACTTTTTAAAACTCACAAACAAGTTAGATGGGTTAAATGAGTTACAACTAGGTTGACCCGAACCCAACCTATTTAATTGGCGGGCTATTCCGGTTCGACCCGATTTTGACCCGGACCCATGAAGTCGGGACTCATACCCATTAATTTCGTGTTAGGTTCGTGTCGGGTTTGCATGTCGAGTTCGAAATTGACACCCCTAGGTATAAGTGTTGGTTAATTGTATTTGGTTTGAATATTGGAGTTATAGAGTGTATTTTTTCCTTATTTTGTCTAAACTTGGGGAAGAAAATGATGGATGTCACGATGTTTCTAGTGGCACGATGGTTTACTCGATCGTGCCACAAGGCACGATCGAGTTACTTTTATCGTGCCATGTCATCGTTCTACGAAGCCATCGTACCAAGTGTCGCATTTTTGTTATGCAACAACAAATTTTAAACTGTGAAAAATGAAAATAGAAAAATAATATATTTTAAGTTGTAAACTAAGAAGATTCTTATATTATTCGACAAAATAAATTTTGTGTTGTCATATTTGCAATAATGCGGGTGTTGAAAAATCTAGGGTTTGCGGAAAAAAGTTCCAGTTTTTTACAAGAATGTGGGTATTTGTAAGGAATGTGGGGTATATTTAGAACTTCATTATGTGGGTAAGGTATTATAATCTTTTAAACTAATGACATTTTTGAAATTATATGAAAGTGAGTATATTTATTAAATTTGGGGGTGTGAATAGTGTCACCCTTCTGTAAAAAGTAATAAATTCTATGTCGTATTTTGTTTCCCTCGAAATAAAACTCTCATCAATTATTTTTCCCAAAAATTTTACATATTTTTCAGCATATTGTTTTATTAATACATCACATTGTTCAATGTGATAATGGGTCAAAATAACCCTTTCTATAATTAAAAAATGAAAACTAGTCATCTTTTGAAAATATATACTTTTAAGCCATTTTGGCATAACAAAATATATTCATACCTTTCTAGCATGTTTGTTTAATATTTGGTCTATTTATCTTTCTTTTTCACTTATTTCTCTTTCTCTCTCTTATCTCTCTATATCCTCTTACTCTCTCTTTCAAATTTTAAAAAAATTATGGCAAATATTGATGGCATTTTGTCTACAGGTTGCTCGAAAATGGTATTAAGCTCTTTTTTCAGTATTTCATTTATTAGCTGGAATTTCGTATAGATACTAAACTTCTCAGTTACGAGGAAGAAAGAACACAAATTACAGACGTCGAGTTACGTGTAACTCGATATCGAGTTATTGTAGCTTAATAACGAGTTACGAGCTACTGAGAACTCAGCTCTGATGATTGATGCTACGATGTCGAGCCGCACTAACTCGGCGCACAAATCTGATGTCGAGATTCTGAGAACTTGGTGCTACAGTGTGATGCTACAGTGTCGAGTTACATTAACTCGATGCTACAGTGCCATGCTACAGTGTCGAGTTATATAACTCGATGCTACATTGTCAAGCTACAGTGTCGAACTACAGTAATTGGCATACAGTGTGTCTTGGTACAATTAAATTGACTCAAGGGGGAATTAGGTTTTTTTACGTAGTCAAATGGCTAAAAAACACGTGTTTCAAAAAATGGCTAAAAAATATTTTGACATCATGGGAAGTGCTAAAAACCTTGGCACTCTTGTTCAATTGATCACATCAAAACTCTTCTTCCCCAAAACCTCAGCTAATAATCGATTGCTTATGTAAATTATATTTTCGTTCCGTTAGAGATTTTTTTTTACAAAAAATGTAAATATTAATGAAAATTTTCAAAAAAATACACTATTTATTCACTTTTATTTTTTGTTCTCTCATCAATCACTTCTACTCATTTGTCAAAAATCTATCTAATCACTAATCATTGTTACCCATTTTCTAATAAATTTTACTATTTACCACTCACATATTTTTAACTATCAGTCATTATTTTATTATTTCTATATCAAATCAACTTTCATCGTTACTTTTTCATCTCATATCCAATCACACTCTCAAAATTCATTTTTTTTTCTTTTCAGATTTTTTTTTATAAATAGTCTCTAGCAAAAAAAAGATTAAATTTAAAATATATCCAATCGCACCCTAAATATTCCACCCTGCTAATTTGGAAATTGAAATTAAATTTTCCAAAGGACATGTTTTATGAAATTGCCCTGAAATTCAATCAAAGGACATATTCACTCCGTCGCAAATATATAATTCATTATTTGTTTATGGGTTGTCTCAAATATATAGTCTACTCTTTATATTTAATAGTATTTTTCAATTATTTTATTGTTATAACCCCATTTAATATGTAATTTATAATTTATTATGAAATGAGGGTAAATCAAGTATATATAATGTATAATTGTAATTTCCAGTACATTTCCTAATCTTTGTGAAAAATGGGACTATATAATTGGGACAATATTTTTCTTATTCTATATGAAAAATCAAATTGGACTATATAATTCGGGCCCATGGAGTACAATTATGAGAAATTAGAAGAGGTTTAAAATGTGCAAGAGACATGGCAAGAGGGAGTCAGGGAGTGTCTACTGATGATTTTTTAGTGACTGTCTTAAGTCTTAACAAACAAATTTTTTTAAGTGTATAATTGTAAACAGATTCATGATTTTGATTAAACGTACCAAACAATTAACTCAAAGATCTCATTCCACATTCTTCAAAACCAATCCCCCCCAAAAAAAAAAAAAAAAAAAAAAGCAAAAAGAACCCGAAAAAACCGAGAAGAAGAAAATAAAAATTCAAGAAATCAGACTGAAAAACAAAATTAGGGGAAGTGAAAGTGAGGCTCAGATCTATGGTTCTGATCAGGCAAAAAAGAGAAATCAACCACGCCATGGCTGCAAAACCAACGGTTGCATCTGTGACGAAGGAAACCCCCAAAACCAGATGCCATCCGGGTTGCCCCGCCAAGATACGGGCCGGGTTCCCTTTTGCCTGATCCAGTAGCTCAGAAGAATCAAGAATCGTCGTCACAGCCTCTTTACGTCATATATGTGCGTGTGTGGTGAGAGAGAGAAAGAGAGTATTTGACAAGCGGATGTGATCTACTATTCCAATCAGATCTTCTTCTGTTGCTTCATTTTCTCAAGGGCTGTTTCTTTTTTCCCTAATTAATGGAAGAAATCATTGGGTTTACAGGGAGGGGCAACCACCCTTAAAGAAATCCCAAATCTCACTGTAAACCCTCTTTCTTCTCTTCTGAGCTTTTCTTTCATTAATTTCTTGGACTTTCTATTATTGTTGGATATATAAGTGTCGAGCTTCATTATTGTTTGCCCCTGGTTTTAACACGTTTTCGGGACCGCTACTCCTAATCTATAGCAAGGGCAAAGGATACTATGGTAATTTTCTCAAATAGAAAGCCCAAAAGGATAAAAAGGAAAATTAATGAAAGACTTGCAATATAAACAACGGGAAAATAATAGCACCTGTATATAATTATAACCGTATATATATACCCATATAATATTATATATATAACCGTATATAAATATACCCATATATTTTTATACATAACCGTATATTATATATAAAAAATAAAACCATATATTATATATATACATAACCATATATTATATATAATTGGGGGATAATAATTGGAGGTGGTTAGGTGGTGTCGGACAATTAGTTTTAAGGGCTAGGCGCAACTCCTATGTGCGCCTAGAATTAATTTTTTGTTTTGATATTTCCAGTTGGCTGGTGCATTTATGGTATGCGCCAATCGTTGATCCGAAATTCTAGGCTCATTCCATGAGTGCGCCAATGTTAGAGAATTTTCTAACCGCAAGTCTACGGTGTCAAGTTTTAATATAGTGATATGAGTAGGGTTGTCGTATCAATAGGAAATGCGTGTATAAGTAACAAGTATAAATTACCTACGCTATATTTGACAGATCAATAATAGGTGGATGTCTCAATTTATAAATAAAAACAACTAGATATAACTAATCAAAATATAAACATCTAAATCTATGGGAGAATGAATTCTAGAGGTGTGATGAATCTAGTTTTCCCTTATATTATCAATATGGTATATCAATCACAAATTACCAATTTATAAGTCAAGATTTCTACAATAATCATTTTCTCTCTCGAGTGCCAAATGATTTTAGATCACAATTGGGAAATCAACATCTCTATAAAATTCACCAATTGAAATCTCAATAAAAACTATGAATCTTGGTTGATAACTTCAAAGGATTCACAAATCTCTCAATTCTATGAAATCCTAGGTTATGATATTTCAAGGCCATGTATTCAATTACCTCTCTCAACTGTCAAATCAAATACACCAAATACTCTAAATTATTGATCAAGTAATTTAGAAGCAATAAATCCAAATAGCACAAATATATTGGGAAATCTAGATTGACAAACCACAATATCAAAACATAAGTTCAAACATAGATTACATCATCCCTCTAGAATTATAGTGTTTAACTCATGATGAAAATACAAATATTAATAATCAAATGAGAATGCATCTCAAATGATATGCAAGAAACAACAAAGAAGGAATTAAAGAGATTAAAGAAGAATCTTATCTATTTCTAGATGATAAATGTCTTTAATCTTCTTCCCCAACTCTTTCCTTGTGTCTTGGTGGTGTTGGGTTTCATCTCCAAGTGTCCTCCATGCCCTAGATCAAGCCTCCCATGTATCTATTTATAGTACCCTCCTTTTAGATCCAAAAATCGGACTTTCATTGTTTTGTCCGCCCACCAGCGCAGTCTGGGCTCGAAAATGGGCGTTGCGGCGCCAAAACACAAAACCTGCACGGCCCTTTTTTTCTGGCCGGCGAGCTGCGGCAAGGAGGGGCGGGGCGCGTAGAACACTCCCGTAGAACACTCCCGGCGCGCGCTTTCCGCTGTTATTCTTGCTTGCTAGCAGCCTCTTTTTTTTTTTGTAGCGCCATCCAAACGTCCGAATTGGCTTTGGGTGTCTTCATAAGAGTTGTAGCCCTCTTTCTTAGCTTTCCATAGCCACTTGAATCAACTCTATAGCAATTATGTAGAGAACGTTATGAACAAAATACTAAAACCTGCTAGTGCTAGAAATTCCAGACGCGTTTGGACGTTTCTTCAAATCAATCTTTCGTTGTTTGATCATCCTTGCTTCTTTTGACACACGACTCATTAAAATGACTCTAGACTCAATATAATTGGCCCTCAACATGGCTTGGCCTCTCAAATGACTCGAAACAATAGAAATTAATGCCTAACCTATGAGATATAACAAAAACGACTCAAAATACTTAAAAACAACACAAAACTCAAGTCTAGGAAGCCCAAATCAATGGTATAAAACCAAGTGAACAAATACCCCCAAACTTAGAATATTGCTTGTCCTCAAGCAATTACAACTCTAAAATGAAAAATACAAGACACAACAATACAAACAAACTGCAAAACTTCACAACCAATATCATTTGTCTCATACTCATTTCACTATCAATCAAGCATGTGTTTTGACATTGTGATCAAATGTGTTGAATGTTCATGCCAATTCCGTTTACATTATTCAAATAGATTCACGCAATCAAGTGTTATCAAAATGATCCACTTTCTGAATATACAGATGAAATGCTTACCGGATTCCATAAGCTTGTCATTCACACTATTCTCCACTAATGTAGGCTAATGTAACACAAGGATCAATAGGACTTTCAAGGCTTGTAATGTGGGCTTAGGGTAAGGTAGGAAAATATAGGATTAAGTGGCTCAACTCACCCAAACACACAATTATCACTTCAAATCACCAATTGCCAAACAAAATAACTACCTTCACTTTTGTTGAATTCTCCACTGTTCTCCTTGTATGAGCCTAAATTCACTGATTTTTTTTTTCGAAACCCCCAAACTTATTTTTTTTTTTACACATGAGGGTTCATATTTTTTTTTTCCGGCAACTTCATGCAAGTGAACATATACCCTACTTATCATACCCTCCTCAAATTTCAACATTTTGTGTGTATGAGTGATGGGTCATTAGGATTTTCACATGTAGTCTCAATGTATAAGATTTGGTTGCCAAAGAACGGGTTTAACAGGCTCAAAGGGGACACTAGTGAAAATATATAATATAAAGGTAGGCATTTTTGGCTCTAGTTTGTTCAAAGATGGCCTAAATCATTTCCTTAATGTTACTTCACCTAGGATTTTGCCTCGACTAGTGATCGGACAAGTTCTAGAATCCGGTGGGATCATATAAGAAACACTCAACTTCGTAAATCATTTTCAAATAAATCAACTGAATTATGCATGTAGATGGAATTAATGGAATGAAACATAGATCACCGCTCAAACACATGCTCTTTTGACCGTTTAACTCATATTCGACAAATTCACTTAGTCATGCAGTTCTACAGTTCAACAAATGACTCGACTCGACTCAACTCAAAGCAAATATACAAGACACAAAATAACACGAAGAAAGTAGGATCACAAACTGAAAAAGGTATTACCACTCCCCCAAACTTAATATAACCATTGTCCTCAATGGAAGAGGTGCAACTCCTCGTCGGAATCGTGGGGTGAAAGAGAAGCAACAGGGCCAACTGGTAGCACTCCATAGGGTCGATGGCTTTTTCCTTGCCTTTCTATGATTTAGGAGGCACAATACCAACCTGTCAAACAAAACCAAACGTGGAAACGAGCAATGGGGTAAAGTACCACAATATCATGTGAAGACCATGGGAGCTACATCAATGTTATATAATTGTGATCGACATGTGAACTCCTCCAAGCAAAAGGGTATGCAAAAGTGTTAAATTTCTCATTGAGGCATTTTATCAAACACATGGTGGGCATAAATCAAGGTAAATGATGTATATGCAATTAAATATCAAATTATGCCAAAATTTCAATGCATCCAAATACTATCACAATAAGCACCTTTTGCACATAATTTCACAAGAATCGCGTAATGAGCATGCAAGAGGGATATGGGTGAGATGCAACATGACTACTTCTAATAAAACACAAACATTCTAACTAATCAAACTATGAAAGCAAGTAAAATGAGCTTGGGTTGCCTCCCAAGAAGCGCTAAATTTAAAGTCTTTAGCCAGACTTTTGTTTTACTCAACCGGAATCCAAAAACAAGTGCCGATCATGCCACGCCTTTGTATTTTCCAATAGTATAAGCGATCCTTTAGTGTATATAAGACGTGGATGATTAAGGATCCGAATGTTGATGGTCTTTTGGAAATCAAAAAATGTGTTCCTAATGATGAAAAATGGTTTATCAATCATAGTAAAGATATTTCTATCTTTACTCACATTAAATATCATGAAATTTGTAGAACATGTTAATTGATCACCATTTTCAAACATTGTTCCTTCAAGTGTATGCTTCTTAAAATTTGATACATTTGTATTGAAGCTTACATCTAGAGTGCACATATTTTTGTCAATATGAGGATTTTCAATTGAGTGAGAGATAGAGATACTCCCTGAGTTAATTTGATGTGGCTCCTCCTCTTGTAAGATCGGATTGCACTCTTCAAAAGTCTCCTCCAAATTTTGAAGGACATCCACCTTTTTCATAATGCATGTTCATGATTTTCTATTTCACCAGGTCCCAAGAATGATGACGACTCTTCATTATTAAGTTGGTCAATCATTTGTTGGAGTAACTTTGACATAGTTTGACATGTAATCTCAATTTGTTGAATGCTTGCCTCGGTTTGTAGTAATCTATCATCACTTTCTCGATTTCTTATCTTACACTCTTCGATAAACTCAGCAAGATTCTTTTCCAACTCGGACCGATGTTTTATCTCATCTTGTCGTCTTCTTGCCTCACAATCATCTAGAATTGATAAAGTATTTCTTCCAAGCTAGACAATTGTTCTTGTGGCTGATGAAAGGTTTCATGATTTGCCATATTTTGGGTCCATACATTTTCTTGAGGTGGATAATAAGGAACAAAATGGTTCACACTTTGACTTCCAAAAAAATCACGAGTAGCATCATCGGTTGCCACGTATATGCATACATTATAATTCCATCCAACGATGTGCCTAAAAAAATTACACAAAATTAAAACAAGAAAAGAAAAAAAAAAAAAAATAGTCAAATTACAACTAGACAATCAACCTTGATATCACACAAAACACATTCTCCGGCAACGGCGCCAAAAACTTGTTAGAGAATTTTCTAACCGCAAGTCTACGGTGTCAAGTTTTAATATAGTGATATGAGTAGGGTTGTCGTATCCACAGTGAATGCGTGTATAAGTAACAAGTATAAATTACCTACGCTATATTTGACAGATCAATAATAGGTGGACGTCTCAATTTATAAATAAAAACAACTAGATATAACTAATCAAAATATAAACATCTAAATCTATGGGAGAATGAATTCTAGAGGTGTGATGAATCTAGTTTTCCCTTATATTATCAATATGGTATATCAATCACAAATTACCAATTTATAAGTCAAGATTTCTACAATAATCATTTCCTCTCTCGAGTGCCAAATGATTTTAGATCACAATTGGGAAATCAACATCTCTATAAAATTCACCAATTGAAATCTCAATAAAAACTATGAATCTTGGTTGATGACTTCAAAGGATTCACAAATCTCTCAATTCTATGAAATCTAGGTTATGCTATTTCAAGGCCATGTATTCAATTACTCTCTCAAGTGTCAAATCAAATACACCAAACACTCTAAATTATTGATCAAGTAATTTAGAAGCAATAAATCCAAATAGCACAAATATATTGGGAAATCTAGATTGACAAACCACAATATCAAAACAAAAGTTCAAACATAGATTACATCATCCCTCTAGAATTATAGTGTTTAGCTCATGATGAAAATACAAATATTAATAATCAAATGAGAATGCATCTCAAATGATATGCAAGAAACAACAAAGAAGGAATTAAAGAGATTAAAGAAGAATCTTATCTATTTCTAGATGATAAATGTCTTCAATCTTCTTCCCCAACTCTTTCCTTGTGTCTTGGTGGTGTTGGGTTTCATCTCCAAGTGTCCTCCATGCCCTAGATCAAGCCTCCCATGCATCTATTTATAGTACCCTCCTTTTAGATCCAAAAATCGGACTTTCATTGTTTTGTCCGCCCACGGGCGCTGCAACGCTCGAAAATGGGCGCTGCAGCGCCAAAACACAAACCCAGACGGCCCTTTTTTCAGCCGGGTCTTTGCGCAGCGCCCGTAGAACACTCCGGGCGCGGCTCATTTTATTCTTGTTTGCATCGCTCTTTTTTATTTGTAGCGCCATCCAAACGTCCGAATTGGCTTTGGGTGTCTTCATAAGAGTTGTAGCCCTCTCTCTTAGATTTCCATAGCCACTTGAATCAGCTCTATAGAAATTGTGTAGAGAAAGTTATGACCAAAATACTAAAACCTACCAGTGCTAGAAACTCCAGACGCGTTTGGACGTTTCTTCAAATCAATCTTTCGTTGTTTGATCATCCTTGCTTCTTTTGACACACAACTCATTAAAATGACTCTAGACTCAATATAATTGGCCCTCAACATGGCTTGGCCTCTCAAATGACTCGAAACAATAGAAATTAATGCCTAACCTATGAGATATAACAAAAACGACTCAAAATACTCAAAAACAACACAAAACTCAAGTCTAGGAAGCCCAAATCAATGGTATAAAACCAAGTGAATGCGCCAACGAGTAGATAAATAACACACCACAATTTCACTATATTTTGAAATTTTATTTTGATTTTTACATTATAAAACAATTTAACCCTATAATAATCGTAGTCGGACTCTGATACCAACTGATGCATGCAGAAGCATGAAGTACAAAAAACACAAACACTATCGTTAGTTCATGAGAATAGCGGAAACTATTGACACAAAGCAATAGAATTCTCAAAAGAACATGTATTGCTTGGACAATAAATCTCAAACTTTAATATCAATTCAACCACCTTAAAAATAATAAAATAATAAGTATTTATAGGATTAAACTCCTATCACGATAAAACTCGTAACTATTAAATACTTTTAAAAGATAATAAAATAACAAATTAAATCTCATCTTAAATATTATCTCCATCAGAGTTTTTAGAGCATAAAAAGCTTATGTAATTTGAATCTTGGAACCATAGAATCTATTGAGCAAAACTCACATGACTTAATATATGTACTTTAAACATTAATGTAAACAATCATAATATTTAACGGAACAAATAGTAAAAATTCCCACATTGAAACAAAAGAAAAGATTTGATGCAATTTATGTGTTGGTATTCTATAGCCCTTAGATCTCATTGCTATCTACATTACCTACTATAAACGAAATTAGTTTATCTTAGAATCCTAAATAGTATTAGAGGTCTCAATTTCGGTTGGGTCCAGGTTCGCAGGTCCGAGTTCATGGGTCCAGGGTCAGAATCAACCAACCCAGATCCGATCTGTTTAATCATTCGTGCCAGAATCTTCAACTCGTACCCAACCTATTTATTTCACATGTGACCCAAAACCAACCCGTTTAATTAACCTGTTTGATAAAAAAAAATATTTACATTTAATAGTTTCAACTAAACAATTTTTTTTAAAAAAATCAATCACTATGACACACTATTTAATCAATAAAAAATATCATAATTCATAACATTCAAAAAGAAATAACATAATTACATAAATAACATAATATACTAATCATATTTTGAGGGAGCTAAATACAATTTACCCTCCGAACTATGCCCCTTTTTCGAATGTGCCTACCAAACTTTATTTTGTTTCACTATGCCCCATGTACTATGCGAAAGTTTACCCTTAACCATATATGGACAATTTTGCCCCTAATTTTTGCAAATTTATTTAATAGTTTTAGAAGTCCATCTAAACTCCAATTTGTTGTATCTGACCCTCAAAATTTAAAAATTGATCATATAACTAATCAATATGAATTAAACTCCTAAAATTTTTGGTTCCCGGATTTATCGAGGGAATCCGAACCAAACTGGGTTTTTGATTTTAAAATTGGATATAGTCCATTACGACCATACCAGGCCCAACATGCTTCCGTAAAATTAATCTATCCCTTAAAATTCATACCTTTCTTTGGCCAAAACAGCACCGGGTGAAATAGCTCGCAACACAACCAGTTGGAAAATTACCGCCCCTGGATCGGTTGACAAACAGTTCACACTGTTCAACTTCAACCAGCAGGGAAGATGATCTACAAGTTATCCAACCCCTTCAGCAACTGCTCATCACAACCTTAGTTCGTTTCCTACTCCAGGCGTACAAGATAATCTTTAAACGGGATAAATTAATAGAACATTATGAACACATGTTGAAGCAAAAAGCCCCTTTTTATTAAGAACTTATAGAAATATTATTACATTAGTAATCTCCTATTGGGAGGAGAATACTTGTTTAACCTCTCATGTATGAGGCTTGCACTCGTAAAGGCTAAATTGCATTTTTAGTCCTGTATCTTTGGCCCAGTGGCATTTTTAGTCCTTTAACTATTTAGAGTTGCAGTTTTGGTCCTGGACAATTTTGCCCTTATGGCAGAATAGCATTTTTAGTCCTTTATCTTTCAGAAGATAGCAATAATAGTCCTATAACTATCGAGAATTAGCACTATCAATCCTTTCATACCATAGCTATTTTCAATAAACCCAAATTTCATAGATTATAGGAATTTGCTTTTTCTGAAACCTATTTTGTTCGTGGCATTGTTACACCTACTTAGATCCAGTCTCTATTCAGAGGTTTTAAATGGATCATGTCAGGTTTCCAGCCTATAAACTCAATAGGACATACTTCTGCAAAATTCTCATAATACTAAATAATTTGATTTCAGACTAAGATTTTGTTAAAACGGATATAGTCCATCACGACCATATCAGGCTCAACATGCTTCCGTAAAATTAATAAATCCTTTAAAATTTATACCTTCTTTGACCGAAACAGCACCGGGTGAAATGGTTCGCAACACCACCAGTCGGAAAATTACTGCCCCCAGATCGTTTGACAAACAGCTCCTCACTGTTCAACCTCACCCTCAGGGAAGATGATCTGCAAGTTATCCATCTCCTTCAGCAACTGTTCAGCACAACCTTGGTTCGTTTCCTACTCCAGGCGTATAAGAAATTCTTAAACGGGATGAATTAATGGAACATTATGAAGACACGTTGAAGCTGAAAACCCCTTTTTATTAAGAACTTAAAGAGATATTTATTACATTAGTAATCTCCTTTTGGGAGGAGAATACCGGTTTAGCCTCTCATAGATGAGGCGTACACTCGTAAACACATAAAACTTAAAACTAAAACACTCAAACTATTACAAATTTATCTCTCAGATTTTATTGTAAGAAAACTAAGGAAAATGTTCGATGTCCTCAGCTTTCTTCAAATCCTGCATTTTATAGAGGTAAGTCCGGACTTCAAAGGTGGACTTCAAATCTTGCTGATATATATGACGTCACTACTTACGTCATATCCCACATTATTGCCTCGCCAGCTGGTTTTCTTTTTCTCCCTCGTGACTCAGCCCATGTGATGTTTGTCGGGGAATCTCTTAAAAATTTGGTTTACGTGGTCCCCGAGGATAACACGTCTTGTGAGCTGGGCCCTTATCCTTTCCAGCTGCATGATCTTGTCGGTCGGGTTTGGGTCGGAATCCTTTCCCAAACTCGGGTTTCTTCTGTTCGGGGCATGCTTGTGATGATCCGGTCGATCCAAAGGCCAACATGCGCGTATGTTACGAGAATTTCCGGTAAGTTTCTTTGCTTGCGGAATCTTGTTCTCCGAGAGAATTCTTCTCTTCGTCTCGAAAAGCTCCTCGCAAATCTGTTGTTGATCCAGTCATTGAATTGATAAGAAAGATCCATTTCTTTGAATTCTCGGAAAAACTTAAATGGATATTTGACTTTGTCCATTTTCGTTAGACAAACCCAAAGATCCCATGCTCGTCGTGTAGAAGTTTCATCTTGAAATTGCTTCTACTAACATCGGTACTTCTTAGGTGAAGCCGCTTTAATGTATTTTAAAGCATTTCCATCCGGTCTTCTTAGCTTGATGAAATGAAAAGCTTCATTAAAGCCTTTCTTCATTTGGTTCGGAGCCGACCGATAAAATACTGAGTTCAAAATATCTCCTCCGGCCAAGTGTGGATTATTGGCCCATGTCTCGTAAAATCGCTTCCCCAATCCATTTCGGTAATTTTGAAATTTCGGGAATCCTGGTGACACGGTATAAATTGAAGCTAAAGCTCCAAAAGTATACCATTCTTGTACTTCATTTGGATGACTTCTGGTTTCATCCAAACTCGGGATACTTGCTCGAGATATCAACCATTGTTTTTCCGGGTTAATACCTTGTCTTGTAACTAGTTTCTCCCATTTGCCGATATACCGCATAGGAGAAATCTTAATCTCGTCGATTTGAACCTTAGATTTTTGCCTGTCGTGGCCTAAGATTCAACTCTCCCTCTTTTACCCCGCAGAGTCTTGGCTTGACTTGAAGACTCGGGTTGTGACACCGGAGCTTCAACATTCGATTCTGATTTGTACACCTTCGGGGGATGCATCACCGCAACACTTGTGATTATGGTACTTGAATCCATAACCTCCGGGTTAGAGCCCCGTACTCTCTCGGCCCCTTTTTGCACCGTAGGAGATGCGGCTGGAAGAGAGGCCCTTACAGCCGCTAAGAACAATTGTCCTTGAGCGAATCGGCATGCTCGTATTTGACTAGAAATGGAATTAAGTCACTGTTGAAGTCGTCCAACAACACGCATTGAGACATAACGTCCCAAAATCTCGTTCTAGACTCTCCAGGTTTTCCCGAGATGTCTTACTCGTTTAAGGACCTCATCGCCAACGTGTCCTTCCATCTTGTGTAAAAAATCGCAAGAATATTTTCATGAGATTTTATAATGACAATATCATAATCATAATATTGACATTGACTTGCCATCTAAGTAATCGAGCTTTTACGGTTTTGATTCAATTTTGTTTTTAAAAGCTTTGACACTTGAATTATCAATTTTTAAAGTAAACTTTTTAGCGGTAAAAATAGAGGCCATTTTTTAAAAGCATTTCGATCGCAAAGAATTCTTTCTCGTTGATATGCCATCTGTTTGCTTCACTAGGTGTGAATAAACGCGCAATATCGCATGGCACTTCCTCATCGGTGTGACCTTAGTAAGAGATTTGCCCACCAATCATCACTTGCATCGTGTAAAGAACCGATTCGTCCTCGTCTTGGGAGTCGCAAGTTTTGGAAGCTTTTTACAAACTTCTTTAAGTTGCTTAATTCCTTCTTGATGTTCATCTTCCCATTTGAATCTGCATCTTTTTTAAGCAATGGGCTAAACACCCCCCGTAATATGCCGGATTGTTAATGAACATCCAACAAAATTAACAACTCAAGAAAACTCAAGTCGCTTCTTGTCTTTAAGTGTATCTGGAAATCACTGTATCTTTTCCACAATATGATTCTGTAGAATAATTCCAGATTCATCGATTTCAATTCCGAGGAATTCAACCTGTCTTGTTGCGATCACCGCCTTCTTCTCTGAAAGCACTAATCCTTCTTTGTGACAAACATCTGAAAATATCTCCAAATGTTTGAGATGCTCCTTCATGTTCTTTGATGCGATAAGTATGTCATCAATATATACAAACATGAAACTAAAATAATCTTTGAAGAGATTATCCATTTTTCTTTGATATATTTGGGGTGCGTTAGCCAATCCCATAGGCATCACGTTCCAAATATAGTGTCCCTGTGGTGTAGAGAAAGCTGTAACTTTTTTTCTCCATCTTAATCTGGTAGAATCCAGACTTGCAATCGAACTTTGAGAATATCTTGGCACCTTTGATGCAGTTAACCAGATGTTCTCTACTTGGGATATTGTATCCGTTGAATTCCAAAATGTTATTAATCCCCTTGTAATTAATAACAAGTCTTGGCTTTCCTCTTTTGATTTCTCCATGGTTTCTGACTAAGAATCCTGGACTGCTGTATGGAGAAACTCCTGGTGAAATCAACTTAAGGTCAAGATGTTCCTTAAGTATTTTCTGCATATCCTCCCAATCCTCCTGGTTCATAAGGATTGGTTTGAATCTTATGAACTCGTACTCCTTTCCGGGTTTAACCTTTAAGGATGCTTTGAGCTCATTCTTGTCCCACCATGCCAAAGGATCTTCATTATAATTCCTTTGGATTTTCTTCTTGATATCCTCGAGTGATATTTGTTTTTCAATGGTCACATCACTCTGTGGATTCTCCATTAGGCTCACCATCAATTCAGCAATAACCTCTGGAGTAACTCGTTCTTCTCCTTTCACTTTGTACCATGGGGTACCGCCTGCGCCTCCGATCATGATTTCTGCTTGTTTAATTTCCTTATTAAGGATAAGAATCCTCTTAGAGAAATCTCTTCCTGCAATAGCTGGTAAATCTTCTCCAATTTCTTTAACATCCGGCTTTGTAGTACATATTCTGGCACCTGAATCAATATAGGCGGCAAAATACTAGGCCTTATATTCAGCATATAACATTCCGATAGAAATGTATATGGAGAATGGACTAGTGGTCATCTGATTCTGTATCTATTATCAGCCACTGTGAATTCCATTCCTTCTTGTAGTCTTTCCCAATGTTTATGATCCTCAAGAAATTCAATTCCCAGTATTAATTGCTCTGGGATTTTCCCTGCTACTCCTGAGATAGTTAGCTCAATTTCACATATCTTCAGGCTTCCTTGATACCTTCCAACTATAGGTTGTTGGAGATAATACAGAACACCACAAGGAAAAATATTATCCTTTTGAGTGATGTCGAATATTACTTCAACCTCTCGCCATCTTTCTGGACATTTAAGCTCTCTCTTTGTTTTAAAAACATCGGGATGCGAATTTGAATACTTGGTCTCCTTTCTTCCCAACGGCCTGCTACTCACCCATTCGTCTGCTTTGGAAAGACATCCTTCTCAGGCTCAACTCTGAGACTTCGACTTTTGTTGAAGACTGGTTGATCTTGAATTATCATATCAATCTCTTTTATAGTTGGAGATTCAATGATTTCTGGTAGAACCACCCTGGCAAAGTCCTCAAAGATTCTTGGGACTTCAATAAATTCCTTTCTCAAGAATACTTCGGAATGATGGGTATTCGAGAGAGCATAGGAAATCTTGTATGTGATCGAGTAGGGTATGTTCCCTTCTTTCATCAAATCGACTCTTTTGAAATCTTGATGAAGGGTTAGGACTCTATTAAAATCTCGATCTCCCAAATTGTATGCAATTCTCGGATAGACATTAAATGCTAATTTTCCTGCATACACATTTCCTGTAACAGCTCCAAGGCATGAATTCTTGAGATGTGAGATTTGCTTGTCAAAAATAGCAAGATTGAGTGGCGAATCTATTCCTTCCTTGAATGTTGCCTTAATAATGACTCTTATGGCTCCAATGTGAATCCATGAGAGTGTATTTGCAACTTCTCTTTTAACTCTACTTTTGATCTCCTGTATTTCTCTAATAGGGACCAACTGCATCTCGATCAGGTTACCGGTAAACTCCATCGGAATGGCAAATTCTTCGGTTGTTACCCTGTGAATAATTTGGTGTTTTCTGTTACGAAATCCAATCTTATCCAGTGCTTTTCCCATAGCTCCGATTGTAAATCCATCATAGACTTGAAGCTTTGGATTTTCCTTCATGATTCTCATAAAAGTTTTAGGAGAAACCGTCGTGTGAGAGAGGAATCGACATATCCTCCCCGATTGTCTCTTTGAAGAATTTCTTCTTCACTCACGATTCGAGCCGTGAGTCACTTCCATCGTCGAATAGATCTATTCTTCATAGATGCTCTCATCGAGGGTATATCCTCAAATTGATACACTGTATAAGATCTAATAATAGCGACTTCCTCCATTTCGGTGTGGCTTGGTATCGACTCCTCGTTTTTGATTTGTCCGGGCAATCCGTTGAGATATGCCCTCTTGCTCGCATGTCCAAGCAATTACTGATCTTTGAAGCTTTCATTTGCTGGTGTGAGCACGCCTGAAAGTTCTTCTCCCTGGATTTCTTTGGTACTTGCTTGATTAGAACACGATGATGAGGCTCCCCTGCTTTGTCTTTGGTCTTTGCCCCGATTTATAACCGGGCTTTTTTTGTTTTGAGAACCTTCTAGGTCTCCATGAAGACTCGCTTCTTTCTTTCTTTCTTTGCTTCGCGGCGGTATGGATGGTTCCTTCTTCCTTTTGTGCCGCCTTGGTTGACCTCCCATAATTGTTGGGATGTCATTATCCACGCAACATAGAGGAACTGCTTTGTTAATTCCTCTTAATCTCTTGTAATTCTGTCAGATTTGCTTGGTAGCACCATTCGAGATAACTTGGCCTTTAGGAAAGACATTTTTCGCCGGCTTTTTCTCAAATTTGCATCCTTGTATTCCCTGATAAGCATTTCTCTCCAGGGACTCGGAATCTTGGCAAAGAATAGCTGTGCAGCTTCCTTTTCTTCAATCTTGGATTTCCACCGGTATTCGGTGAACAACTTGATATATTCGTCAATATGACAAATATCATATAACTCAAGGCTATGGAGGGCTTGTTTATATCTCTTTCTTTTTTCATCCTCTAATCCCTCGAAATAACCTGTGCCAATGAAATGGATTTTGAATAGTTTTGCCATACCATCGACAATTCCTTTAAGTGATTCCCCTGATGTGACCGAACCTTTCGTACTAGCATCGGTCATATCCCAGGCAATCTTCACCGATCCTTCAAGACTCATTTCAAGGAGTAAAATGAATAAATCCTTTGTAAGATCGAGGGTTCCTGCTGAAATTCTCATAGCTGAAGCCCATTCATTAATGAGAACTTCTCTATTTTTAAAATTTGGGATATCCAGATTTAACATCAATCCATATGGATGTATTGGGTCGAGGTGCGATCTTCCATAAGGCGTCTGATAAACATTCGGCCTTCCAGTAGGTTGTCTGGTTCCCGCAAGTGGGTTTCGACCTCCTGTCCCTGAAAATGGATCACTCCCAGTCGTGAAATCCCCAGCGTGTGGCATCCTCTTGTCCCGAGCTCCATGATTCGAACCCGTACTTTCTTCGACGTTAGGATTAACTGGTGGCGGTGGTGGTGGAATTGCTCTACCTTGTGGGTCATAGGTAACCAAAGCTGATCCATCACTGCGTTCATCTTTAAATGTACAATACCCAATCCCGAAGAAGTTCGCCGGTCGTGTAGATCTTAAAGATTCATCTTTTCCATATCCATCTTTTTAATTTTTGATGGATTTTCCTTTGATTAGAGCAATGAGCTTCTCCTCACTGTCATATTTCGTATAACCGGTTGGTTTCCATTTTTGGTGTAAATAGGGCACTATTCCGAAATCTATACGCTTCTTTCCTTCGGAAAAACTTGTACGTCCTCCAGTTCTTGACTCGTTTTGAATATCATGAAGGAGTTCAAGAGTTTCTTCGATATTTCACCATCGTCTCCATTTGGTTTGGATCGATAAACTTGTCTTTGGTAGATGAATATGGCGGTTGCCATAATTCTTCACCGTCTTACAGACTTCTCTAAGATCTTCGGAGAACTTAGATTTGTCTAGAAGTATCTCGTTCCACTCGGGTACTCCATCGGGAATCATTGTTTCGATGGGAATTTTCATGAACCGTTTCTTGAAGGTTCATCAAGTGAACATATAGTACCGGTTAAGCATCGAATCGCTTATAATATTCTCGCTCGCATTTTGCATTGCCTTAAGGTTTCCCGTCGGCTCACCGTTTCTTTTTCTTCATGTTGGTATTCTCAATATGAAACCTGGTCAAGGTGTTCTTGTGCATACATCGTCAATATTTGATGATATGTCTGTAAGGGGTACATCTCGGACATCGGTCCGGATCCATATTCTCGGAGAAATTCTCCTCACCAATTGTTAATTACATAAATCTAATAAATATAACCAAAAGTTCTTAATAAACCTGGGCTCTCATACCATTTTGAACACAATACTTAGTCAAATCAGCCATTATATGAGAAAGGGTATAATTGGTATTATGAAAATATGAAATAAACCTGGTAGACCAATTTTGCCAAAACTTGAAACTTAATGGACTAAAATTGCTCAAGTGTAAAACTTATAGGACCAATTTTGCAAAAACTTATAAACTTCCAGGACTAATTTTGCAAACTCAATACTTAGAGGACCGAAATTGCAAACCGTTCATAGTTACAGGACCAATTTTGCAATTTACCCTACTCGTAAATACATAAAACTTAAAACTAAAACACTCAAAATATGACAAATTTTCTCTCAGAATTTATTATAAGAAAACTAAGGAAAATGTTCGATGTCCTCAGCTTCCTTCAACTCCTGCCATTTATAGAGGAAAGTACGGACTTCAAATGCGGACTTCAAATCTTGTTGAGATGTAAGACGTCACTACTTACATCATACTTCTGAATTATTGCCTCGCCAGATGTCTTCCTTTTCTTTCCACGTGACTCAGCCCATGTGATGGTTGTCGAGGAATCTTTTAAAAAGTTGGTCTGCGTGGTCCCCGAGGAAAACATTTCTTGTGAGCTGGGCCCTTGTCTTTTCTAGCTGCATGGTCTGTTAGTCGGGTTTGGGTCGGAATAATTTCCCAAACTCAGGTTTTTTCTATTCGGGGCATGCTTGACAGATACGGTCAATGTTATAGAATTTCCGGTAAGTTTCTTTGCTAGCCGAAATCTTGTTTTCTCGGAGAATTCTTCTCTTTGTCTCGAAAAGTTCCTCTGCAAATCCTGTTGTTGATCCTGTCATTGAATTCAGAAGGAAAGATCTATTTGCTGAATTCTGAAAGAACTTGAATGGATATTTGACTTTGTCCATTTTTGTTAGACAAACCCAAAGACCCATGCTCGTCGTGTAGAATCTTCGTCTTTGGAAATTGCTCATACTAACAATGGTACTTCTTCCGGTGAAGCTGCCTTAATGTATTTTAAAGCATTTCCATACGGTCTTCTTAGCTTGATAAAATGAAAAGCTTCATTAAAGCCTTTCTTTGATGGTTCGGGAGCTGCACTAATAAAGTATAGTTCCAAAATATCTCCTCTGGCCAAATGTGGATTATTTGCCCAAGTCTCGTAAACTGCTTCCTCAATCCATTTCGATAATTTTGAAATTTCTGGGAATCCGGGTGACACAGTATATATTGAAGCTAGAGCTCCAAAAGTATACCATTCTTGTACTTCATTTGGATGATTTCCTGGTTTTATCCAAACTCTAGGATACTTACCTGAGATATCAACTATTATTTTTTCTGGGTTAATACCTCTTCTTGTAACCAATTTCTCTCATTGTCATTGATATACCTGCATTGGAGAAATCTTAATCTCATCAGTTTGAAACTTAGATTTGCCTGTCTGTGGCCTAAGATTCAACTCTCCCTCTCTAACCCCAGAGGTGCTAGGTTGACTTGAAGACTCGGGTTGTGACACCGGAGCTTCACATTCGTTACAGTTTGTACACCCTCAGGGGATGCATCACCTGCAACACTTGTGATTGTGGTACTTGAATCCATAACCTCCGGATTAGAGCCTCGTTCTCTATTCGCCCCTTTTTGCATCGTAGGAGATGCGGCCTGGAGGAGAGGCCCTTACAGCGCTAAAAACAATTGTCCTTGAGCGAACTGGCATGCTCGTATTTGACTAGAAACGAATTTCTGGTCAGCCTGTTGAAGTCGTCCAACAACTTCTGCATTGAGACATAACATCCCAAAATCTCGTTCTAGACTCTCCAGGTTTTCCCTGAGATGTCTTACTCATTTAAGGACTTCGTCAGCCATGCGTCCTTCCATCTCGTGTCAAAAAATCTGCAAAAACATTTTCATGAGATTTTATAATGACAATATCATAATCATAATATTGACATTCAGCTTGCCATCTAAGTAATCTAGCCTTTTCTGGTTTTGATTGAATTTTGTTTTTCAGAAAAGCCTTGACACTTGAATTATCAATTTTTAAAGTAAACTTTTTAGCCAGTAAAAATAAAAGCCATTTTTGAAAGCCTTTCTGACTGCAAAGAATTATTTCTCGTTTATATGCCATTGATTTGCTTCACTGTCTGTGAAAAACCACTGCAATATCTGCATGGCACTTCCTCATTTGGTGTAGCTTTTGTGAGAACAACTGCCCACAATAGTCACTGGCATCTGTATATAGAACCAGTTCATCTTCATCTTGTGGAATTGCAAGCTTTGGAAGCTTTTTACAAATTTATTTAAGCTGCTTTATTCCTTCTTGATGTTCATCTTCCCATTTGAATGTAACATCTTTTTTGAGCAATGGGCTAAACACCTTTCGGTAGTGTGCTAGATTGTTTATGAACATCCCAGCAAAATTAACAACCCTAAGAAAACTCTGAAGTTGTTTCTTGTCTTTAAGTGTATCTGGAAATCCTTGTATCTTTTCTACAATATGGCTTTGTAGGATGATTCCAGATTCGTCGATTTCTATTTAGAGGAATTCAATATGTCTTGTTGCAATCACTGCCTTCTTCTCTGGAAGCACTAATCCTTCTTTGTGGCAAACATCTGAAAATATTTCCAAATGTTTGAAATGTTCCTTCATGTTCTTCGATGCAATAAGGATGTCATCAATATATACGAACATGAAACTGAAATAATCTTTGAAGAGATTATCCATCTTCCTTTGATATATCTGGGGTGCGTTAGCCAATCCCATAGGCATCACGTTCCAAATATAATGTCCTTGTGGTGTGGAAAATTTGTGAACTTCTTACTTTCTTCCTCTATCTTAATTTGGTACAATCCGGACTTTGCATCGAACTTTGAGAATATCTTGGCACCTTTGATACTGATTAACGGATGTTTCTCGCTTGGGATATAATATCCGTCGAACTCGAATGTTATTAATCCCTTTGTAATTAGTAACAAGTTTTGGCTTTCCTCTTTTGATTTCTCCATGGTTTCGACTAAGAATCACGGATCATTTTGTATGGAGAAACTCCTGGTGAAATCAACTTAAGGTCAAGATGTTCCTTAAGTATCTTCTGCATATCCTCACGATCCTCCTGATTCATAAGGATTGGTTTGAATCTCACGAACTCATACTCGTTCCATTGTTTAACCTTTAAGGATGCTTTGAGCTCGTTCTTGTCCCACCATGCCAAAGGATTTTCATTGTAATTCCTTTGGATTTTCTTCTTGATATCTTGAGTGATATTTGTTCTTCTATTGTAACATCACTCGTGGCTTCTCCATTAGGCTCATCATTAGTTACGCAATAGCCTGCGGAGGTACTCATTCTTTTCCTTGTATTCTGAATGAATACAAGTCATTATCCCATCGTTTTGTATCTTTTTGCTTCGAACCATATTGTTGAAAGGATAATAAGGCATCATCAAATCTTCTCTTATCCGCCATTTTTAGATTTCGAAGTTTAGCTTCATCACCACGCTTGCTGCGAAAATTAATAGGCATTTTTCTGTAAAATGCTTCCCGCAGTCTCTGGACAATAATCTTATGATCACATAATGTTGTGAATATAAGTCTTCTTGTCTCATTTTCCTGTGTAAATCACTTAAATGTTTGTAGGAAATTATTTCCTAGCAAAACATTTGCTCCTGTATCATGGAAATAGATTGGTGGCGTCTTCACTTTTTATCAAGGGTGCGCTGCGCCTCGAGATCATGATTTCTGCTTGTTTAATTCCTCGATTAAGGATAAGAATCCTTTTAGAGAAATCTCTTCCTGCAATAGCTGGTAAATCTTCTCCGATTGCTTTAGGAAAAACATTCGGCTTTGCAGTACATATTCCGACACCTGAATCAATATAGGCGGCGAAATATTCAGCCTTATATTCAGCATATAACATTCCTATAGAAATGCATATAGAGAATGGGCTAGTGGTCATCTGATTCTATATCTTTTGTCAACCACTTTGTGAACTCCATTCCATCTTGTAATCTTTTCCAAGGTTTATGATCCTCAAGAAATTCAATTCCCAGTATTAATTGCTCTGGGATTTTCCCTGCTGTCCCGATAATTGTCAGCTCAATTTCACCTATTTTCAGGCTTCCTTGATACCTTCCAACTATGGGTTGTTGGAGAAAATATAGAACATCACAAGGAAAGATGTTACCCTTTTCAGTGATGTCGAATATTACTTCAACTTCTCTCCATCCTTTTGGATATTTCAGCTCTCCCTGTGTTTTGAAAATATCTGGGATGCGCTGAACTGTACTCGATCTCTTTTCTTTCCAATGGCTACTGCTTATCATTCTATCTTGTAGGAAAGACATCCTTCTCGGCTCAACTCTAAGACTTCGACTTTTGTTGAAGACTGGTTGATCATGAAAAATTCTTGGGACTTTAATAAATTCCTTTCTCAAGAATACTTCGGAATAATGTGTATTCGAAAGAGCATAGGAAATCTTGTATGTGATCGAGTAAGGTCTATTTCCTTCTTTCATCAAATCATCTCTTTTGAAATCTTGATGAAGGGTTAGGACTCGAAATCTCGATCTTCCAAATTGTATGCAATTCTAGGATAGACATTAAATGTCAATTTTCCTGCATACAAATTTCCTATAACCGCTTCAAGGCATGAATCCTTGAGATTTGAGATTCGCTTGTCAAAGATAGCGAGATTGAGTGGCGAATCTATTCCTTCCTTGAATGTTGCATTTATAATAACTCTTATGGATCCAATATGAATCCATGAAAGTGTGTTGCCAACTTCTCTTTTGATTGTGCTTTTGATCTCCTGGATTTCTCTGTAAGGGATCAATCGCATCTCGATCAGTTCCAGTGAATTCCATCGGGATGGCAAATTCTCCGGTAGTTACCCTATGGATAATTTTGTGTTTTCTATTACGAAACCCAATCTTATCCAAAGCCTTTTCCATTGCTCCAATTGTAAAACCGTCATAAACTTGAAGCTTTGGATCTTCCTTCATAATTTTCATAAGAGTCTTATGAGAAACCGTAGTAGTGTGAGAGAGGAATCGACATATCATCTCGACCATCTCTTTGAAGAAATTCTTCTTCACTCCGATTCTCGAATCGGATTCACTTCCATTGTCATAATAGATCTCTTCTTCATAGATGCTTTCATCCGAGGGTAAATCCTCAAATTGATACACTGGATCAAATCTTGATAATAAATGACTTCTTCAATTCTGGTGTAGCTTCGAACTGTCTGACTCCTCGTTTCTGGTTCTCTGGACAATCAGTTGAGATATGTCCTCTTGCTCCGCATGTCCAACAATTACAATCTTTGAAACTTTCATTAGCTCTGGTATGAGCTCTTTGAAATTTCTTCTCCTGGGGTTTCTTTGATGTACTTGCTTGATTTGAAACGATGATGAGGTTCTACTCTGCTTAGTCTTGGTCTTGACACGATTTATAACCGGGCTTTTTGTTTTGACCAAAACATTATAGGTCTCCATGAAGACCCTTACTTTTGTTGTTGCTTCCCCGGTGGTATGGATGGCTTCTCTCTTTCTTCTTCTTATGCCGCCTTGGTTGACCTCCCACCACTGTTGGGATATCATCGTCTACGCAACATAAAGGAACTGATTTATTAATTCCTCATAATCTCTTGTAATTCCGATATAGTGCTGTTTGGTAGCACCATTCAGATAACTTGGCCTTCAAGAAAGACATTCTTCTAGCCACGATATCTAAATCCGCTGCATCCTTGTATTCCCTGATAAGCATTTCTCTCCAGGGACTTGGAATTTTTGCAAAGAATAGCTGCGACGCTTCTTTGTCTCCAATCTTGGATTTCCACCGGTACTCGGTGAACAACTTGATATATTCGTCAATATGACAAATATCATGAAACTCGAGGCTATAGAGGGCTTGTTTATATCTTTTTCTTTTTTCTTCTTCTAATCCCTCAAAGTAGCCTGTGCCGATAAAATAGATTTTAAATAGTTTTGTCATATCATCAACAATTCCTTTTAATGATTCTCCAGCTGTGACCGCGCTTTTCATATTTGCTTCGGTCATATCCCATGCAATTCTTACAGATCCTTCAAGACTCATTTCTAGAAGTAAAATGAATCATTCTTTCGTAAGATCGAGGGTACTTGCTGCAATCCTCATAGCTGATGCCCATTCATCAATAAGGACTTCTCGATTTTTGAAATCTGGGATATCCAGATTTAGCATCAACCCATATGGATGTATCGAATCGAGATGCGATCTTCCATACGGCGTTTGATAAACATTTGGCCTTCCAGAAGGTAGTCGAGTTCCCGTAAGAGGTGGTCGAGCTCCTGTTCCTGAAAGTGGTTCACTTCCTGTAGTGAAATCTCCAACGTGATGCATTCTCTCGTCCTGGATTCCATGATTTGAACCCGCACTTTCTGTGACGTTGGGATTTAATGGCGGCGGTGGTGGAATTGGTCTACCTTGTTGGTCATAGGTAACCAATGATGATCCATCTCCTTCGTTCATCTATAAATCTACAATACCTAATCGCAAAGGATTACGCGGATCATGTAGATCTTTATGATTTATCTTTTCCCTATCCATCCTTTTAATTTATGATGGATTTTCCTTTGATGATAGCAATGAGCTTTTCATTGTCCGTCATTTTTGTACCATTTCGGTTGGTTTCCCCTTTTGGTGTAAATAAGTCTTGTTCGAAATCGTCACGCTTCTTTCCTCCGGATGAACTAGGTCTATCCTCCAGGTTTTGACTCGTTTCGAATTTCATGAAGGATTTCAAGAGTTTCCTTATGATATTTCACCATCGTCTCCATCACGGTTTTGGATCTCATGAACTTGTGTAGGTAAATGAATATGGCGGTTGCCATAATTCTCGCACCGCCGCCTACGGACTTCCCTAATATCTTTTGAGGTCTTAGATGTGTCCGAAAATATCTCGTTCCATCTTTGGTATTCCATCAAAAATCATGATTTTGATGAGAATTTTCATGGGATCGCTTCGATGATTCATCGGATCGACATATAATATCGGTTTATGTAAAAAAACTCGGATAATATGCCGCTTGTCTTCGCTTGATGTCTCGAGGTTTCCATATTGGCTCTCGCGCGTTCTTTTTTAACATATTGGTCGTTCTAATATGCTATTTTTGTCCTGGTGTTCTTGGCATACATCGTCAAAATTTGACGATATGTCTGTAAGGTATACATCTTGGACAATTGTCCAAATCCATGTTCTCGGAGAAATTCTCCTCACCAATTGTTAATTACATAAATATAATAAATATAACTAAAAGTTCTTAATAAACCTAGGCTCGATACTAATTTTTAGGATCGAAAAACCCAATAGGAGTGAATATAAAGGATATAATGAATTTATAAATTAAAAGGTAAGGCGCAACGATTTTGAAGTTCAGGGGGCAAACTGGAAACAAACTATCAATTCAGAGGAGTATTTTCGGAAATTTTAGGCTAAGTGTAACAATTTACAAAGTTCAGGGGTAAAGTAGAACAAATCAAAGTTAAGTAGGCAAGGTCGAAAATTAGGTATTGTTTGGGGGGCAAATTAAATTTACCCCTATTTTGAGGGCAACATACAAAAAGACATACAAAATAATAGCAACATACATAATTAAAGAGATTTTAGCATTTAAGTTCTAAGGACATTTCTTGTTTTTTATTTTTTATTATAATTAATTTTTTTTTAATTCATAAATGAGTTAGACGGGTTATAACAGGTTACACTAACCCGACCTGTTTAATTGGTGGGTTATTCGCCGAACCCGATTTCAGGACCCATAAAGTTTGAATACATAACCATTAATCTCGTGTTAGATTCATGTCGGATTTTGCGTGTTCGAAATATTCATCCCTAAATAATATTAATGTTGTAGACACCTCATAATATAGATCTTGTAAAATATTTTTATAAATATCATAGTTTATGTAAATATCAAAAGAAATATTATTGATCTAAAATATTAAGATATTATATATACATATACATATCACACCCTAACAATTACAATGCATCACATATACATATACATATCACACCCCTAACAATTACAACGCACACACACGAAGTGATTTCAAAGAAATTAAAACTCAATTTCTAATCTTAATTAAACTCTTAACTAATCCTACACATACACACAATACTACGATATATATAATCTATACATACACTACGTTGTAACGACCGGGGGCTATTCATTGGGCTTTTCCAATGGTATTTTTTCCTTGGCTTTCTTTAAACTTTCCATCCGCGTCGTAATAATAGACTTTACATCCTCGAAAGTGAGTTTTATGCCTTCCCCACAATCCATGACCTCCTATATAGATAAATCATGAGCTCTAAGAGCGTGAGAACTCAGAATGCCTGTACTTTGATAACGACTGTCAACTCCGATTATACTTGAGAATTCTTGCATTTATTTGTGATGATTGAAAATAATTCGTTCTGCATACATCATTATATTTCGATTTGTTTCACAAAGAAAATGTTTGTATCAGTAAAGGAATATTTTCTTAAAAATTGTATGTCACACTTACACTCATCCCACAGAGTTTTTTCTTACCCCCACTTTTTAATAACCTTCCAGACTATGAGCCATTGTATTTAGTGGGCGGTGACGAGGAAGACCAAACAGGGGAGTAATCCATATTTTAGACCACCGTGTGCTGGTGGTTTGTTATTGAATAATGTTTGTTTATTATTTAAATATTCTGGTTATGTAATATGGGATCATATAAACTTAAGTACTTGTCATTTGTAGTTGCCTTTTTCCGTCTTTCCGTTGCGTTTTTTTTTTGAGGAAAATTCCGTTGCGTATTTCACATATAATGCATTGGCTTTATTAGCAACTTATGAATACTGTGGCGATTATGAGGTTGGGTGATTGTAACTCGGAGTTATAGTCCAACATAAGAATAAATAGCCACAGTCCTTACAGGGTCGCCATTTAGGGTTTAACATTTATAATATAGACTGTAGTTATTTACAGTTTGTTGTATTACTTAGACCAATGAGAAATGTTGTATTACTTAGACCAATGAAAAAAATTGAATGTAATTTTTTTGGTGCCCAAGACAAACAACCACCATTTAATAAAGAAAATAAAATATTCATATCAATTGGCTAGATATTAGTAGTCAATGGCGGAGACGAGGCCACAAAGGGTGGTTATACTAGGTCTCGGCATGTCTTTGACCCGTCAATGCTAAAAAAATAATTAGAACTTATATGAATATTTTTGAGTTTTTCATCTAGTTCGCTTTATTTTCGTGTTGTTTCACCCTACTTTCGTGTGTTGGCTCCGCTGTTAGTAGTTGATGAAACCCGAGCTGAGTTGAAAGAAAATACACCCACGTGGCCATTCAGGTGATGATGACGTGGGCCGACCAAGACGACGTAGACCAGGCCGAAGTAATCGAGTCGAGCCCAACCAACTAGAACAAAAATAATTCAAGTGAGTGCCCACTCAACATTCTTCCACCAAGTGAATCCAATACACCGGTGGCGGTAAGTGTGTCACTGTCAACATGTCAACGGACAAGTCAACAAGCTCATCTCAACACATGGCCAACATGCGCCCCATGCACACCAAGAAGAGGACAAATGGCCCACTATTATCTTAGATATAATGATGATTAACCCATTAAATGTATTCATATAAATAGATCACATTTATTAGGAAAAAGAGAAGAGAGAAAATCCAATATATAACTGGTAAAATTCGAATTCAGTGTAAAAAGCCGACCAGACATGCTCGCTTTCAAAGATCGATAATAGAAAAGGCAGAATTAGCCACTTTACATAATTTCCAGGTGTTTACTTTTATTTCCAAGGTCATAAATTTAATTATTTTGTTTGTTGATCTAAAAGCACACGAACAAATTCATGCTAGAAGGAGGGTCGTTTGGTCCTGTCAGAACTCGAAGAGTTCCAAAGAATTCCAGCCAAGTTAACCTATCTTTTCCACCAATCAAAATGAGTGAAAACTCGAGAAACCCCCAAAATAGGCAAGAAGATCCCCACAAGACAACCTAAACCCTCAAAATGGCCAAAATGTACCTCCAACCGGGACAGGGGGCGCGGTCTTACTACCCATCATACAACTTCTCACAAACCCAAACTTCATCCAGCAAATGAACCAATTAGTCGCCCAAGCACTCGCAAACACTCAAGTCACAAATTCAACCTCCACCACTGGTAGACCCTCCACAGGCGGATCCACCACGAAACCCTCAAAACCAAACATCCTCAAAACAAGACAACCAAGAGGTCAATTCCCGAACCCGACAGCCTGATGAAAGACGTGATAGAAGGAGGCCACGAGACGATGCAGGGGAGCGCAACAGAGTGGCAGAATCATCGCCTTTACTCCATCGCCCCAATCGGGCTCATTTGGTATTTTGCCGGACGCGTGTGCAATTTGGATCCTTTTCGGGAATGACCTTTGCAGTCTATCATCTACAGACTTCAGTTTCCAGGTGACCAAGAACCAGCTAGGGCCAATGGAGCTCAAGGACCTAGCCCGGTTAATGAACGAAAGGCAGAGATACTATGTCTGCGCCGTCGCCTAAATGAGCTGGAAGAAATGCCAGACGACACTCCCTACTAGTCAAGTCGTGTAACAGGTCGGCCAGATGTTGTATCACCTTTTGCTCCTAACATTTTGATGACTCTTTTCCCCACGAGGTTCAAAGTTCCTCAAATTGGTTTATATGATGGTGAATCTGACGCCACTACTCACATCCACAAATATCTAGCATGGACAGAGTTGTACGGTCCGAGCGATGCCATTCTCTGCAGGGCTTTCCCATTAACGTTGGGCCACAGAGCCCATCATTGGTTCTGGACTTTACCTCAAGGCTCCATTCGCTCATGGAATGACTTGATGCTAGCTTTCACCACTCACTTCTTGGCATCCAAAGTCCGCTAAGACCACCGAAGGATTCTCTCATAAACATTAAGCGCAGGCAAAAATGAGTCACTGAAAAGCTACATTGCCAGATTAAACAAGCAGATTCGCGAAATGGAGTTGGTCTAGGATGATCCAATGCTTATAGCAGCCATTTCTGGGCTCGCTCCCCATTCTCGTTTCAATTATGCCATTGACGAAGTGGGGCGACCACTTTTCATGAATTCCTTATTCGTGCGAAAAGGCACATATGCGAGAAGAAGCTATGGCCGGCCTACCAACCGAAAGCGAGTAAATAACAAAGCACCAAGAAGGATTTCAAGAAGGATCTCCCATCCGGGTGAGGTTCTCGCTTCAAGTCATTTTTCGATAGTTCCACTACAGGCTACAAATCATACAAGAAGGTCCGAGCTGAGGTGGTGGCGATGAGAAGCACGTTAACTCATACCCCATCTGCAATTTGGAATGACATTAAGAACATCAATTTGCTACCGCCAGCCCGACCGATCCATCTAAGTTGGACGGCAACATATATTGTTGCTATCACAAGTTAATCGGGCATGAGACCGATGAATATTGTGACCTCATCCGAGAAACCATGAGAATCGTCCAAATAGGTGGGTTAAAACGATATGTCCATGAGCTCCAACCACCACCCCTCGTTGCGGGAACAAATCTGGAGTGGTTGGCTAATCCAGCCCGTCTATCCCCTGTTAACGAAAATCCCTGCCAAGAAGTCTTGCCATTGATCTATACCAACAGTGCTGAAGATAAATGGTACATCCACAAAAGAAAAGTTGAAGTCAGAGAGGCCGCAAATGTCGGGTAGCGGGTTCGTATTGCCAAAATTAGGGAAGGCTGACCTATAGGGTACTTCACTTTCTCTGATCAGGACACCGACCAACTCGTACATCCCCATTCCGACCCTCTGGTCTTCACAATGCCGATCATGGCATCCCTGTGCACAGGATCCTGGTCGATTGGGGAAGCTATGCTTCAGTAATATGCATCAGGGCTTTCCGAAGGTTGAACATCGATGACAGTTATATTCGCCCCTGCAATGATAACATTTTGGGTTTTGGTGGAGGAAGGATCGCCCGCTTGGTGAAGTAGATCTATCCATACAACTTGGCGGGGGGCACACAGGGAGGCGATTATAACCACTTTTACAATCATCAATTCGATTCCGAGTACAATGCTATCATTAGACGGCCACTACTTTATCATCTGAAAGCGGCCATCTCGGTCTACCACTTTTCCATGAAATTTCCAACTCCGGATGGGGAAGGTGTCCACAAGAGAAATCAGCGAGAATCAAGGGAATGTCCCCTCAAGATCAGACCAGTAGAAATAAACGTGATGGAAAAAGGAGAATCTGGCAAGTTAGCCAATCCGACCGAGCAGGAGATTTGGACAGATAGTTTGATAGAACAGGACACTGAATAAGAAGATCGGGCAGAAAACTTGACAGAAACTAACCCAGGCAGGCGGCTAGGAAAGAACCGATCACCGAACAGGGAAGAGCTACTCTTGCAAAAAAAAAAAAGAAGGACAAATCAAGAAACATAAACATGTCGAACCGGTCGAAGATGTCGGCATAGTAGATATCGATAAGCAGCACGGGATGTGTTAACTTAGAACTGGACTTAATTTGCAAGAGCCACTCCGATCAGAGCTTATTGAGTTTTTGAGTAACAATCTGGACGTCTTCGCATGGACCTACTCGGACATTCCCGACATTCATTCCAAACATGCATGCCATTGCCTAAATATCGATCTCGTCTACCGACCGATGATCCAAAAGAGAAGGAAATAGGGCCCGGATAGGCAAGCATCACTGGAAGCCAAGGTCGGCAAACTGTTGGATAACCAATTTATCAGAGAAGCACTTTATGCACAATGGGTAGCCAATCCTGTATTGGTCAAAAAGAGTAATGGGCAGTGGCGTCTTTGCGTAGATTTCACCGATCTGAACAAAGCATGCCCAAGAGACAACTACCCTCTTGCCAACATCGATTACCTGGTTAATTCCATGGTTGGGCACAAGTTGATGAGCTTTACGGATGCGTACTCGGGCTATAATCAAATCGGGATGCACCCGGACGATGAGGAAAACACTTCTTTCTACTTAGCTCGGGGCGTATACTGCTACAAAATGATGCTATTTGGCTTGAAGAATGCTGGGGCGACCTATCAAAGGTTAATCAATACAATGTTTGAGCGGTTGATAGGGCATACGATGGAGGTTTATGTACATGACATGCTTGTAAAGTTTTTGTATGTTGTCGACCACATTTCCGATCTTAATGAAATATTTACAATTTTGCGCGAGTATAAGATGATGTTAAATCTAAAAAAATGCACGTTTGGGGTCAGTTCGGGTGAATTCTTAGGATACATGGTCAGTCAAAAAGAAATTGAAGCTAATCCTGATTAAATCAAAGCTATAATTGACCTGGAGTCCTCTAATTCTGTTAAGAAAGTACAAAGTCTAACCGGGCGCCTAGCCACCTTGGGTAGGTTCGTATCAAGATTAACAGATAAGTGTAAACCATTCTTTGAGATAATCAAGAAAAATAAGGATTTCTAATGGACCGAAAAAAGGAAGCATCATTTGAATCATTGAGGCAACATTTGGCATCCGTCCCTGTTTTTTTGAGAAATTGAGTAGGGGTGAAAACTTGTACTTAAATCTCGTAGTCTCGAATATGCCATCAGCTCGGTACTAATTTAGCTAGACATCTCAATTCATCATCCAGTCTATTACATCAGTCAAGCCTTACATGATGCCGAGCTGCGGTACCCTCCAATGGAAAAGTTAGCATATGCATTAGTTATCTCAACACGGAAGCTAAGACTGTATTTCTTGGAACACAAGATCATTGTCTTAACGAATTACCCTTGAAGCAAGTTATGCACCGACCAGACACTTCTGGTCAGATGATCAAGTGGGCCGTGGAGCTCAGCCAGTTCAAAATTTTGTATGAGCCGAGAACGGCTATCAAGGGACAAGCATTAGCGGACTTCATAGCAGAGTTCACCCCGTTGATTCAATTGGACAACATCGAGGAACAAGTGTGGAAGTTGTTTATCGATGGCTCTTCCACCGCAGACCGAGCAGGGGGTAGGATTGTGATAATCAATCCAAAACACAAATGCTACTGCTCGGTCATACGGTTCTAGTTCCCGACGACTAACAGTGAGGCCTAGTATGAAGCTTTAGTAGCAGGTTTAGAAATGGCAGCTTCGATGGGACTGGAAAAACTACTCGTTCATAGTGACTCGCAGTTGGTGGTCAACCAGATCAATGGGGATTATGAAGCAAAAGAGCCAAAGATAGCACAGTATTTGGAGCTTGCAAAAAGTAGACTTTCTCAATTCGAGGCAAAAGTGATACACATACCCAAAACCGAGAATGTACAAGCAGACGCTTTGGCCTGACTTGCATCAAGCCTGGGAACTGACCTGATTGAATACGTGACGGTTACCCACATATCTTCCCCTTCATTAAACACGAAGAAGATAAATGCCAACGAGGATGCCGAGCCGACATGGATGATACCCATCATTCAGTACTTGGAGCATGGAATTTAACCAGAAAACAAGGCCGAGGCCAGAACATTGAGGACACGGCCCGCTCAGTACACCATAGTGGATGAGTTCTTATACAAACGTGGATACTCGATCCCACTGCTCAGGTGCTTGTCAGAAATCGATGTTGACTACGTTTTCCGAGAAGTGCATGAGGTAATCTATCGAAACCAAGCAGGGGGCTAGACATTAGCATACAAGCTGATCCGCCAAGGGTACTACTGGTCATAATTTAAATCATATTTTTATACAAGTAAACAACTTATCCTTTGAAAGACAGCTAGGTTCAACCTCAATAGGAGAGTTAACCACTCAATGACTCATTTTTGTTGATAGAGTAACTTCAAATTTGAGTGAAGTGACCTCTTTTAAAAATTCAATTGACTTGGTTTTACAATGGAAGTCTTACACCCTTTTTAGAATGGTTTTCAATACTTGTTTCATGTTAAGTTATTATCAGTTGAGTGAGCAAATATATATCAGCAATAATAAATATATATATGCAAAAATTAAATGTTGAAAGTAAATGACACAAAGCAATTTTATAGTGGTTCGAGGATGGGGTAATTTTTCCACTTCACTCTTTTCCAACTCCTTGAGGTAATCCACTAATGCAACAATTATTACAAAATGGATACAACAGTCTAACTATGCTTTGATCACACATTCACTCGCTCGGGACTCGGGACTCGGCTTCTTCATAAGGCGGTTGCCTCACTACTTGACTCTTTCAAACCCTTCGAACTTGATCACTTAGCCTACGTCGATTAAGCGAGTTTTAGCTTGAACCATAATGCACGTCCTTCACCACGTGAAAATGCAGACCCCTTCTTCTTGAAAAATAATTTTTATGTTCAATAGGTTGAAAATGTGTTGGTTAGAATCACTTCGAAAGTAGGCTTGAGGATATGAATGAATAGCTTGAGAGTATATTACAGTTGCTTGATTTACTCGAGTTTTTCTCTTCTTGCTCGTATTACTTGTGTTGCTTGTGTTTATGCTCTCGAGATGTTTCCTCGGCCTTTGATAGTGACGAGTTTGAAAAAGTGACCCTTGAAGAGATAAACATTTCTCAAACTTCACTTCTTGATCGTTGGATTATCTTGTCGTGCGGCTATTGATGTTGACCCCCCGTTAAATTAATGCTCTGCAGGTTGCCTGAAACACAACAGGTCTTCTGCGAACATCTCATTGGTTTCCAACTACTAGCACTCTTTCAGCAAGACAACTTTAAGGTTGCAGGTCTGTCCCCTTACCATTTTTGGTAAGTCTTTGACTTTTCTTTGCAACGGACTTCTTGACTTTCTTGAGTCCTTGTGCTTTACTCCTTTATTTAGTATTCTCCATAAATCTGGGATGACTCAGCTATTAGTCTACTGAAAGACACATCTTCTTCACTCGATGAATCCTTCTTAATCGGTTGCAACTCAACTGATCTTCATTGCATTTCTTCAGTCAACTTCTGCGACCTTCAACTTTGTTACTTCTTAACTCAGCTGATATCCTATCTATTACACAGTTGAAATACAACAGAAAATGGGGTGTCAATTTTCTAATCTAAGTTTTCTATGCATCATCAAAATCTATACAAATAAATTTCGAACACTTTCTTATGCTAATAGTCTTTTGATGATTCTAAAGGAGGAGAAAAATACAATGAGCTCAAAATCTCAATGGTAAGATCGAATAGAGCTAGAAAAAGCTCATAGAAAAAGTTCACATTGGTAAAACGCTTATTTGAATGAGCTATAGCTTTTAAGTTGTGGAGTATTGCCTTATTACTCTTCAAAATGTTGAGCTTTGTGACTAATGATATTTTTTGATAGGGGGAGCTTTTAAGCTCTTTAGCTTTTGAGCTATTTTTTGAAAAAGTTAAGCTTCTAGCTTATAAATATTTTGGCTTATATGTATTTTCATGGATTAACATGTTGATAGGGGGAGCTTTTAAAAAGATGTTTTGAAAAAAAAATTGCTCCTTAGCTTATTTAAATGTCTTATGATTATTTCTTTTAGAAGTGTTGCATACAATGGATAGATCAATTTTTTGACCAGAAAACTTCTTTCTTAAAATCTTGCCCTCAAAAATTATTTTGGATTGAAATCATAAGGGAGAGTTTGTTAGAACTAAGTTATTTTTATTTTGATGATTTCACATGGTTGAGTTTTAAAACAAAAATAATGTTTTTAAAAGTTTTCAAAATGCTTCAATTTATTATGTTCCATTTGTACTAAGTATCTGAAGTATTTCTTGAACTCTGTTTTTGTCAAAACATGAACAACTTCTCTGTGAAGAGGGTGACCAGTCGCTTTCGAGGGTGACCGTACCTGTGAGTCCTTCTAAAACAGACAAAAATAGAGAACTTTAAAAGAGGATGGTGAATGGTCCCTATATAGAGCGATCGGTGCCTGAAGATTGCAAAAAAGTCTAATTCTTCATGTCTCTTAGGCGAATGGTCGCTTCGCATAGTGATCGGTCGCTATAGACAACATTCAGTCGCTATGTGTTGTGACCGGTCGCCCTATGTTCAGATCCTTGTCAAATCTTAATCCAACGGTTTAAACTTTAGAACTTTCAACATAGCAACCGGTCGCTATAGGATTATTGACAGCAAATTCTATTCGTTGTTTGAGCACTTATCAGCAAGATTTACATTATCAATTCTTAACCATTTTTGTAGATCTTTTGATCCTTCTTTTGCAAACAAATTTTAAATTGGAGGAGTCTATGTTGGAATTCAAATCTTGAAGTTTCTCTATATATAGCTAGAGATTTTGAAGGATCAAAGATTAGACAATACAACACACAATTCTACAACACAACAAGAAAAATCTCAGCAAATCATTGTACTTCATATTCAACATTCTTGTTGTAATAGCCTAAGCACTACACTTTCACATCTTGCTCGATAGGTTTTCCGTATTGATTACACTTGCACTTTTTAGTTGTAACATTTCATTTAAATTGTAATCTCGATGGTATTTGTAACATTATCCAAAACAAGAAACCCTTCTAAGTGCTCTAGTGGCAAGAACACGTTTGGTTGATTAGAGTTAGTTGATTGGAAATCTTGGTGCTTTTCGTGTTGAAGAGTTTGGTGCTCTTCGAGGTTTTGAAGAGTTTGGTGCTTTTCGAGGTGTAGACGAGTTTGGTGCTCTTCTAGTTGAAAGAGTTTGGTGCTCTTCAGGGTTTTTGTTGTAAGAAGAGTTTGGTGCTTTTCAAGGTGAAGTTGTAATTATTTGCTATCGATTAATAAAATTTTCTTTTCGAAATCCACTCGGACATATCGGGTGGTAGTGGATGTTGACCCTAGGTGGTTGAAGCACTATAAATCCTTGTGTGTTGATTTATTTTTCTGCACGTTTCTATTTGTTATCATATTTTTCTTGATTAATCTTATTTTACCAAGGAAAACTGGAACATAAAGGAGTGCATTAGGAAACGTCCAATCTCACTTTTAATCTCACTTTTAAACTTAAGCACTAAATTAGAGTTGTCTAAAGACTTAAGCACTTTTAGACTTAAACACTTTTATCATATGGTATTATTTCATTTCCTACACAATAAGGTCAACCTAAAATTAGTTTCAACACCCTATAACACAATGGGCTCTCATCGAGTTCATGTCATATTGTGCAACAAAAGAAAGTTTGAGTGAGAAAAGACTTTATGTACTCATTTTATAACCTATCCCTTAGAGTAAAGAAATAAAGTTGTAGTTGTGACGCCACAATTAGACTACAAAAGAAATAAGATAAGGATTTCAGATATTACTTTTACAAGAAGGATAGATGCTTGAAAATAAATTGCTTCTCACTTTAGTTTATGTCAACAAGTGTAGTTTTGTACCTATACGTGTTTTGGTTGGCAAATTATAGTTCTACTACTCACATAAAGTATATTAATGCAAGGTTGTCTCTGGAGTCAATAGCCAAGTACTAATAAAAGATACATCTCTGTAGGGGCTATGGCAAAACAGTAATAACTGAGGTTATATGGACTTATATTATCATTAATGACTAGTTATTTTGAATTTAGATGAGACATAATCTCTATTTCCATTTTGAGCAATTTTAGTTATTCTTGTTCATATGGAAATTGTACATTTTGTCTTTTTTAATATTCAAATATTTCGGTTCATTATCATTAATTATAACCTATAACTTAATACAATTGCCTCCTGTGAAGAAACTTGCATGTTAGTGTAAATAGTACAAAACACATGAAATAAAATTAAGGACACGGTAAGAAATATGATTAGTCATTTTTCTTTACCATAATTTCTAATAAAGAGGCATTTAAGACCGCAACATTTAATGTTCATACTGTTTGAAACTAACCGATAGCAAACTAAAACCCTTTCAGGATTTTGAATATGTAAAAGTCTAACATTAGACAAACGCATATTTGGGGTTGTCCAATAAGTTTAGGTCTCTAGGCTATAAAAGGAAACGGAATCATGGTGTAAGTTGTTGCTTTGTTAGATACTCTATAAGGTTTTTGAATGGAATGCAAAGTTTGTTTTATGGAAGTTGAGTTTGAGTGAGAGATAAAGTTAAAGACATTATCTTTGACGAGGAATTTCATTTCCATATATAGTTGCCCTTGGTAATGATTAGCTTTCTATTCCTGATAAATGTGAAATATACGTGCATTTAGAGGTTTATTTGAGTACATATTTGATACATTTGCATGGATATTTAGTGTGTTTAAGTTAGTTTGCTTTGTTGGGCGTGATATTACATATTCTTGTATACTTTTGCAGGAAATGGAGCTTATTATGAAAAGATATCAGTGGAACGACCCAGAAAACAACTATGTACAAGTCACATGACCTATCCGTGTAGTTTTACATGGTCGTGTGGTTTGATATGTTGCATTTTACACGTCCGTGCAACTTGCTTTTCAGAGAACCCATTACACTGTCTACCTGTGTAAAATTACACGGTCGTTGGAATTGCTTCAAGCCAAAACCAGAGACGAAAATCATTCACACGGCCTGGCTGTGTGAAATAACACGGGTCGTGCAATCTGTCTTCATGTTGATTTATTTCCTAATTTCGTTGGGACTCTACTAGGAATCTCTAAAGGCAACTCTAGAAGGAAGCTAAGCCCTAAAGCTGGAGACACGAAGTTTCGAGATTGTGAAGATGGATCTAACTACACAAAAAGGTTCTATCATCATAGTCTAGCACTTTTGTTCTATAATTAATTCCATGTTTTACTATTTGTTTTTAGATTTATCTATAAATTTGCAGCAAGTATGTTAGGTTAATTCGCTTGATCCTAGGGCATGATCAAAACTGTGGATTCATGTTAATTCTAATTTGATTATTTTTTCTTAATTGGTTTCTTGTGTTCTATTTATGAATTTGTGTGCTAATTTCTTATAGAATATCTGGACAATAATTTTCATGTCTTATTTGTTAGTTCATAATTCAGAAGATGAGTTCTAAAAGTTGATAAATGAATTCATAACATAAACGGGTATAGATCGGGAGGCTTATAACGTTTGTGGGGGTTTACTTCAATTCTATTTGCTTTTGGGTGTTGATATTAATTTTTGAGTAGAGATACTAGCAATTCTTATTAATCAATTGTTTGTTTGCACTCGAGAGATGGAATAAACTACTTTAGGAATTGAACCCATAGATACACAGATACTAGTTTCGATGAAACGTTAATTGGAATTACTATTGATGAAGCATGTTAAGATCACAGTCCTAGGATTTCTTTTCGTGGTTGTTAGATTTTTGTGGAGTTCGGATTTTTATAATAATTAGATATTTTAACTTGATAATTCTAGGATTAATTTAGATAGCACTTTTTATTTTCAATCGCTTCAATAAATCCGGAGTACGATATTTACTATACTTTATGTGTTTTGGATTCAATCCCTGAGGAATACGACCCTGCTCGTTGTTATCTATAAGCTACACTATACACTTGCGGTTTAGTGAATATTTTCACGATCCAGTTTTTGGCGTCATTGTCGGGGATCGAAAGATTCAATATAAATATAGTAATAAGTAGTTCAATTTTAATTGAAGCACACAATTTTTTTTATTTTGATTTTAACATTATTTTTGTTGAGTGCGAGATAGCGCATGATCACGCATTCCGATCAATTGAATCGATACCTATTGATTTGGAAATTGAAAGAACATCAAAGCAGTTGAGAATACAATCGAAAGTGATGGCAGAGGAAAACGGTGGGAATGGTGTAAACAACAGGAATAATGACGAGCGTCCATTGGTCCTACGGGGTGCTAATACATAATCTGATAGAGGAACGGCTCGTGAGAGATTATTTCCAGCTGGAAGTTAATCTTAGATATGGGGGAGTGGCACGTCAGCCAATCCACGCAAACAACTTTGATTGAAACCGGTGTTGATCCAGATGGTGTCACAGAACCAGTTTGGGAAGCGAGCTGTGGAAGACATGAATGCGCAACTAATGTAATTCTTAGAAATTTGTGATACGATAAAAATTAATGGTGTTTCTGAGGATGCCATTCTTGTCGCCTTTTAGCATTCTCTCTACGCAATAAGGCCAAGGGATGGTTATCTTCTTTGACACCACCTACTACGGATTAGACAAAATTGAGTCAGGAATTTCTAGCTAACTACTTTCTCCCAAGCAAGACACTGCAGTTGAAAAGCGAGATCGCTCAGTTTAGGCAGTTTGATGGAGATCCGTTATGTGAGGCATGGGACAGATATAAGGAACTACTGAGAAAGTGCCCCCAGCATGGATATTCTGGTTACCAACAGGTGCAGTATTTTTATAATGGTTTAAGTGGAAACACAAGAACTATTATAGATGATACATCTTGAGGTGCATTATTAGGGAAATATCCAGATGATGCACTGGAATTATTTGAAGAGATGGAAAATATTATCTATCAATGGTCATCCTAGAAATCTAATGTCAAACAAGTGGCAGAGGTTCAAGATGAGGATAAAATTGTCATGCTAACCGAGCAAGTATTTGTGCTAAGTATGAAACTGAACGTGATCCAACAAGTGACTGCGAGAGAACCAGCGGTAGTTTATGAAGAAGTGAATTTCGTGGGACAGTGAAATTTCAACAACTACAGAAATAATATGGCACCCGCACATTATCATTCGGGGTTGCGAAACCACGAAAGTTTTTCTTATGCTAACAATAGAAATGTTTTTTTAGTCACCATCGGGTTTTAATATGGGGAATCATGGTAGAGCGGAGTTGAGTGAGAAGAAACCATCTCTAGAGGACATGTTAGCTTCATTTATGGGGGAGATGAAAGCCTGATTGAATAAGGATGAGGCTAAAATTGATAGAATTGAACATGTTGCTCAGCTGAACACGAATGTCAATGCGAGGCTGAAATCTTTGGAAACGTAAGTAGCCCAAATCACAATAGCAGTGGGAAGCCAACATCAAAAAGGCAAATTCCCAAGCGATATGAAAATATACCCAAGGGAGCAATCCAATGCCATTCATCTGAGGGATGGTGCAGGATACGAGTACCCGAAGATATCAAATGAGACATTACGAAGAGAAAAATAAGAAAATAAGGTGTCTAGCTGAAGACGTAAACCTTAGCGCTTTCGAGAGGCAACCCAATTTTTAATCGACTTTCTTCATTTGATTTTGATTTATACTAACTTAATTTTTAGTTTTGTTTATTTTTGTGAGTTATTGTGTAGGAGGCGTCACGACATACTCCGGTTTATCAAAAAAATTCAAAAATACGTCACATGGACTGTGAGAATTCACTGGGCCGTGAAAATGGCAAAACGGAGAGCAGGATATAGGGGCGTGGGAATCGCCGTGCGAGAACAAAAGCGGCGAAGAAGTGCACACGGTGCGCGTGTGGTTTCACACGGCTTTGTGTGATCACCCGATTTGATTATTTTCCCTTCCTTTTTAACCCAAAACATTGATCCCATTTCTTCCTTTCTAAACACTAGGAACGAAAATTCCTACTTATACACCTCTCCCCACTCCAAATTTCTTCAATTCAAACATCAAATCTCCAAGCTAGGGTTCACATCTCTCTTCCCCTCGAGAAATTCACCACAAATTTCTTTAAATTATCCATTTCTCTCATTCTTCTTCCAGTTAGGGGGGAGAAATTCGAAATTTTCAGATTTTTCACAAGCTTAATTCTCAAATTCATGGCTTCAAGCGACGGAGATGGTGGTGCTAGGAGAAATACAAGAAGAATAAGAGAGTCAACTCTAGAGTATGAGATGAACATACCCAAATTTGCCAATGTCAAACTTCCGGATGAGACGTACAAAACTCAATGGGAATATCTTTACCTCTGAGACATTCATTCAATAAGGTACCCCAATAATCATTGTCTCACTACTTTGGACATGGTAGATGATTTTAGAGCTTTGTGTGGGAGAATTGATTGGGATGTGTTGTTGAATGAAAATTGACCTACTTATTTGGTTTTGACGCTTGAATTTTTAGGTGACTAATAGTCGGGGAGCTTACTTTAGACAAATTGGATGAGATATATCAAACAAACTACGGGCTAGAAGAACATGAGGATTTTGATATCCTTGACTTTTGGAGAGAGATTATGGGGCGTCAGATTTTTACACCAGGGACCTAAAAAGCTTAAAGTATTACAAACCCCATTTATCGATATGTGCAGCACACATTGGCAGAAACCGTGTTTGCTAGAGGTGAGAGTAAATGGGTGCTTTATCTTGATGAGATGTTTATATTATGGTGTATGGATTTGGAGTGCGAGGTGGTGCCCAATACTAGGGCATTCATCGCTCGGCGGTTTAATAGGGTGAAGAAGCGTGAGAGGGGGAAAACCTATATTGGAGGGTTAATTACGCCAATCGCAATGCACTCAATGTAAATTTTAGCATTTATACAAATGCGGGTGGGAGAAAGATTGATTTGAATGTCCTATCCTCCATGAAAATGCTACAGTTTGATGGGTGTAAATATTTGCTTTTACATGATGATTGGACTAAGGTTAAACTCCCTAACTCGGATGCTACCACGATTCGCGAATGGGCTAATTGGATTATGAGGGAAGGGCCAGCTGCATCAGCACAGGGAGAAGAGGCCGAAAAGGAGCTGCAAGTTGAGACCGATAAGTCGGAATCCTCCCAGCAAAGAGGTAGGCGAACCGGGGATTTGAGCGAGAGGATTGAGCAGTTGGGATCCCATATGGGATCATTAATGGGACGCGTCACCAATTGTGCGCTTCGATCGGCGAATATCATACTTAATACTTGCAGCAATTTGGTGGAATAAACTAACGACAACAACAAATGTACGAGATGATTACTCATATGAATCGGTGGCACATCCAGCAAGGCCATTATCATCCACCTTCTCTGCCACGATGATACAAGTAAGTACTTATCGCGCTTTCCTCTTTTCTTTTCATAACTTCCTTATGTTTTTGGGATAAAATGTGATTTAAGTTTGGGGGGTTGTCAAGAATGGGTGATATTGTACTTTTGCATGTTTGTATTTCATATAGGTTGCATGTAGATTCATATAAAAATTGCATAAAATTTTGGTAATTTTAGTAGGCACATTTATTGCTTTAGCATGTTTACTGCTTTGTTTGAATTAGATAGAGTCATGGAAGTAGTATAGAATGCTTTTGTGTGTTTTACTGCGAATACTTGATTTCATCATAAGAAATACGTGGTGAATATGTGATAAATTTGATAACAGAAGACTTTTGCTTATTTGGTTTATTGAGAAAGTTGTGTATTTGAACATGATGGGAAAATAAGCATGTGAGCTTTTGTGCCTATAACTTGTATCTTATGCAGTCTTGTTTTGTTGAGTGTGCCATTAATGTTGTTTGAACTCTAGAACTTGCAATGGTATCTTATGAGTGAAATTTTTGAAGATAATTTAAAGTCATTTTTGTTTAAGCCTTTTTAGCCCAAAAGATCTACCCATGAACTCATGAATCCCTAGTTAGCCAAATTGGCTAACCCTTGTTTATTGTTAGCCACATTTTGAGCTTTAACTTAACATATTCGTATCCCAAAACTTGAGCTTATAGAGATGTATAATTTGAAGGGAGATGTGCTTTAACTTTGAAAAAGAATGTTGGAATAAAGTGATGATCAGTGAATAGGTGAATGATGGAGCTCGGAAGAGTTGAAAAAAAAATCGAGCATATAAAGAAAAAAAATCTTGAAAATGAGAAATCGAGCTTAAGGCAAAAGAAAGAAGCGTGGCCTAAGAATGAATGAAAAAGAAGAAAAAAATGGTGGAACAAGGAGTGTGAATTGAAATTGAGAGATTAAGTGAATACTTCTTTAGATAAATTGGATTGGTGAGTTGAAAGTGGTACTTAATTTCTATTTGCTCAAGTTCGAGTCACTTAATCCATATTTTTCCTACCTTAACCAAAGAGCCTACATTACAACCAAAGAAAAAGTCATTTTTGATTCTTGAATTATGCACACATGAGTGTTGGAGATGTTAGACGATTTGCAAGTATATGGTAGTTCTACTTCACTGAATTTATTTGAGCGTATACACATCTTATTTGCTTTGAGAGTAGAGTAATACACTTTATCTAGTGAGTCGTGATGTCGAATACCCGAACGAGTATTAATAATTGTGCTGAAATTGCAATTGATGACTTTTGAGAATGAATTACATGTTTGCCAAAGTATGGATTGGATTGAAATTTTGTATTTGTGGTATTTTGTGTTGTATAATCTTCCCCATTGCATGCGATCATTTTTCTTATTTTGCTCGAGGATAAGCAATAGTTTAAGTTTGGAGTGATTTGATAAGTGTGAAATATACGTGCATTTAGGAGTTTATTTGAGTATATATTTGTTACATTTGCATGGATATTTAGTTAGTTTCCTTTGTTGAGTGTGAAAGCGTGTATTCTTGTATACTTTTGCATGAAATTGAGCTTATTAGGAGAAGATACCAGTGGAACGACCCAAACAAGAATATCGGTAGCCAAAAGACGATCAAATATGTGAGAAAAACAACTAAGTACAAGTCACATGACCAGCCCGTGTATTTTTACATGGTCGCGTGGTTTAATCTGTTGCATATTACACGCCCATGCAACTTGATTTTGATAGAACACATTACACGATCTACCCGTGTAAAATTACACGGTCATTCGAATTGCTTCAAGCAAAAAATAGAGACGAAAACCAGTCACATGGTATGACTATGTGAAATATCACGGGCCGTGCGATTTGTCTTCGAGTTGATTCATTTTCTAATTTTGTCGGGACTCTACCAGAGATCTCTCAAGGCAGCTATGAAAGGAAGACTAAGCCAAAAGTTGGAGACACGGATATTTAGAGAGTAAACACACATCAAAGAGAGAAAACGCATTACAATGAAGAACAAACACAAGACTTTTTCCAATCATGAAGACTCGAAGGTTCGAGATTGTGTAGATGGATCCATCTACCCAAAAAGGTTCTATCATCATAGTCTAGGGCTTTTGTTCTGTAATTAATTCCATGTTTGACTATTTGTTTTGAGATTTATCTATAAATTTGCAAGCGAGTATGTTAAGCTAAATCTCTTGATCCTAGGGCATGATCAAAATTGTGGATTAATATTAGTTGTAATTTGATTATTTTTTCTTAATTGGTTTCTTGTGTTCTATTTATGAATTCGTGTGCTTATTTCTTGTGGATTATCTGGCCAATAATTTGCATGTATTATTTGTTAGTTCATAATTCGGAAGATAATTTCTAATGATTGATAAATGAATTCATAACATAAATGGGTATAGAGTTGGGAGGCTTATAATATTTTGGGGGATATACTTCAATTCTATTTGCTTTTGGGAGTTGATATTAATTGTTGAGTAGGGATACTAGCAATTCTTATTAATCAACGGTGTGTTTGCACTCGGGGGAGAGAATAAACTACTTTGGGAGATGAACCCATAAATAGAAACTGACTTTGATGAAATGTTAATTGGAATTAATATTGATGAAGCATATTAAGATCACGATCTATGATTGTTTTTCGTGATTGTGCGAGTTTTTGTGAAGTTCGAGTTTTTATAATAATTAGATATTTTAACTTGATAATTCTAGGATTAATTTAGATAGCACTTTTTATTTTCGATCGCTTCAATAAAATTGGAGTATGATATTTACTATATTTTATGTGTTTCGGATTCAATCCCTGAGGAATACGACCTTGCTCGCTGTTATCTATAAGCTACACTATACATTTCCGATTTAGTGAAAAGATTTTCACGATCAAGTTTTTGGCACCATTGCCGAAGATAGAAAGATTCAATATAAATATAATAATAAGTGGTTCAATCTTAATTCAAGCACAATTTTTTATTTTGATTTTAACATTGTTTCTGTTGAGTGCAGATAATGCATGATCACGCGTTCCCGATTAGTTGAACCGATACCCATTGACTTTGGAAATTGAAATAATATCGAATCAGTTGAGAAAATAGTCGGAAGCGATGGCAGAGGAAAATAGTGGGAATGGTGTTAACAATAGGAACAAGGAGGAGCGTCAGTTGGTACCACCAGGTGCTAATACAGAATCTGATAGAAGAAGGACCAGTAAGAAGGGCCGCGAGAGATTACTTCCAGTCGGACGTTAATCATAGATATGGGGGAGTGGCACGTTAGCCGATCAATGCAAACAACTTTAACTGGAATCGGCATTGATATAGATGGTGTTATAGAACCATATTGGGGGGTGAGTTGTGGAACATAAGAATGCGCAACTGGCGCAATTCTTAGAAATTTGTGACACGATAAAACTAATAGTGTTTCTGAGAATGCCACTCGTTGTCGCCTTTTCACGTTCTCTCTACGCGATAAGGCCAAGCGATAGTTATCTTCATTGACACCACCTGTTGTGGATTGGACAAAATTGAGTAAGAGATTTCAATCTAAGTTCTTTCCCCCAATCAAGACACTGCAGTTGAAAAGTAAGATCGCTCAGTTTAGGCAGTTTGATGGAGAAACGTTGTAAAGGCATGGGACAAATTTAAGGAACACTGAGAAAGTGCCCCCAACATGGATATCTTGATTAGCAACAAATCAAAGATATTTATATAATGGTTTAAGTGAAAACACAAGAGCTATTATAGATGATGCATGTGGAGGTGCATTATTAGGGAAATATTCAGATAAGGCGTTGGAATTATTAGAGGAGATGGCAAATATTAGCTATCAATGGTCATCCAAGAGATCTAATGTCAATGCGAGGTTGAAATCCTTGGAAAGACAAGTATCTCAAATCACAACAGCAGTGGGAAGCCAACATCAAAAAGGCAAATTCCCGAGCGATATGAAAATAAACCCAATGGAGCAATGTAATGCCATTCATCTGAGGAGTGGCGCAGAATACAAGGACCCAAAGATATCAACTGAAACAGTACAAAGAGCAAAATAAGAAAATCAAGCGCATGGTTGAAGACGTAAAACTTAGCGCTTTCGGGAGGCAACCCAATTTTTAATCGCCTTTATTCATTTGAATTTGATTTATACTAACTTAACTTTTAGTTTTGTTTATTTTTGTGAGTTTTTGTGTATGAGGCGTCATGACATACTCCGATTTATCAAAAAATCAAAAATACTTCACACGGCCGTATGAATGACAAAAATAGAGAGCGAGGATACACGGCCGCTGCCGTGTAAATTCCCACGGGCGTGGGAATAAGTCCGCGAAACATAGGCGGCAGCGACTACGCGGTCCCGCCGTGTGATTTCCTACGGCCCGTGTGATTTCCATGGCTCGTGTGCGCACCCATTTATTGTCCCACTTCTTCTCTTCTAAACCCTAGAACGAAAATTCCTTACTTATACATCTCTCCTCACTCCAAATTTCTTCAATGCAAACATCAATTTGGATGTGACGAAAATTGTGGTAGTCTCATTGTTAGTATATGAGATGGACTAGATTGTCAGGTAGTAGTCATACAGTTGTGCACATAAGGAAATTTAATTGTTTAAAGGATAATATGTAGCCCAAGTGGGAGATTGTTAGGAATTATTTAATTCTTAATATGTGGACAATATATATTAACTGCAATTATATTTATCATTTAATAATTATTGGATTAATAAGTGATCTATATCCGGTAGATTCCTAAGGCTACGAGAATCGATATGGAAACAATGAGTACATACCTAATAGGAATTAACTTAGGGGATTATGGAAACCCTAATTTGATACCTATATAAATAATTTTATGATTATGGTCCTCAATATACTGAATCGCGCACAGTTTTCTACTCTCCCCATCAAGATGGAAAATGAAAGTCCCATAAGGAATCTAGAGATTTAGTTGAGAAAGATCATAAAACCAACCCCTTCATGTTTGCGCTCATAGAGTGTTCGTGTTCATGGAGATTTGTTATTATGGTATTCCGCATTCATAGTATAATTAATTCTGATGTATCCAGGTATTTCAACTAATCCACAAATTTTTGATGATTATAGCATGATATTTATGTCCTAGAAATTATTCTGCGTGTTCTAGGATGTTTATGAATTTTATGATTGTTATTGTAAAATTCCAACATATACTATAAGAACATAAAGTGCTTCCAGATCATAAAAAAAGAGTTTCACTGAGAAAGATATTATGCCGCACAAGAAGTTTCCATTGTTCACTCTTCTTCATTCTTTTGATATCAGCCATAAGATATTGATAAATACTTATAATTGTTTGATGGATTTATTTTGGGAGTTTTGTTGTGCATGTGTGTTAATGCTTGCATGATTGGCAGATTTGGTCTTTGTGCACGGTGCAGGTTTTGGTATTGTAATCAAGTGATGCAACACTGCTTGTACAGAATTTGGGTGGATTTTATGTCAGATTTACTATCTTGATATTTGGCATGTTTTCTATTTTATGCATGTTGCTGGAAATCTTGGATTACCTAATCATATTTGATTCAGCCGCATAAACTGTCATTTATTCTTAATTAATCACTTTCCTTGTGTATATATCATTCACCCACAATGAAAGGATTTGGTTTTGTTGACTTTCCTTTTTACAACAAGAAAACCGCTTCTAGAAATCTGGAAGAGTTTCATTGTGATGATCTATAAAAGGCGAAGTCAGTTCTTGAAGAAGATACATAGAAAAATACATTGATCTTATAATTCTTCTTCAAGAAAACTACTTGTTTTACGTTTATTATTCTATGAGAGAAGATGGTGAACATCTACGGTGTGGATCAACTCAACCGCTCAAGGTTCTTGAAGTTGGAGGGATTCCAACATAGTTGTGTACTTGGAAGAAACTTTCAGCATTAGTTGAATACAAGAGTTGGTAGAATCTTAAAGAGGGAATCTTTATATATTCGTACATCCAGTTATATTTGTAATAAACTGTGTTTTTCTAAATAGTGGATTGTTTCTTCTCTGGGTGTGGTCTCGTGCATTAAGATTGAGGAATCTAAACACATTAAAAATTATCGTGTTCTTTTATTTCCGATGTGTGAATGTGTTGTCTGTTTCAGCATTATAACATTAATATACAACACTATTTGAATATGGTGCTTTTAACAGATATTAAAGCCTCAGATTCTATCAATATGTTTAAAAAAGTGAATTGTTTCCTACAAATGATTAATATAATTATGGTTTGCTTATTTTAACTTATAATTATGGTCTGCTTATTTGATGCATTATTGCTTATTTGATGGATTAATATTTATAATTTAGATACAAAGGTACTTTTGGAAATGTTGAAAAGTAATTTGAGTTTGGTCTAATTCTTCTGCGCGTAGTCTTTTAAAATTGTTTATTCAAACTACTTCCTTCTTTTGGGTTTATAGGATTGATAGAGGATCCGTGATGAACGACGGTTGTGCTCCTTCTCGCCAGGCTCACATTTTGAACATGTATTTTAAGTCTAGCGTAAATCATTGGTTTCATAGTTGGTTTATTTGCATGATTTATTCTTTATGTTGTTCGGAGATGATGATATTGTAGTGATCCTTTTGGAAATAATTTAAATGTAGAAATGGATCAATAGTCTTGTGTCCTTTTAAGTGAATTCTTGGTTTCATAGTTAGTTTTGATTAACCTTATGTCTTACTTTGATGGTGTGGATGGTTTGCTAAATTATAATATATATGTATAAATATTAACAAATAATGAAATAGTGTTGATTTGAGTTAAAAGACGATGTTATGAATGGTCGGACAACTTTTTCTAACTAAATACCCAACGATATTGACACGTTCGACATCAGTTTTAAATTGTCATCAATAATTAAGAAATTGGAATAAAACAAAATCGGATTGAAACTAATGTCATTCGAGCGTCAGTTGTTACCCTTTAAAAATCGATGTCCATCGAACTATAACATCAGTTGGTACCCCTGAAAAAACGATGTCAAATGTGCTGACTTTTAATATCACCTATTACAACATCGGTCGATTTTAAATAGACATCGGCTAAAACCGATGTCTTTGAGCGTTTTTCTTGTAGTGAGCAGTAGAAGCGCGAGAGTAAGAGAAATGGTTGGCTTGGTCATGTTGGCCATCCGATATAGCTTAAGTTGTGAGTAGGGATGGCAATCTGGAGGCGGATTTGAGGTGGGTTTGGTCAAACCCGAGACCCTCCCACCCCGTCTCAATACCGCCCTACTCCGCCAAAACTCCGCTGTCGGGGCGGAGTGTCAGACCGCTAGACCGCCAATAATTTTTTTCAATTGCAATAATTTATTTTTTTGTATTTGTAACCAAATTTTCCAAATCAATCAAATGTCAATAGGTCAAGAAAATAAATAAATGTAATTATGCAATTTTTTATAACTACGTTTTATAACTATTTAGCTACTATTATGATTTTTTTTTTAAAATAATACTATTAGGATTTTGCAATAGTACTCAACTAATGCTCAAAATAAATATTCAAAGTACAATATTACAAGATGTTATAGTAGTAAATTAATATCAATACAACACTAAAATCTAAAGTATATAATATAAAAATATCTAGAGGAAAAATTAATAAACCCCCCAAACTATACGCGATTTTCTACATTGCCCCCTAAACTAATTTTTTTTCTACGTTACCCCCTCAACTACACGAAAAATTCTACAGTCCCATCTCTTCCACCCGTCGGCGAATCTGACCGGAATATTCCACCGGCAGGGAGGAGAGATGGGACCATAGAAATTTTCATGTAGTTCAGGGGGTTAAGTAGAAAAACAAATTTGTTTAGAGGGCAATGTAGAAAGTCGCGTATAGTTTGGGGGGTTCATTAATTTTTCCTCAAATATCTAAATATATATTAAAAATATAATAAAAAATAATTTTGCGGGGCGGGTCCTATTGGACCCAGGACCCGTGTGGGTTTTGAAATTTTGGACCCATGATCCGGCCCAGGACCCATTTAATCGGGTCTAGACCCGCCTCGATGGGGCGAGTTTGATGCCCCCATTGACATCCATAGTTGTGAGATTATTTATGGTGCTTTTTTTTACTAAAATTATTTATTTATGGTGTTTTAGTTCAATGGTTGGGGTCATATTTATAAGAACGTCTTTAGTTTCCACGACTTACGAATTAATTAAACCGGTTGCCTGCCAAATTGGGGATTGGGATTTTTGTTTCATGTTCCATTATATTGGTAGATTGACACATGCACACGGTGATGCAATAATTGTACACATGTTAATCATCTAATACAATGAAACAATAAGTGGAATAAGATTTTGGAACAGGAGATCTGGTCCCCCAAATTGGTCACTCCAAACTCATTTTTGTATTGTTAGCAACATAAATTTATGGGTTAATTACAAAAAGTACCCTTGAGGTTTGACCTAATTAAAAAAAATAAGCTAACTTTTAAAATTACGAAAAATGCCCATGAGGTTTTATTCTGTCTAAGTTATACCCCTTCATAAGCCAAAAATATTTCAAAATTCTCCCTCATATTTATAAAAATATCATAGTTAGCCCCTTGATTTTAACATTGAATCAAGCTTCATGAGTACTTTTTGTAATTTTGAAAGTTAGTAGAGTTTTTTTCCTAATTAGGTTAAACTTCAAGGGTACTTTTGTAATTATCCCTTAATTTATTTATTCTATTCCATTTTAAGTATACAATAAGTTGTGCTGAATTTTCTAATTCAAAAATTAAAACAAAAATTATATTGGAAATAATATCATATATGTATCAAATAATAATATTCATATTTATATATGATTGTGGGCAAAACCTTATGTAAGACTATCCATACCCAAATATGTTGTAACAAAATTTAAAAAACTAGCAGGCAGCAATTTATAATTTGTTGCATGCTTGCAAAATTTAAAAAACTAGCAGGCAGCAATTTATAATTTACAGTGGGTCGCATCAACAATTTTGTAATTTGTTGCATGCTTGGGGTATATTGGGCGCATGGGCGCATCAACGAGGATTCATCTGGCAGTTGCATTTCTGAAGTGATCCCGTATAAGGTTTAGGACCCAAATAAATCCAAATGTAAACCCCTCCCACTTTTTTCTGATTTATGTTGTTTGGCTTGGTAAAGTGGTGTTTAACAACCCCCACTATAATTTAGAAGAAAAAAAAAAGAAAAGAAAAAAAAAACCTCCATTATATTAATGAGATATAAATAGAAATCGATTAGTTCTAGCTAGTATTTATTTAATAAGCTAATTGGTGATTTTTTTTTTTTTTGGCCCTGCGTGACTTTTTTTTTGGGTAAACTGACGACTTTTACCCCTATACTCTCATTGAATATCACTTAACCCTTTGTACTTTTCAATCGTGTCACTTTACCCCTTATATACTACCAATTTGTATAACTTTGCCCCCTTATACAACTAAAATATTATTTAATTCTCCAATTCATTTATTAAATGACCTAATTATTCATACTATTATTTTAATTTAACCATGGCATCAAATACACATATATATTTTTGGAAAACTTATTTGCTATTTATTAAAATTAATATAGTTCCTATTAAATAACTATATTGTAGGTTATTTTATGCAAACTAATACATTCATGTATTTTTTAAATAATAAATCTAAAAATTATGTATTATATAGTAAATTAATATTTTTTATTCAAAAAGTTAATCACTAAAATGACTATTTTTTCTATTTAACATATTTTTATTCATGATTATTGAATCTATAATTTAAAAATTACTAATAATATTTCACACATTTAATAAATTTGTATTATATATATTTATATAATTTAAGGTTATAATGAATAATAAATTAAAAGTATAAATGTATTAGCTAATAGAAACTTGTCTATTATATATTAATTTAATAGGGACTTTATTAAAGTTAAATAATTAGCAACTAAATATAAAATATAATAGATTTAATATTAAGCATTAATTAATCAAGTTGTGAAAATTAATTAAGCAAATAAATACAAGTTTAATAATATTAAATACTTTTAAAATAATTTTGTTATTTTAATAAAACTAATAGGTAATGATAATATTGTTATTGTTTTGAGTACATGAGCATAAAATAATATTTTAAAAGCATAGGGAGGTAAAGTGATACTAATTAAGAGTATAAGGAGGTAAAGTGATACAATTGAGAGTACAAGGGGTAAAGTGATAATCAATTAGAGTATAAGGGGGCAAAGTGAGATTTACCCTTTTTTCTTTTATATTTGTACACCACGACTAATGAAATATAAGTATTACATTTTCTTTTCACTTTTATGTCAAATTAAATAAGATATTTATCATAAACATCTATACACAATTTAAGATTATTACTTTTTACTTTAAAAATATCACTTGCAATTCATTTTTGAAGTTTTTAATCGTAACACTAATGTATTACTTTGTATTCAAAAGGTATTACTCCTCCGTCCCAAATATATCGCCCACTATTCTTTTTGGGAATGTCTCAAATATATAGTTCATTTTATATATTTAATAGCATTTTTACACTCTTTTAATATTATAACCCTATTTAATATGCATTTATAATTTACACTATTAATTAAATACGGGCAAATCAAGTAAATATTTTAGCATATTTGTAGTTTCCAATACTTGTCTTAATGTATGAAAAGTCAAATTAGACTATATATTTGGGACGGAGGAGTACCTAGACAAGTATTAATTACTATATCTTTTAAAATATATACTATTTTCTTTAATACTATTACTTGTCACTTAAAACTATAACTTACTAATCCCTTTAAGAAGTATTAATGTTTACTTGAAAAGTATCATTTTTACTCAAAAGTATTACTTTTTATTGTTAATGTATTACTTATCGCATCTTTTAAAATTACATACTATTTCTTTTAAAACTATATTACTTTTTACGTGAAAAGTAATAAATTTTGCTTAAAAATTATAACTTACTAATCCTTTTAAGAAGTATTAATGTTTACTTGAAAAGTATCGTTTTTACTCAAAAATTATTACTTTTTTATTGTTAAAGTATTAAATCATTTTGCATCTTTTAAAATTACATAATATTTCCTTTAAAATTATTATTTTTTTTTTGGAAAAGTAATACCTTTTGCTTAAAAATTATAACTTATGAATCCCCTGTAAGAAGTATTAATGTTTACTTTAAAAGTATCGTTTTTACACAAAAAGTATTACTTTTTATTGTAAAATATTACTTAATGGGTCTTTAAAATTATATATTATTTCCTTTAAAACTATTAGATTTTTACTTGAAATGTATTACTTTTTGCTTAAAAATTATAACATACTGATCCTTTTTAGAGGTATTAATGTTTACTTGAAAAGTTTTATTTTTTACTCAAAAAGTGTTACTTTTTATTGTAAAAATAATATTTATTAAAGAATAATTAAAAAACAAAACAAAAGAAAATCGACCTCTCCCTCCCCCAAATCTATGGCCACATCCGACACCACTATTCTCCATTGACTCGCCACTAGCCATTGCTAACTCGCCACCACGAAGTAACTCCTAAAATTTGGATCTTAAACTAGAGAAAAAAGTATAGCGGCTGAAAAGCTTGACCGGCGACAGAACTAAGATGTCAATCGCCGACCAAAAGCTAGATGGGGGAGGGGAGGGAGAGAAAAAGGGAGGGTAGGGTTTTTTTCTTTAGTGAGAAGGGACAGAGAATTTAGAGAGAGAAATAAAAGATCTAAATTGATCCACCATTCACTACCTAATTTCAACACTCAATTACTGAAATGCATATTACTGTCTCTGGTCAGCCATCATCTTCCCTTCGACCTCTTCCCCTTTTTCTTTTCCTCACTCCTCACGTTTGTTTTTCTTTCCACCTCTAGGTCATCTACTTGTTCATTTTATTTTTTATTGTGAGTGAGTGGAAGTACATTTCCACTGAGGAAATGGAAATTGTATGGGCCAGTAGCGGTTGCAACTTGCACAAGTAAAAGAGCAGAGGAGGGTTGCAAAGGGTAACATAAAAAACTAAAGGAAAGAGAACAATAATAGAGGGGAAAAAAGATAGAGAGAAATAAAATGAGAAATGAGAGAAAAGAAAGGGGATGATGGTTTAAGCGTGTAATGGAAGGAGGTTTTGGTAATATCCGAAAAGACAGACGTGTTTTTTTTTTTTTTTTTTTGGATTTGGTTCTATGTGTTGGAGTTTCGTCTCACATAATTAGACTCACCCGTGAGACAGTTACTTGTTCTTTTTTAGGATATTTTTAACTTTTTCTGTATCAGTATTGAATATTATTTTTATAAAATTGTTTAGCAATGTAAAGAGTCAATTTAATTAGACAACTCTGCTGTTTTCATGCTGAAATTTAAACTTTTCCAATTAATACTTAAGTACTAATGAAATATTTAAATATTATGTTAAACTATTCTCAAATTTGCATCCTCATTTCTCACAAATTATTATACAATACAATCGAATAATTACCCGACCCAAATCGAAGACCGACCTTTTGGGGCCAAATGAAACCTAACTGGGCTCAATTAGGCCCACCCATCTACGACTTGCGAAATGACCAATACATCCTCCAGTCTGCTCTTCAGAATATGCAGTTGAGTAAACCAAGGTATCAAACCTAGGGACAAAATCGTCAAAGGCACAACAAAGTAAAAACCCTTTCCCCAATACTTTAAAGAGCCATCAAATATTCACAGCAGCACCATAGTTTGAAGCTCAAAGAATGAGGCAGCAGAGAGATTAATGGGATTTCTTCAAGGGTTGTTGCCCTCTCTGCTTTTGCCAATGATTTCATTATCTCAACCAACAACCCTTTTTATGGATAATTACAAATTTACCCTGAGGTTTATGCTAATTACATTGGAACTGAAAGAGTATTAGTTTCCTGAAATCTTCTGCGTCTGTTTCTGCATCTGAGAAGGCTGTGATGATAATATGTATCTGCAGAGCAATTCGGGTCGGGCAATGTGGACAATCCGGACCGTATCTTGGCGGGGCAATCCGGACGGCGAGTGGGTTAGGCTTAAGTCCTGAACCCACATGCAACCGGGTTTTTGCAGCCATGGCGGGTTCACTTCCTCTTGCTCGACCTCATAGTCTCATACACAGATCTGAGCCTCTTTTAATTTCTAATTTAAGTTTGTAAGTGCTGGTATTGAAATTCGATATTATATTTTTACTTTCTCTACCATCAAAATTATAATAAATTTGACTTAACAATTTAGTAATTAAATGATGTTTCAGTTTTGCTTTAAATAAATTAAATGAATATTTAAATTTATTTAGATACCATACTAAACATTACAAAAAATAAAAAATTTAATTGATTGAAAATTGGTCAGGTTAATGTGTCTTTTCGATTGAAAATTTATTGGTTTTCGTATGAGAATTGGGAATATGTTTGGTTTGTTATCCGAATTTTTGTTTGAAAATGAGAATATGTTTGGTTATAGTTTTCAAATGTATTTTTGACATAGGTTTGCGTGATTGTAGTATATTTTACCAGGTTTGTGTGATTTCATTTCTACTTCGAAAACTTTTAAAACATACATAAACCCAATTTATGGAATAATAAAAAAATGGTGTTGGAAACACAACCATACAAGACATAAAAAAGTTTAAACTAATCTTTATTACTAAATGTAGGATATGGATCAAATAGATCCTCCTATTTGGGGTGAGTTCATGGGGACACATCCTAACCATAGATCAACAATTTTGGGTGGTCCAGATTTTTAGGACTTTTTTATTTTTATTTTTTTGTTTCATCAATTAAAAAGGGTAGGGTGGTAATTTGACACTTTAGAATCAGTTACTAAGATTTCATTCCCTCTTTCACGCGATTTCACCCACTCTTCACGCACACTCTCTCTCCAAATGCGTTTCAGTTTTGCTTATTTAGTATAGGGTTATTGTTTATAACTTGCTTATGTAATTAATGTATTGTTGGAAATTTTGGTTTTGATAAAGAGGTGTCGACCGACTTTGACCAATTTTTTCGGTGGCTAAATATTTAATTCGGAGGAATTAAATTATATATTATTAATCTACGTTCCGAGTAGATGTTCGTAGTATTTTTATTTCTCAAACCGAATTTTGGTGAGTGAGAAATTAATACACGAAGGTAGCCACATAAATGGGCATTATGTAAAGATTATTTAAAGGGAGATAAAAAGGGCATGCCTTATCCCACATAAAATACAAATCATAGTTTATCCTAGTTTATTTACTAGAAGGTGTTATTTGTTGTATAAACTATAACACAAGAAGTGGATGATCACAAGTGGGCCACACGCAGCGCGCTACGCTCGGCCGACCTCGGCCTGGGCACGGGCTTGGGCATGGGCACGGGTAGGGATGGCCCGACCTATTGGGCCCGGTCCGTGTCCACTAAAGTTTTGCCACTTTCGAAAATGGGCTTATCCGATTCGAAAGGATCGCTGGACTGTTGGAGCTGATGAATCGGACATTGTAGATGTCCGTATTCGTGTGATGTTGAGTTAGTAACTCCAACGAAGTGGTCATCGAAAAAGCCCACTACTTGTATGCATGTTATAGAAGTAGTGGGGTGTAACATCCGAGATGTTACAATTGGATTAATGCCCACTACTTTTTGTTATCTCCTGCAGTGTGTTTGTCTACAAATTCATTTGAGTGCATTCGGTTGGTTTCACAAAGAAATATTCATACACAAAGCCATATTTCTCGCATCCCGCACAAAAAAGTCCAAAGAAAGCCGTCTTCAACACTTTTTCGTTCGAAGGTGCTTGTGTTAGTGGTGCTACTACGAGAAAGACGGCCGCATTTTATCTTTGGAGGCAATACGTCAAACCATGAGCACTAGCCGGACGTAATTGTCTTGCGGATAGAGATAGTATCTCGACTCGCTTACGATTCGATTCCTATTCATTTGTAATAGAATAGTTCATTTCCGATTTGTAATCGAGCCATTGTGAAGGCTTTCCCATTGTAACCAATACATTGTAATCAACAATCGCAAGACAATTACCGAACTTCACGATGGCAAGCTGCGTAACCCCAACCATCCCTCCCGCCTGCCGAGAAACCCGAAAAATTTATGGGTTTCGACTTCAAGAGATGGCAAAAATCTTTTTTTACCCGACTACTCCGAGTCCGGCGAAGTATCTCGACCGAGGACGCTCCGATTGTTCCGAGAACGAAACAAATGCATGAAACGCTTGTGCGTTTGATGCATGGGGCCAGTGGTGATTTCTATATGCCGTAACTATGTCCTAAACGGACTTAGTGATGCACTTCGATGTGTGTATCTTTGTGAAATCCTCCAAAGAATTATGGGATTCTTTGGAGAAGAAGTACAAAATCGAGGATGCCAAGACACAAAGAAATTTGTTGTCGGTAAGTTCTTGGATTTTGTGATGGTTGATTCTAAACCGTGATGGAACAAGTTGAAGTTCAGTTGATCCTACATGAAATCTCTGCGAGGGAATGGCTTTGCAGGAAGCATTCCAAGTGGCCGCCTTGATTGAGAAATTGCCCCCAAGTTGGAGGGATTTCAAGAATTATCTTAAACATAAGCGAAAGGAGATGGGACTAGAGGATCCGATTGTCAAACTCGGGTGAGGAAGACAATAGGAGGATTGACTCTAAGTCCAAGCTTATCCCTATGGAGTCAAAAGCCAACTTGATGGAGCACGGCTCGTCAAGTAACTCAAGAAAAGGCCTAACGATAAAGGCAAGAAAAAACGGTGGAAAATTCCGGGGAGCATGCTACAACGTGGGCAAACCGAACCATATGGGCAAGGATCGCCGTCACCAAAGAAAAAGAAAACCAAACCGCGAGTCAAATGCCGATGTGGTTGAAGAAAGGAGTCGACCGACATTGACATGTCGGCGGTGGTGTTTGAAGCCAATTTGGTGGATAACCGAAAGAATGGCTTGTGGATCGGTGCCACTTGCCATGTCTGTTCGATAAGGATGCATTCTCTTCATACATCCCATCGACCAGGAAGGAAGCTCCATGTGGGGAATCACGCCTCTTCGATGTTCTTTGGCGTTGAACGGTGGTGCTAAAGCTTACTTCGGGAAAGGAGTTGAAGTGAAGGATGTCTTTGCATGTCCCAGGACATCCGCAAAAATCGGTTTCGGGTTCGTTCTTTGGTCAACCATGGGTTTAGACTAGTTTTTGAGTCCGAAAAGTTTGTCTTAGCAAATTTGGATAGTTCCTTGGTAGGGGTTATCTAGACAAAGGACTGTTCAAAATGAATGTAATTGATTGTACGCCGTTTTGGCGAGACAATGAATAAGAATGAATCTTCTTCTGTTTATATTGTTGAGTGCTCTAATTTTTGACATATTAGATTAGGACATGTAAATCTGAATGCTATAAAAAGATTGGTAAATTTAGAATTAATTAATTTACCTGAAGTAAACTCACAAAGAAAATGTAAAGTTTGTGTTGAAGCTAAAATGGCTAAATTACCATTTCATTCGGTTGAAAGGAGCACTTCACCTTTAGAGTTGATACACACTGATGTGTGTGATCTAAAATTTGTGCAAACTAAAGGTGGTAAAAAATATTTCATCACAATTATTGATGATTGCACAAGGTTTTGCTACTTATACTTGTTAAGAAGCAAAGATGAAGCATTAGAGGCTTTTAAGAATTATAAAAATGAAGTTGAAAATCAACTTGGCAGACAGATTAAAATAATTCGGAGTGATAGAGGTGGCGAATATGTTGCCCCATTTGAAGAACTATGTACCCAGTCGGGCATAATTCATCAAACAACAGCACCATATTCACCACAGTCTAACGGTGTTGCTGAACGCAAAAATCGAACTCTAAAAGAGATGATGAATGCCATGTTGATAAGTTAGGATTACCCAGAATATGTGGGGAAAAGCTCGTTTTAACAACTTGACCACATTGAATAAAATACCACTTAAAGGGAAAGATAAGACACCTTACGAATTGTGGAAAAATCGTAAGCCTTCTTATAAATACCTTAAAGTGTGGGGGTGTTTGGCTAAGGTAGCAATACCTGAACCAAAATAAGTTAAAATTGGACCAAAGACAGTTGATTGTGTCTTTGTGGGATATGCATACCAAAGTAGTGCATATAGGTTTATGATACATAAGTCAGAAAATCCGGAAATGACTGAAGGTACCATAATCGAATCAAGAAATGTTGTATTCTTTGAGGATATCTACCCTTGTATACCTTGGATTATGGGCTATACTACTCAAGATATCCAGCTGTACTTGAAGGATATAGTGATGCTAGTTGGATTTTAGATTCGAAAGATTCTTATTCAACTAGTGGATAAATATTCACCATTGGAGGTGGTGCGGTATCATGGAAGTCCACGAAGCAAACATGTATAGCTCGGTCCACCATGGAATCGAGTTTATAGCTTGGATAAAGTGGTGAAGAAGCAGAGTGGCTTCGAAACTTTCTGGAAGATATTCCATGTTGGAGGAAGCATGTGCCTTCTGTGAAGATTCAGTGTGATAGCCAAGCGGCTATAGGAAGGGCACAGAGCAATATGTATAACGTTAAGTCTAGACATATTCGCCGGAGACACAATACCGTTTAGACAATTGATCTCAAATGGTGTGATGTCAATGACTACGTAAAGTCAAAAGACAATTTGGTAGATCCTTTGACAAAAGGATCAATCGAGATCAATTGGGTAAATTCTAGAGGAAAGGGTTTGAAGTCCACAAAGTAGAAATAACTATCATAGTGGTAACCCAACCATGATGATCGGAGATCCCAAGAACTTGGTTCAATGGGAAAACTAAACTATAAAGGTTATGTTGTAACACTTGGAGACAATGTTATAACCCATCCCTGAAAGCAAAAACCAAGTGTTGAAACACCGCTAAGTTGTGGTGAGGCTAAGTCATTTGACTTTTAATGATTCCTACACCTCGTTGAGGTTGAGTATGGCAGGATACTCGGATAGGAGATCACCTATATAAATGAGAAGTGCGAGCCGCTTCAAAGTAACACTTATGAATCCAAAGTGGTGTCCATGGCGAAACGGACACAAACGTGAGAAGAAGGTGTTGAGACCTTATGTGTTAATACTATTGACTCGGTATACACCGTGGAGGAATAGTTCAAGGCATTGCATCCACTAAGCCGCCTGTGTACCCGATGGTATTGACTACGGAAGGTTCAAAGCCATAAGCTACCTTTCCGAATGCAATATTGTCTCTTGAGGACTGGTTTGCGTGTCTGCATTCATGCATACATTAATTTCCACTCATGTGGGGGATTGTTGGAAATTTTGGTTTTGATAAAGAGGGTGTCGACCCGACTTTGACCAATTTTTCGGTGGCTAAATATTTAATTTTGGAGGAATTAAATTATATATTATTAATCTATGTTCCGAGTAGAAGTTCGTAGTATTTTTTATTTCTCAAAACCGAATTTCGGTGAGTGAGAAATTAATACACGAAGGTAGCTACATAAATGGGCATTATGTAAAGATTATTTAAAGGGAGATGAAAGGCTTATGTCTTATCCCACATGGAATACAAATCATAGTTTATCCTAGTTTATTTACTAGAAGGTGTTATTCGTTGTATAAACTATAACACAAGTGGATGATCACAAGAGGGCCACACGCCTGCGCTGCCGCCGCCCGGACCGGCCTCGGCTGGGCAGGGACGAGGATCGGGCTTGGGCATGGGCCTGGGCTTGGGCCGGGATGGCCCGCCCTATTGGGCCCGGGTCCGGGTCCACTAAAGTTTGCCACTCGAAAATGGGCTTGGCCGCATTCGAGTGATCGCTGGAGCTGTTGGAGCCCAATGAACGGACATTGTAGGTGTCCAGATTCGTGTGATTGTTGGAGTTAGTAACTCCAAATGTGAAGTGGTCATACGAAAAGAGCCCACTACTTTGTCTGTTATGAGTAGTGGGGTGTAACATCCGGGATGTTACAATTGGATTAATGTCCACTACTTTTTGTTATCTCCGCAGCGTGTGTTTGTCTATAAATTCATTTGAGTGCATTGCGATTGGTTCACAAATATTCATACACAAAGCCATATTTTCGCATTCTCGCACAAAAATGTCCAGCCTTGATCTTCAACACTTTTTCGTTTTCAAGGTGCTTCGTGTTAGTGGTGCTACTACGAGTAATTTAAGTCGTTTTATCTTTGGAGGCAATACGTTAAACCGTGAGCACTAGCCGGGACGTAATTGTCTTGCGGATAGAGATAGTATCTCGACTCGGCTTACAGTTCAGTTCCTGTTTTTGTTTGTAATAGAATAGTTCATTTCCAGTTTGTAATTGAGCCATTGTGAAGGCTTTCCCATCAGAACTAATACATTGTAATCAACATGTATCTATGATGCATGTGTAGTGTATATTCATTGCTTATGTAGTATAGGTTTATCGCTTATGTAGTATGGTTTGTTGCTTATGACTTGCTTATGTAGTTAATGTATTCGTGGTGCATACGTAGTGTATATTCATTGCTTATGTAATATAGACTTGTTGCTTATGTAGTATGAGTTTGTTGCTTATGACTTGCTTATGTAGTTAATGTATCCGTGGTGCATATGTAGTGTATATTCGTTGCTTATGTAGTATGGGTTTGTTGCTATGACTTGCTTATGTAGTTAATGTATTCGTGGTGCATACATAGTGTATATTTGTTGTTTATGTAGTATCGGATTGTTGCTTATGTAGTATGGATTTGTTGCTTATGACTTGCTTATGTAAACTGTAGTTAATGGTATATAAAAGCACCATGACACATCTACACAAGCAACAAATTATATCTTCATAAGCAAACTTCGAATCAAGTCGTTTCTTCAAAGCAACTATGACAAATTGCTCGCAACATTTTTCACACAATAGTGCGTTGAAGAAGAATGATGAATGATTTCTCACAAAGAGTGCGTTGAAGAAGAAGAAAGATGAGATTTGTTCACGTTGAATTTGATGTGAGATTTGCATAGATTGTGTGATCATAATAGAATCCCATGAATATTGGGTAATTTTGTAGGATGACTAATTTACCCCTTTCTCTAATTACAAACATTTAATCTGAATTTTTAACTCTAAAATCACAACCATTGAAAAATCTAGATATGTGACTATGATTGGTCCCTATGTACTTACCCTATGAGGTGATCTTATATAACACTCTCCCACTAAATGTAAATGTATCTATTCTTATTATTTTACGTATAATTGAATATGAGTGTTATTCTAGTTTTCTATATATCAATTCACAACTCACAAGACTACCTTCAATTTCTCTTAGCCATGTTTGGGATATAAGATTAAAAGGAAAAAGAATTTAATTTTATTGGATCATTTGTTTGGAGTCATGAAGCCAGGTCCATGAATATTAAGTTGCCCTTACCCGTGTATTAATCTTGAAATTGATGCTTAAAAATAAAATATAATAATAATAATAATAGTAATAATAATAATAATAATAATTTCTGAAATCTGAATAGACAATAATAATAGTCTGGCCATTGTCCAACATCGGCATTACCACGAGTCCACGACCCCAAATCAACGTGAACGAGCCTAAAATAACAAAATAATACATCCCTTTGAGCTTGACCACTTCGGTAGTTGAGTAAATAAGGCATCAAAACTAATAACAAAATTCAAAGCAAAACCCTTTCCCCATGCCTTCAAAGTAGAGCCAATACCTTAAAAGTAGAGCCAAATATTGAGAGCAGAACCATGATTTGAAGCTCAAAGAACGAGGCAGCAGAGAGATAATGGGGATTTCAGATTTCCTTAAGGGTGGGTGGTTCTAGGGATGTTAGATGGGTTGGTCTAGCGGTTTGGGTTAGTTCCTAGCGGGTTTAAGACTAAAGAGTAAAAAATACTTTTTTTTTTTTGAGGGAAAAAAAGTCACTCTTTAATGGGCTGGAAATATTGTGAAGCTAATTTTCTGGCTTCAAGCTAAACGGATTACTATTAGGTACGAGCTAGAAAATTTAAAATTTTATATTTAAATCGATTTTTTAAGTTCAAACATGTATAATATTAATATTCAAACTAAATATACAAAACTAAATGATTCGTAATAAAAACATACATGGTTTATAATTACATTACATAGGCAAGATCTTAAATACTTTTAAAATAAATTTTGTTATTTTACTAAAACTAATAGAAGGATAAAATTGTCATTGTTTTGAGTATATGAATATAAAATGATATTCTAAAAACATAAAAGGGTAAAGTGATACTAATTGAGAGTATAAGAGGTAAAGTAATACGATTGGGATTACAAGGGAGTAAAGTAATATTCAAAAAGAGTAGGGGGTAAAGTGAGATTTACCTTATATTATTGAAATCAAATTGTAGAAAAAAGAAATATAAAAGTATTACAAAGGAGTTGTGGAATTAAAAAGTTCTTTAAAATAAATATCATGTGATATATGTTTTGCATGTTTTTTGTGTGCTTTTTGTGATGATTTGTGCATATTTTTGGTGTGTTCTATTTGCATGTTGCATGTTGTAGTGTCATGTTGTGTTTTTGTGTTGATTTTCTAGGTGTTGGTGGATAAAACGAGTTTTGAGGCAAGAAATGTCACAAAGTAATTTCAAGGCAGCTATAAATCGTCATATTTTAGACATAACATTTTCATCTCAAGTCCATATGACATGATTAATGTACCATTAGATAGCTAAGACAAAGTTCTACAATGTTTATTTCTGGTCCCAAATTCAAAATAAAGACATTTGGAGGGGTTAAAATCATGTGAAAGTAGAAAAAATGTCATGAAATTTTGGAAATGACACGCCTTAGTATTTTAGCCATAACTCTCACGACAAAATTAATAATGAGGTCATTCAAGCGGCTATAGAAAGCTAAGAGATAGAGCTACAATGCATAATAATATATCAAGGCCGATTATGATATTCTAAAGTTGCGCGATCACAAGACAAGAGGCGCAAGATCCACGCATAGCAGCCGATTCATCAAGCTGCGGCGTAAAATGTGCACGTCGGTGACTTCCGAACACGAAATTCACAATTTATTTCCGTTTTTTGGCTCTTCCACTTTATATAGAACTCTGTGCTTATAAATAATACTGGGGAGCCCATATTTTTGACACTTTTATTACTTAGCACTTTTAAACTCTAATTTTCTCTTTTTTGTCTTGCTTTACAACACCGGGATTGTTTAGGTTTTTTCATCGAAATCATTTTGCGGCTTAATCCAAGCGCAATATATCTTCATTTTCTTTATATGATTTCAATTGTTTTGTGATTATTGTTATTGCGTGATTATGTTTATGATTGTTTTGTATCCTTCAATTTAAATTATGATCTCATCCCCAAGCATGAACTTAACTATTTATTCTTGAATTAGAATGATTTGATTCAAACAAAAGCATGAATATAGATTGATTGATTTGCCTTCCCGATTGAATTGTTTTATTTTATAATTGATTGTCTCGATCAACTTTTTTGTTTATCCCGAGGAAATAATTGAGATCGAGAGATGATATTAATAACGGACTAAATTTAATTAGGGGGTTAGATATGAATCAGAAATGTATTATCTAATTTAGTTAATTAATTAGGCAAATTGGTTATCTATAGACTTAATTTGTGAATACGAGATTTATCAGATCTATGTCTACTTTATATATGTTTGCTTAAACTGTTAATTGCATGGTCAATTGATTGATATTCTGCTTGCGAGTTTGATGAGATGATTATGAAATTCTAGATGTTTTCTCCATACGCTTTTTCCTAGGTTTAAATTGAGTTGAGTTTTAATTGGTTTCTTATTTATTTTTCCTTAGCTAATAAAAATAACAGATTTGGTTAGAGTGTTTAGAAGTTAGTTTTTTTATTGTGACACACAATATTTATTTCTGATTGAAACGATGAACCCTAATGGGTGGTTAAAACTCACAAATCTGTTGTACCGCACTAAGAAATCCCAAATGAGATTTGAAATAAGATAAATTTTTTCAATGTCCCAAACAATATGTTTAGCAACCATGTGAAGAAACCAATGCCAAAAGTTGAACATTTCCTTGTCAACAATTCCATATGACAAAGGGAGAACCTCTTGGTTTACATCAAGAGCGATAACAATCAACATCTTGTGTTTGTACTTTGAGTATAGATGAGTCTCGCCTACACTAATGGCTTTGCAACAATACTGGAATCCCTTGATGTACGAATTAAATACCCAAAAAACACAACCCAACATATTAATTCCTTGATGATCTGGCTGTTTATGAAACTACTTAATCACTGTCCCTGGGTTGTACTTTTGTAATGCCTCCATATATTTAGGCAAAAAACGGACTGAATTTTCCCAAGAATCATACACATTTTCTTGGGCATGTCACAAACTATGCCCCACCTTATCATATGAAATGTGGTAGCCACATTTATCCTTCACTGTCAGTTGGATGTACTTGATGTCATATGCTGGATCAGTCTCAACCATGCCCAATAAATCATCGATAATCCTATTTTTGCACAAATTCATATGATCCTTACGTACATAATTTATGAGACAACTATGTGGAGGCCCCAACTTCGTGATTTCACATACAGACAACCTTTTGACAAAACTAGACCCCAACTGCCAAATGCATTGTTCAGGTGACAAACTTGCTGATACAACTCTTTCCTAGTTTTTGTTTGCATACAACTTTCCACAGAGTTGGGGTACTCTCAACAACTCGATACTCACGTTTTGCATGGCGAACTGAAAAACTTTAACAATAGATTGAACATGTTTCTTGTCTTTAAATACCATACATTTTTTCAATACACCTTTATCAACGTCATAATATAACGTCTAATGAGGAACATCAATTGAATCAACATTGATTTCCTCATATGATGAATTTAAAAACGCAGTATGTCTCTATATGGGGAAGAGACGAAATTCATGTGTTGTTGCCATTTATTGCCACATCCAATAGGTTGTGAAATAGGTGCACAAATATTACCATCTTCATCATCCTCTGTGTCATTTTCATTGTTTGTCCCATCTTCGCTCGGTTCAGAATTTAAAGTTACATTAGCCCCGTAATCATCGATATTAAATTCAGGCAATAATCGATCAACATTATGCTGATCGGATTCAGAAGATCGTGTGTTCATATCATTAAGAACAACATTACTAATTCCTTTACGTCGTAACATGAATTTCAAGTGTACTATCCCCCATTATGTAAGATGCATATTAATGATATTCACTTTCCAAAGGGATATTAGACACAACATTATCTCTGTTTCAACAAAAAGATCTGCAATTCTATTTTCGGCATCCGGATCAAAGAAAACCACAAGTTTCACTTGGTATTAATTGCAATGTCTCATGTAGTCACAGTATTTACGGAATAGTTTTAACAAATAACAATTTCTATCAAAACCCAAAGTATCATGTAGTATAGATATCAAACTGTCCAAATTTATCGTTCAGGAAATTCTCGTGTCTCCAATAGGAGAGCGACTATATGCTACTTGATAGACATTTCAATCAATATTTGACCTCAAGTAATGAACAATCACTCCAATTTTATTTGAATTTGATATATCTTCAAAAATACAAATATAACCCTCTAAATTAGCAACATCATACTAACTCACATACAATACAACAAACATGCAAAATGTAACAAAAATTACGTATAAAATAGCATACATGCAACATATTAATAATTTCATAGAAAAATTAAAATTTTCAAGTTATTAAGAAAAACATAAATTGGGTTTAAAAAAAAAATACATGAACAATTTACCTCTAAAAATGTTAATGCATCTTTGTCTCCGCCTTCTTTTTTTTTGTTGCTCGAAGTTGGTGATCGAAAACCGACAATGTGTATACTAGTGTGTGTATGAGTTGAGAAAAGAAAATACAGAGGGAAATGTTTGTGGAGGAGAAGTGTTTGTGGAGAATGTGGAGAAGAAGATATGCAAAGCAGAGTGTTTTATAACACAAAATCAACTGTTTGATTTTTTTTTTAAATTAAAGCCGCGATCGTAATCCAACCCTCTAACCCATTTCGATTGGGATTCGGACACCGATTGATTTTTTTTTACTTTATTCTATTCCCTAGTCGTGATTTGAATTCACGATCGAACTTAATTTGAAAAAAATAAAAATAAAACCGATTGAGTCCTTATCTTGATTCACGACTCGACTTGAGTCGTGGATATGATCCACGATCCACTTTAAATTGTTAACAATTCCCAAATCTATCACAATTGTGTAACATTTTTTGACAAACGCAATTTTGTTGAAAAACCCTTTAAGGTAGGTCCGTCAATGTATTTTTGTTGGTTTAGGAGAGTATTTGAAGATTTTAATAGTAGAGAGTATTTGATACGAAATGACTAGTACAATGGCGAATGGGTGAATTATATTATACAATATATTTTTTATCAAGTTCTTCTAGTGGGCAATTTGGATATTTATTATACTTATTTTACGTCACTTATCGTTGTCCACATTAATTAATTAGGAGAAAATTATATACTTTATAAGTTAAGTGAACTCCTCCTCATATCACCAAAATGGTTTTAGGATGAAACTCACGGCAGGTGGACTTGTGTTCTCCCCCCTTGTATTGGCCCATTGGGTACACTCCAGTGTGTGCGAACATACCAAGTCCCCTAAATTTAACATTTATGAATGAAATATTGTTACCGAACCAACTTAAAATCAAATTTCATAATCTTAGAATTCAATCATATTTTTTTATTATATTATATTGTCAATTAATAGTTCGATGCTGTTTAAACCAAATAATTTTATCAGTTCTATATAAAAAAAGACAAATAAGCCCCAAAGATAATATTTATATTTTTATAAACACTGGACCTATTATCCAACAAGTAATTATTGAACGATGAATAAATATCTTATTTTACAAAACATAAAGCACTATTGTCAAGAGCTGATAAATCTATAAGAACAAAAATTTATTTTTCACAACAGTAATAAACATTAAATAAAGCTTCTCTCTAGCGAGCAATAAATCAGTAGCTTTGAGTCTTTTGACTCAACAAACAGTTATTTTTCACTCTCTCTTCTTTTATCCCCTTCTCTCTACCCAAAAATAAAAACCCTAAATTTTTTCTCCTCCCCTCCCTCCCTCCCCCTAAAAACAGCCGCCCCCTCCCATACTCTCCCTCCCCCTCTCTCCTTACCCCTCCCCTCCCCTCCATGTTTGCTATTGGAGGCCAACAATGGCGGTCCTTTGGGTGTCCGAGGGTGACCAAAATTTTGGTCCAGGTGGAGCAGTCGAGCTTCACGAGAGGTGTCTCTGGGTGAGAGACGATGGTTGCAGATTAATTTGGGAGAGGGAGAGACATCTTTCTTTTTTTGGTTTTTTTCTTTCTCTGTTTTTTTTTTCTCGTTTTTTAGCTATAGATTGTTGTAGTTTTCTTTTTGTTTGTATTTTCTATTTCCAGGTTGATTTTTAAACTCGTGGCGGATCGTTTTTTTCTGTTCGCAAAGATGTAGTGGTTGCTCGTCCGCTTTTAGATTTTTCTAGTGTATTCGAGTCTCCATTAAGAGTCTTTGAGTCAGTTTCCGTGGAGTGGTGAGTTTGGGGTGTGTAGTTTTTACCCAGTATTGTGGAACCTGAATTGGTCTTACCAATTCCCCTGGCTTGTAGTTAGTCATGTCGGCCATAGCGATTGGCTACGATTTATCGATTGTAGTGTAATTTTAGTTTTGAGTTGTTTTAATAAAATACTATCGTTCGACAAAAAAAAAAAAAAAAAAAAAAAAGACTCAACAAACAGTTGAGGGATTGAGGCTCAGAGGAAAATAATTGAGGGTGGAGAGAGGATTTGGAGTTTCTCAAGGGTGGTTGCCCCTCTCTCTCGCCCCATGATTTACCCCTCTCTCAAAAACCCAAACAACCTAATTTTGTTCGGCCCGTATCTTGGCAGGGCAACCCGGATGGTATGTGGTATTTTCACATGCAACCGGTGATTATTTATGCAGCCATGGCGGGTCGGATTCTCTTTGCCCCATTACAGATCTGAGCCTCTGTAGCTGAAATTGGTTTTAGAAACAAATAATCTGGATCTTGATAAATTTTCCATTTTTCTTTTGCTTTCTATTTGAGAAAATTACTATAATATCCTTTGTCCTTCCTAGTAGGAGTATTGTGTCTTAAATAATCTGTTAAAACTTAAAACCAGGGGCAAACAATAATATATCAAATAATATAAATGAAAGGTCCACGGATTGATGGTAAGAAATCTCAGAAGAGACTTAGAGAAGAATGAGGGTTTATACTTTACAGTGAGATTTGGGATTTTTCAAGGGTGGTTGGGTTGCCCTCTCTGTTAACCCAATGATTTCTTCCATTAATTAAGGATTTTTTTTTCTCAATCTGATTTCTTGAATTTTTGAAAAATGTTGAATGAGTTCTTTGAGTTAATGTAATATTTGGTCTATTTAATTAAAGGCATGAATCTATTGATTATGCACACTTTTTTCTTTTTAATTTGCTTGTTAAAAAAAAAGCCACTAAAAAAACCATAGACCTCCTCTTGCCATATCTCATAGACTCGTACACTGATACACAGTTCTGAGTCTCTTCTAATTTCTCATAATTTTTGTGTGTTTTGATTGAATTTCATGGTGATTTCTCATAGAGCATGCTTTTGAAAATTTTAATTCAATTTTCAAATTAGTTGAGGTGGAATGTGCTTTTAACTTTGGGTTTAGTTTCTGTCGGACGGAGATCCGTTGAAGACGGATCCAAATATCCGACACAATCGATCCACCAACAACCCGCACAAGTACCAATACACACATCACATTACACTGCTAATACATTTTAGGAGAGTTAATAATACATTTTAGAGGACTACTAATATTTTTCGGAGGAAAAACTAATATTTTTAGGGTGCTACTAAATATTTTTTGAGATAACTACTGATACTTTTTTGGAGGTATAACTAATACTTTTATGAGAACTACTAATACTTTTTTGAGAAAAACTATTATTTTTCAAGAGGAATACTAAAATACATTTAATCAAAAAACATAATAATTTTAAAGAAGACTACTAATACGTTTAGGAATACTAATACTTGTGATGGAAAAAATAAATATTTTTCAAGAGAATTACTGAAAAAACTGTTCAAGCAGATTACTAATACATTTCATCGTTACTACTAATACTTTTTTGAGGGACTGTTAATACTTTTCGGGAGAAAAAGTTAATTATATTCAGAAGAATTACTAAAATACTCTCCAGAGAACTACTAATATTTTTCCGAGAAATTACTAATACTTTTCGGATGCAATGCTCCAGAATAGACATGAATCCTAAACGTGGATAACTACAATAGACTTATTGTGGATATATGTTCACAAATTCACACGCAATTACATACAATAGACATGTATTGTATGTAAATCTATGATAAATTCTACATCTATTGTAATCCTCCAAGAATAATTATTAACTTTTGCAGGTTTGGGGATATCAAATTGTCCTTCAATTAGTAGAACATATCACAAGTCTCTAGTCCTTATACCAAAATGCGTGTAGCGCCCTCCCAAGTCGACCTTTTGGAACCCTACCACTAGGGCTAATAACTCTACTTCATTATTTGAGATTTTGAATTTCAATTTCACAAATCACAACAAATTCCAACTCATCTCTATATTGGCAGGTAAGAACAATTCCTGCTTCATAACCCATTACGATTCCACTCAAGCACATGATCATCATCATCAAGTTTAAACTGAGTTAACATAACAAGACAGAAAACAATACCACCCCCATGGGCTTGAGCCATAGAGTTAGGGTGGCAATTCGTGTTGAAACCGGTCTCAACATGTAGATGTGTCAATCAGGCTGGGCGGGCCAGCCCGGGCCTACCCAAAATCTATCGGGCCAATTTTTTCACGCCACGCCCCGTGTTGTGTATTTTATGCCTGGCCGACGGGATCGCCAAGCCCAAAAGAGGCCGTCCTTTTTGGCACGGGAATTTTGGCCCAATTTGGCCTTAAATTGGCAGATGGTAGGCCCATTGGACGGCTTGGATTGATTAGCTTGTCGACATGTCAATCGAACATGAACTTTGACAAGATATAAACGATTTGGGTTAGTGTTTGATAGGTTCTTGAGTTAATTGGGTTGAGTCCAATAACTCAACAATTAAACGTGTGATTTCACTTACACATTTCACTAATATAACTAGTTTGTGAATTTACAAGAAAACTAAGTCAATAATTAATTATAAGAAAAATAAAAAGTAAGACATATCCTTAAAACTTATATGCTAAAACCTTAATTATATTATTACATTGTTGCTCAAAGTCTCATAATCTCAACTCTACATTATTGATGTAATTATATTGTTTCTTTTTGTATATTATGAATGTGTTATATTTTATTAATTAAATAGTGTGTCATGGTGATTAAATTTAAAATTCTAAAATTATCTAGTTAAAATTATTAAATGCTAATAAAAATAATTTTAACGGGTTAAACATGATGAGTTTGTGTTATCAATAAATAAATATGTTGGGTTCGGGTTTAAATTCGAGCATGAATAGTTAAACGGTGCGGAGAGACAGATTTTGACCAATCCCACGAACCCGAACATGAGAATCGAGACCCAACTTGAATTGCCACAAGAGAAGATAACATTCAATTGTCATACTCAAAACCTAGGTCACTTGAGCCTTCAACCCCACTTTACACCTGGGTTACAAATTTACTATGGTACCCTTTGCTCTCATTATCGGGTGCAGTGGTGGCCAATAAGGCAGAAATCGGGTTCCAAACCGGAACCAAAACCGTGTCAGATTCCTAAATTGTACGCGATCAACTGTTCCAAAATCAAACCGAACCGCGAGTTTCTTGGTCTCAAAAAACGTGGGCAAGGCGGTTTTAACCATCTGTGGAATCGTGATGGAATCGTTTTTGTAAGGTTAAAACCAACAATTTTTTTGGTAAACATATGTTAGAAGAAATGTTAAATGTTTATTATGATGTTTATATTCGCAAGAATACATAAAGACACATTTTTAGACTAAATGTTATAAAGCGAACTACGTGAAATTTGATTCTTCTATGGTCTAATAGTATATATAGATAATTTAATATTATTATTAATATTAAGTATAAGTATGAGACTTAATTAAATATTAAGTCAAGTTTCTTTTCTTTCTTTTTTTTCTTTTTTAACCGAAATTGATAAACTAGTTTTAAAAAAAAAAATTATCAAAAAATAAACAAACGGTTCGGTTTTAATCGAACTGAACCATGGAGGAACCGGGTTTGAATGAATTTTAACCGTTCGCTCGGGTTTGGAACTTAAGCGTGAGGAATGGTTTTCCGATTCCTCCTAAATGAGGAACCGAACCCGTGATTCTTAAACGAAGTAGTCACCCCTAATTGAATCTTGAAATATGTATTAAAACCTCTGTTGTAAAAATCCCCCACGCTCCCGATTAATCCCGCCTGCCAGGCCCCTCTTGTCCGCTACGACTCCGCTGCCCGCCATCCCGCTTAGGTCACCCTAACTCCGCCAGCGTGGACAGCCTAATCGCCCCAATGCGACTAACGCTTTTTACAACATTAAAACCAGGTGCAATAAGAAAAAAGACACTTATTTTATATAATGTATGTGTGTGTAGAGAGACCCAAGGAATTAATGGAAGAAAGCTCAGAAGAGAAGAAAGAGGGTTTACAGAGAGATTTGGGATTTCTTAAAGGGTGGTTGCCCCTCTCTGTTAACCCAATGATTTCTTCCATTAAAAAAAAAACACAACAGCCCTTGGATAAGAGAACGAGTACATATGCTAAGCAAGCGCTATCAAACACCCTCTTAACAGTTAACAGTCACCACACTCTGTCTCTCTCTCTCTGTCTCATATATATATATATATATATACACACACATATATGGCATCTGATCAGGCATTATTAAGAAGTGAAGGGGCTGTGATGATGATTGTTTGATTCTTCTGAGCTTATGGATCGGGTAATGAGATAGATCGACCCGTATCTTGGCAGGGCAACCCGGATGGCATCTGGTTTTAGGGGTTTTCTTCTATCACAGATGCAACCGTTGGTTTTGCAGCCATGGCGGTGTTGATTTCTCTTTGCCCGATCAGTACCATAGATCTGAGCCTCATTTTCACTTGCCCTCATTTTTGTCCTCCAAATGGATTTCTTGGATTTATTTTTATTTGGTTTTTGTGTTCTTTTTGCTTGAGAAGAATGTCGGTTTATGTGGAGGTAGATAAGGATAATTGGTTCATTTAATTAAAAACATTTGTTAATTTGGAGCACCAAGTTTATTTTTTTCTGTATGTTTTTTTTTTTTTTCCTTTTTTAATATTTGGGAGGGTTTTATTGGAAGCGTCGACGGCGATGATGAGAAGAGGAGGGCCAAAGCTGTTAATATTTAGGTGCTCAATTAAGATGGGCTGTCCTTTTCCTCCAAAAAAAAAAAAAAAAGATGGGCTGTCCTTGAAATGAGAAATATTAGAAGATGGAGGACTATATATAAAATAAATTTGTAAATTTGTATGAGACTTGATTCCCTGAAAATGAAAGGGCAAGATCATGAATTTGATGGAAATCCATTTTCTTAATATAATTTCTGCACCTTCTTTCTGTCAGTTGGAGGAAGTATTTAAATATATTATTTTATTAATAAATAACGAATTAGTTTAATCAAAATTACTAAGCATAATGGTTAGTATAAATAAATTTATTATAAAATAGATAAATATTTAAAATTTTTTATTCAAAACTGGGAGAGGTAGGGCTTGTATGGATGTATTTCCAAGTCCAATTTCAGGTTTAGTGTTGGAAAATGAATTTTAAAACTTTATTGGTTTTTGTATTTAATTGGGAATATGTTTGGTTTGTTGTCCAATTTCGTTTGAAAATGAGAATACGTTCAGTTATAGTTTTTCAAATGTATTTTTGACATATGTTTGCGTGATCAGTAGTGTATTTTTACTAGGTTTTGTATTGGAATGGAAAATTGTTTGGTTGTGTTTCCAAAAGAATATTTTTAATAAAAAAGTGAAAATCGAAATGACTTTATTTCATCAAACACTGTGGGAGCCGATCCGGCGACGTGCGTAAAACACCTACTGGCCTTGTTTCTCTGGCACGGCGTGCTTTTACCGTGATTTTCAAAATTTTCATGTTTTTGTTTCCTTTTCAGTTTTAAAGTTGTTTTCTTGGTAGGTTAGGCTTGACCCTTTATATGGTGAACACTTGTTATTTTTCATTCAGCTTATCAATACAATTAATCTTTTTACTCTCAAATCGAGTGTTTTCCAAGTGCTTCAAAGATTTACGTTTCTTGTTGCAATTATCGACTTATCAGGCAATAATCCATAATTGCTTGTGGCGTCTTCGCATACCGAGGTTCTTGCTTCGCTAAGCAACGGGTCGAGGTTTCCACCAAATTAACCAAACTAGTGAAGATCTTGGGTTAACAACATATTGTTGTTGGGTCGTATGCACAGTTGTTGCTGCGGTTCACATCAGTTGGTATCAGAGTCATCTAGCAAGGTTAAGTCTATCCTTGTTCTTTGATTTTTGTTATTTTCTAGAATTTCTCATAAACCCTAGTTCTTGAAGGGTACAAAAATGAATAGCACAAAAATCTGCGGGTAAAGAATCGTAAAACCGCGTGCAAAAAAAAGGAAAAAATTCTGGGAAATTTGAAAATTTAAACCCTAGTCTTCAATTTCATCTTTACGATCCGTTGATTGGCTTCGGTGATTTTCTTGCGTGTTGAGGCATACTTGCGCTGACCCCCGATCGGGGTTTATAATAATGACAAACGCGTACTGGGATTGTGAGTTGAGTGATACACGAGTGTATACACGTGAGGGAGTGATTTAAACATGATTGAGGAAAAACGACAACCGGCAGATTTAGGTAAAAGTTAGATATGGAGGTGATTGTAGACATGTTAAAGAAATTAATGTTGAGACATACGGGAATCCCAAAGAGGCGCCGCGAATCGAGGAGTCACCAGGTACGGGAGGCCAGGAGGTTCGAATTAGAAGAGTGGGCGACGAGATTGATGATTTTGATTCCGAAGGGAGCAAAATTATAATTCGGGTAGAGGTCTGGGAGCGGAGATAGGGGTGATCGTGGACGGAGGATAGCAATTTGAGTAACATCAAAATGCAAATCCCCTCGCTCCAAAGAAAGAGTGATCCTAACGCCTATTCGATTGGGAGGGAAAATTGAGAATGTGTTCAACCGCCAAACTTATTCCGAATTGAAAAAGGTAAAATTGGCATCAACCGAGTTCTCGATTACGCAATGTGTGGTGGGATCAACTAATGGTCTCAAGGAGGAGAAACGGCGAGCGGCCGCTTTACATGGGATGAGATGAGGAGTCCTCGATGAGATATCGTTTTGTTCCAAATCACTATTATGGGCCCGCTGTCTATCAAAGGTTGCAGAGGTTGACCTGGTTCAAGAGTGTGGAGTGACTACCACAAGCGAGATGGAGATGCTTATGGCAAGCGGCAAATATCGCGTGAGGACCCGAAGGTGACTATGGCCAGGTTCATCGCGGTTTGAACACGCCCCATTGCGATGGCATCGACCTACATTATCGTGTCGATCTCGAGGAGATGGTGCATATGGCGGTGAAAGTGGAGCAACAACTCAAGAGAGGGGTTTCAACCGGCAAGCACCAAACTCTAACTCCAATGCATGGAAGTCAAACACCTACACAAAAAGAAGGAGCAAAGTTCGAAGGTGGCGATCAGGGGATGGCGCCGAGCCTAAAAACCCGCAGTAAAATCGAACCTCTACTACTCCGCACACTGGGATATTAAATGTTTTAAATGTCAGCGGGTTTGGGCATATAGCTAGTCAATGTCCAAATAAGAGGTGGTGGTGTTGGCGTGAGAACGGGAAATGGAGTCGGAGAGTGAGGGAGAGCAGATTATAGTGATATGCCGGAGTTGAAGGATATTCCCGGAGATGATAGAGGCGGCGAAGGGGGATGCGTTATCCTGGTGTCTGAGGCGCTGAGCATTCAACCTAAGTCGATGAGGGAGTCCACAGAGAAAACATCTTTCATACAAGGTGTTTTGTCAATGGAAAGCGTGTAGTATCATCAAAGATGGGGGAGTGCACTAATGTAGCAAGTGCAAAGATGGCGGATAGTTAGGAATCCCAACGATAAAAACAACCACAACCGTATAAGTCATGCGGTGGTTGAGCCGAGCGTGGGGAGATGCGATAAGAGCGTGCGAAGGTAGATTTCAAATAGGGGGATATAAGGATGAGGTGTCAGGCGATGTGGTGCCGAGCAAAGCGGACACATCCTATCGGGAAGGCCGTGCGCTTGATAGGAGGGTTTAACATGACGGCTGAGAATCAAGTGAAATCGAGAGAGAGAGAGGTAAAAGAAAAGAGAGTTCGCTAGTGAGCATAAAAATCAAAATAAAGCCGAGAAAATGAGAGCTTGAGAGAAAACAAGAGTGAGGGTCCCATGGGGGTAGAAGTGAGGTTCGAGAGATAGCCGGGAAAAAGGAGAGCAATAATTTTTAGAGGGCCTGGAAAACAAAAAGGGGAGGGACGACCATGAGGTAAGAAACGAGGAAAAATAAATTTAATGGCAAAAATGAGTGACCTTAGGAAAGCCACCACGAGTGGTTGTTGTAAGTCCAAGCCGCTACGATAATCTGTGAGGGGGTGAATAGATTATCTCCATTTTTCGACATCGCCTCTTTTTCGAACCAAATGCTCAAACACAATAATAAAGGTGCGAAATGTAAACAACACACGCGTCGATTTAAAGAGGTTCAACCCACCTAGGGCCTAATCCTCTACCACCCCAAAGATATCCGGATGGATTTCAAAAAGAAAAAGATTTTATTAATTTACCACAAATTAATACAACACCAACTTACAACAACACCAAGACCACCACACTCTTCTTCAACAACACCTTGGAGATTACCACAATCTCCCTTTGAAGATCACCACAATCTTCCTTCAACGGCACCTTGTGAAGATTACCACAATCTTCAACCTTGAAGAATGCCAAGTTCTTCAACACCACAATAAAAAGATCACCACAATCTTCTTGCACCTATCACCTAGATCATCCAAGCGTGTTCTTACCACAAGAACACTCACAAGATATCTTCAGGTTGAATGATGACCAAAATCAAGATTACAACTCAATAATAAATAATACAATTTGAGTGCAAAGTGTAATCAAGAATAGCCTAGACCTCAAGGATGTGAAAGTGATAATTAAAAATTTACAAAAGAATAATAACAATGAAAGACCAAGTATTTGCTTGAAGTGTATCTTAATGTGTTGATCTCAATTATTATATAAAGTTGCTCCAAAACTTCCTCTATTTATGAGATGATTGATCAAGCATAGGCTCTCTTGGGGATTGAAAATCTACAGAAAAATACAATTAAGATCAAGAATATAGCTGTTAGAAATCAATCCCACAATTTAAGGAAAAGTGTCCATTGCCAAACGGTCAGAAATTTGTCAAAAGATAAAGGCGACCGGCCGCACACAAACAGACGCTTTGAAAAAGAGAATACACATTTACAGATGCGACCGGGTCGACGTCTACCTCGAATTCGGCCGATCTATGCCTCAACCGTCCCCCTCATGGGTTTGAAGAAAGAAAACGTTCTGCTTCAATTTTTGCCCTGTGCACGGCCGCCTGTGGGTCGACCTAACTGACGGCGACCCAAGGTTCTATAGGGCGACTCCATTTGCTCGACCATTTTCCTCGCAAAACATGAAGTTTTCGATTTCCTCAACTTTCGTGCAAGTTTCCTTATACTTCGAGGTTGGCTATATAAAACAAAAATGTTGTCCAATTTTATATCGAAAATAAACTTCAATAAATACTCAAAAATAGTAAAAACATTTTTTGCATCGACGGGAGTATTAGGACAACATTTAGAAACATTGTTTTTGGTGTAAAAACACATTAATACAAAATCATCAAAAGTGTTGTCCAATATATATCGAAAATAAATTTGAGAAATACTTTCCAGGAAAATATTAAAACTATTTTAAATCATTTAGAGTATTTGGACAACCTTTAAAAACATTGTTTTGGTATAAAAACAAAATCATCAAAATTGTTGTCCAATTTATATTGAAAATAAACTTGTAGAAATACTACTAAAATATTAAAACCATTTTAAATCATTTAGGAGTATTTGGACAACCTTAAAAACATTGTTTTGGTATAAAAACAAAATCATCAAAATCATGATAAAACCATTTATCAAACAGCTTGTTCGATGATACTTTGGTTTACAAGGGCACTTATTTATCTACCTACGCAGCCTTAACCCCGATTTGCTTACCGCTTCCTCGCTTTTGTTGCAGAGTTCGAGGATGGTATTTCCACGAGATGCCGACGGATCGCTACCTATTCGGGGATTGAGCATCGATTGATTTCATTCTGGGTGCATCACTACCTAACCGGCCGGGCGTACGTAACTAATCCGGAGGAGACAAAAGAGTTGCAGCTAGCAGTTGATGAGTTGGCGTTAAAACTCATCCGGGAAAGCATGAAGTCCTGCGCGTTCCGATGTTACATTAGTTCCGGGCATGATGGGTCTGGAGGATGTGTGTGGATTGTCGGGCTATTAATAACATCACTATCAAGTAACGCACCCCATACTCGCTTGATGATATGTTAGACTTAACTTCATGGTTCTAAAGATCTTCTCCGAGATCGATTTGGGAAGCGGGTACCACCAGATTCGACGCTGGAAGGGGATGAGTGGAAAGCGGCTTTTAAGATGAAGCATGGTTTGTATGAGTGGTTAGTCATGCCATTTGGGCAAACCAACGCCTAGCACGCTCATGAGACTTATGAACCATGTTTTGAGAGCTTTATTGGTAAGTTTGTCGCGTTTACTTTGATGATATTCTCATTTATAGTAAATCATTGACGAACACTGATCACTCAGAGGCCATCGTGGAGGTGCCTGAGGAAGGAAAAGTTGTATGCAAACGCCAAGAAGTGCACCTTTTGTTCGGAGTGCTTGATATTCTTGGGGTTTGTAGTGAGCTCGAGGAAATTACAATGATTTATAAGATTAAAGCTATCCAGATCGCCTAATCCACACGCCGCCAAGTTGGGCGTAGCTTTCATGGCTCTTGAGCTTTTATCGGAGGTTTGTGCGGGATTTCAATACTATCGCAGCACCATTGACGGAAACTATTAAAAAGAGTGTCGATTTCAGTGGGCGAGGCCCAAGACAAAGCATTTGAGTTGTCATGAAAAGTGCTAACACACGCGCTTTGCTAGCATCGCGAATTTTACCAAAGTCTTTGAGATCGTTGCCGTGATGATGTGGGGTTGGGATCACGCCTGCTAATGCAAGAGGGGCAGCCGATCGCGTTTTTCAAGAAAAACCGAGCGCGCGCTCAATTACCCGACGATTTATAAGGAGTTGTATGCTTTGTCCGGCCTTAAAACATGGCAGCACTATTTGTGGCCAAAGGCGCTCATAATCCACACCGATCACGAGTCCCTAAAGTATCTCAAGGGGCAAAAGTTGAACAAGTGACGCATACACGTGGCTCGAACTTCATCGAGATATTTCTATACATCATCTGCATGCTAAAGGTAAACTAATGTTTAAAGAGACGCGATTCTTTTTGAGGTACACTCTTCTTCTACTTTAGATGCTAAAATCCTCTGGTTTGAACATATTAAAGAGTTGTACTTACATGATCTCGATTTTTCCGAGCCATTCGTGCGCAAAAGCAAAAGGGCCGATGGTAAGTTTGAGCATGATGGTTTTCTATTTCCGGGAGGATAAATCAGGCATTCCCGAATGTTCCTTCGAGAGACTTACTAGTGAGAGAATCGCATGGGCGTGGGGTCTTATGGGACATTTTGGAGTAGCTAAAACTTTAGCCGCCTTCTTGCAAAGAGCATTTTTATTGGCCACATATGAAGTGAGATGTTGTCGCATTTATAAGAGGGTGCATTACTTGTAGGCAAGCTAAATCTCTGTTCAAAACCGTGGACTTTACACGCCCTACCCATTCCAACGACATAATCGCGGGGTCGATATTTCTACGGACTTTGTTTTAGCAGACTTCCAAGAACTAAACATGGGTTCGATTCTATATTTGTTGTCGTAGATCGCTTTTTCAAAGATGGTACATTTCATTCCATGTCATAAAACTCATAATGCATCTTTGATTGCCGATTTATTCTTTTAAGTTGTGAGGTTGCATGGTACGCCTCAGAACCATTGTGCCTGATAGAGACGAAGTTCTTAAGCTTACTTTCAAAGACTATTGGGGAAGTTGGGAACTAAATTATTATTTCCTACTACATGTCATCCCCAAACTCGACGGTCAAATCAAGTTAGGAATGTACACCGCCTATGTTGTTGGCGGATATAATTAAAGTTAATATTAAAATCCTCAAAGATTGTTTACCACATGTCGAGTTTGGTTTATAATCAGCGATATGTGCATTCTCGCATCAAAGTTTTCACCATTTGAACTTGTCATGGTTTTAATCCACTAACCCATCGATTTATCACCTTTACCCTCGCTTCGAGCATGTTAACTTAGAATGGGCGTAAGAAAGTCCGATTTTCAGAAAACAAGCATGAGAAAGCGAGACTCAACATCGAACTATGACACAAGAATACACAACGCAAGCTAACAAACATCGCAAGAAGATGGTGTTCGAACCTAAGACCGTTGGGTACATGCCCGAACGATCCAGATTGAAAGTCCAGTTGCACTAAGGGAGATGGACTGCTTCCAAGTACTGAGTTTGATCAATAACGACAATGCTAAAGCAAAATCGACATGGGCGAATATAGGTCATTTTTTTATTGTTATGGATCTTACCCATTTGATGCCAATTATTTGAGGACAAATCCTTCCTGCCAAGAGGGGAAACGATGAGAATCTATGGAAAAAGACCCGCACGCACTCAATGGTCCTGGATGATGCAGAGCAAAGAAGTTCAAAGATGCACTAAATGGGCTGATTCAAGCCTGGTCTGCAATCGAGGCCGAGGAGGCATTATCGAAGAAGGAAGATGATCGGGTGGTCCAATTGATTAGCCGCTGCCAATCTGGTCCGTAGTCCACCTGATCGAGCACCAAAGCGGATGCCGCGAATATAAGCCACCTAGCTTCAAGACCTCATAACAAGTGCTCGTTCGATGGTGTTGTATTCATTTATCATAGTTAGTTGTAGTTTAGTTTTATTTCGAAATCATGTTAGTGTTTGGGAGGCCAAATAAACCTTAAGCCGCTGGTTGAAGTTGTTATTTTTTGTTTCAGACGAATGAGGTGAAAAGCATCAAGAAATCGGGCGAAGAAAATATGGAAAGTAATTACCGGGCCGCGCTTGTTACACAAAAAGGTGTGTCGATCCTTCGTCCGGAACACGGGCCGGCCGCGGCTTCTGCACGGCTGCGGTGGGAACAGGAGCCCGGGTTCGCGGGAAAGACGTCGCCTGGGGCCCGCTTGGGAACACGGCCTGTTTGGAAAATCCTTCGCGAACACTACCGGGTCGCGGTTCGGCACGGCCGTGTGGGAGCCGATCTGGCGACGCATGGCGAAACACGACCGCCATGTTTTTCTCGGCACTGCATGCTTTTTGATTTTCAAATTTTCATGTTTTTGTTTCCTTTTCACTTTAAAGTGCTGTTTTCGCAGTTAGTGGCTTCTGACCATTTATATGGTGAACACTTGTTATTTTTCATTCAGCTTATCAATACAATTAATCTTTTACTCAAATTGAAAGTTGTTTCTCCAAGTGCTTCAAGATTTACGCTTCGAAGGTAATTATCAATATCGTGCAATAATCTATAATTGCTTGTGGCATCTTCAAGATACCGAAAAGTTCTTGCTTCGCTAAGCAACGGGTCGAGAGGTTTCCACCAAATTAACCAAACTAGTGAAGATCTCGGGTTAACAACATATTGTTGTGATCGATGCACGCTTGTTGCCGCGTTCACATCAAAGACTAATTTCACGAGCATGGGGACCATGTTAGTGTAATTTCATGATTTTCAAAATAATTTCATGAATTTCACGATATAAGACCATGTTAGTGTAATTTCACGATATAAATAAGACTTAGTATAATTTCATGAATCTAACGATATGACATAATTTCATGAATTTCACGATGATCGTCAAAACATGTGGAGGATCGATATCGACTCCACTTAATTAAGGACAATTTGGTCATTTAAGGTAGAAAAGAGGTTTTAAGGGCATCTCGATCAACACGTTAGAATAGAGTTGGGCGTTATTTTTCCAATCCATATAGACGCTATTGATGCGCTTATTTTATGTTTTGTATAGTACATCGCCACAAAGGATAAGAACGGGCGGGTCGAAACCCGCCTCCGCATTGAACCCGCTTCAACGGGGTGGGTCTAAACCCTGGCCAACGGGTCCCGGGCACGGGTTGAGGACCCATTTGACCCGCCCCGCATAACATATATATGTTACTAAAATTATTTATCATTTAATATTTTAACTTTACAATACATATAGTCATGAGGTCAACTATGTTAAACTTCTTCACGCCATCCGGGCCCCGAGTTCACCCCCACCATTATCTATTGTTGCTTGATTATTCTTCTTAAACCTTTTTGCTAACGGCTTCACACCTTCACGAGACATCGCGTTTTATATCTTCCGATTGCTTTTAAATAAATTGTTGGGGCTTTTTTAAATAAATTTGGACAAAATATTTCCAAGAGTCCCTAGATTGAGAGAATTTAAACCGAGCAGTTGAATTTTTTATCGCCTAAGTTCGGCGGGTTGACCCGCCAGTTACATGGTCCATACCGGGTCCAGGGTTTTGAGGTAGATGGGCGAGCCCGGGTCTAGATTTTTCTGGTGGGGCGGGTCCCGTGTTTAGCCAAACCCGCCTGCTACCATCCCTAGCCACAAATGGCGTCGCACTATTTTATGCGCTATTCTTACTTTTTTCCTTAAATTTTAATTTCTTCTAAAAACAAAGATCTTTTAATTTAAAATTAGTAGAAAATAATATTAAAATTAATTCAAATTACATGTTATAATTTAATATGCTATGTAATTGAATAATACTATAAGATTTAAAATACTACACACAAAATTATAAATCTTACGTGAAATACATTACAAAATACTGAAATATAAAATTACAACAACAATAAAACTTCATCAAATAGGTAAAATTACATAAAATAACTAAATATAAAATTTTTAAAAATACAAATAATAACAGATACAATAATTTTTTTCTAGTAATGGAAGACCACTCCCGACCCCTCCAAGATCCGGAAAAAAATCTCTAAATATATCAAATTTGTTGCTTCGAGTTTGGGTTGTGGTGTAGTTTGTCTCATCTTCCGTATAATTTGTTGGTGCTCTAATCGGAAAATTCACGCATATGGATCTGAAATGGTATCCAAATTCATCATTAAAATATTATCTTCTCTCATCAATTCATTTATTTTAGATTTACGATTTTGCGCCGATTTTTTTTTCATTTCCAACTCAACAACGCGATCTTTTTTTGTAATTGAACTAATAATAGTTCCAAGTTTTGATTCTTCTTGGCCGTATTTGCAAAAGTAGATGCATTTTTGCTTTGTTTTCTCTTTAATTTGATTTTTCGACGCCTTCGCCGACGTGATGAAGAACTCCGCACTAATATTTTCATCACTCAAATTGATTGAAAATGAAGACAATGAAGCGATTGGGGAAATAGGGTCTCGAAAAGATATTTTTTTTTTCAGAAATGAAGAGACTCCACCGGTAGTTTCGCTTGCACATATTCTTTCATAACATACCACACATAGTCAAATTTGAATCGCCTACTATATTCTATTTGTTGCATCAACAACTCATTTGCATGCTCTAACTGCATAAAATATCAATTTTTTTGAGATTAAAAGATATTCTTACTATGACAAAAATAATAAAATGTATAAATATAATTTACTTACCAACATTTGTTCATTTGCACCCTTGATTAATATATTTGATTTGTTGAAGACATTCATTAAATTTTCTAACATATTTTAATGGTTTGCATGCGATATTGCAATGATCTTTGGTTGTGGTTTTTTATGTTAGAGCTGTTTTCCGTGAGTTGTATTTATCTTCAATACGCTTTAATTGTTTTCTCGATTTGGTTTGTACCCTACAATCGATCATGTGAAATATCAAGAAAGACATTACAAATGTGTCGATCTTCAAAGAATCGTGTGTAATTAGTAGTTAACGTTAGACATTTTGAGAGAGCAAATAAAAATAAATGAATTTGGAAAAGTCTTTTTCGAGAAGCTAGCTTTGGAAGAATATATGATATGCCATTTATTTATAGAAATATGGAGATAAAATATGATAAGATCCAAAACGGCCAGATGAAAATTGAAAGCACAAGGATTGTGTTTTGTAAAAGTCTATTTTGACACTTTTAGATGTATAATGTAGGTCGAGATTTAAAGATAAAGATATCTAATGGTTAAGAAACGAAAGCACAATGATTGTGCTTTAAAAAGTCTCTTTTTCCAATCTGCATTTATATGTAGGGTTGAGATATAAGGATAAAGTTGTATCAATCAATGAGATTAAAAGCACAAAGATCGCTTTCTAAAGTTTCTTTATCCAATTCAAATTTATATTGTAGCTGAGATTTAAAGATAATGTGTATCTATTGGGAAATGAAAGCATGTTGATTGTGCTTTGTAAAATAAAGGTAGTTCCAAAATATTATATAATAAGCACATACCATATATCCTTTCTTCAAGCTCATCCGACATTTAGTTTCAAGAACTGATAGATAGTTATGATACATAAACCATTTGATTGTTCAACAAATATATAATAACAATCTTATGCTATTGAATTTTAGCTAACAAATGTTGAATCCACACGGATGTTCGCTCCGGTCGTAGAACAAATTTTTTTGACTGCAGAGCTGGCCACAAACCTCTTCAACGACTACTGGTGGTTCTAGAGTTTATACAAAATATGTGTCATGGTACCGACATTTACCCGAATATGTCAAACACCCTTCCTAGCCATCTATCCATACTATCAACCAAAAAAGGTTGCATTTTTCAAAACAATGGCAACTTGTTGTCTTCAGTAATAGTTTTCTTTGCGTAATCGCTTAATAGATATCAAATCGGGCCAAGTTAATTCATACGTTATGGCGATGGAGTGGTTTGTTACGGTAAAAAATCTTCCTCAAAGCCAATACTGGGTATAAATCACATGGAAGCTGCCATATCGATACTTGTACTTATGACTCCAAATTCAATCAGCCAACGTGAATGTTGTGACGCGTCGCGACTTATTATCGCTTCATCTTTCCGGGAAAGCATCACAGAAAGATCAATGAGAGTTCTACCTCGATGATATGTATCCGACTATATGCTGGCCTTTTTTGGGACCATGCTGACCGAGAGCGTAATTTATCTACCAAGCAGCACTTTTAATGAGCCACGTTATATACTTGAAAGAAGAAAGGTGAGGTTTCAATGTTATCACGATCCTCAAGATTAATACTGACCGATTAGCGACTTTGTAATATCGACCCTTAAAATTTAGAGACTTATTTACGCTGTCATTTATATCCGATGTAATTAAGAATCCTCATTTTTAGAATAAGTAATTTTGGGACTTATTATCAATTGGATTTATAAAATACTATTCTATAATGCCAATCCCAAACAACTTCCACTTATTTTGAAATATACACACAGCATATATCCTTTATTGTTATCTTCCTATATATTTATATATACTTACATATTTTTTTTTTCTCAACTTCAACAAAAGAAAAGAAAATATTTTTTTCATCCAAGACATACTTTCACATAGGATGTAATCAACCCTAATTCTTGTGATCCACGATATTTATTTAACCCCAACAATTTTATTTTACAATAAATAATCATCAAAACAAAAAAAAAATAAAACTTACTCTGTAATCTCTTCTTTGGGACTATAGTATAACATGCTTTATAGAACTAAACATTTTTATTACATCCCAACAAGCTTGGATCAATAATTGCATGTAATTGATGCAAGATTTTCATCTAAAGACTTATTCAAATTCTCCCAACACCCTTCATTTTCTATACCTGCACAAAACAAAACACACAAACTCTCCTCCATTCTTCTTCTTGAGGACGAAAACAGGCAACCAAGGTGGAGAAATTTTTTATTTCTTCCATCTTCAATTTTATCTTCCTAAAACTTCAAACATATACCCCAATTTTCTAACTTGGTCAATCCTTCTCACAGATACTCCTGGAGGCTGATTTAACACTACATAAACTTAGATTCTGACTCCAAGCTTGTATAAGAAATTCAATATACTACATATTTAAGGTAAGAAAAGTGGAATTAATAAGCTAGCAATTTTCTCTTGCATAAACTTGAAATTAAGACTTCACCTAAAGATTTCAATTGAGCTAGGGTCAATTTACGAGCTCAAGTTTGGTGTTAAAAGCTTGAAAAGAGAAATTACCTGAGACTACTGGAGACATTACTTTCAGGTCGAGAGTTTATACAAAATTCACGTCCAGGGCAATCGACATTTACTCAAGATGCCAAAACATCGTATGAATAAGTTAGCAACATTTAGACTAGTAAAGTGAATGAGGGTTTCCTTCCCAGCCATCTATCCATATCATCAACCAAAAAAAAAAGGCTACACTTTTTCAAAACAGTACCTACTTTGCCGTCGTGTAATAGTTCTTGTGTAATCGCTTTAATAGATATCATCGCCATAATTCATGTAATGCGTGAGCTGAAAAGTCATGGCTAAAAATAAAAAATCTTTTGTGCTTTGAAGAATCGTATAAACAATACGGAGCAATACGTAACTGAAACGGAAGTAAC